>JARHVA010001490.1:0-460000 GCA_037957365.1 Torreya grandis | reverse complement strand
TTGGTTGGACTTTGCCTTTAAATTTTAAATTTTTCTTTGGGCCATTTTTGTAAGATTTGTTTTACTCTTTGAACTTAGCAATAATGAAACAAAATATTATCAAGACAACAATATTATTAATTAGGTAAATATTTTGAACAATAATTGGTATTGATGCATATTGAATGAATTTAAATAATTATAAATCATATATAAATAAGTATCAATTTAGAATTAGAGTTGACATGTAAAATTTAGAACTCTAAAAATAATAAAACTTGACTTGCTATTTTTAGTAAATTTCATATATAAGCATATGGAGTTCTAAAAATCTCTAAAAATAAACGAAACTTTAATATTAATCTATCGAATGAATTTCAACTAAAATTCAAGTCTAGTTATAAAAATAGATAATTTATAAATTTAAAAAAACACTCAAAAATAATTTTAAATAACAATTTCAAACCCTTAAATGGTCACATATGGTTGTATTAAATTTTTTGAGTTGGTCATTTTGGTGTGAAGATGGGTTCAAACAAAGCTATGAATAAAATGTTATATCCTCCATAAGTTTAGCTTCTTTTTCTACATCACTTAACCACTTCTTTTATTGGGATTTAGGATCTTTTGGGATCTTGATGGTTTTTTGCAGACCTAGACCTCCATTTGTATCCAGGTAGTTCTTGATCTAGCCAAATCAATTTGTTGGTCTTCTGGGGGCCTTGAAGATTATTTTTGAGACTTGGGACACTAGGTCTTTTAGTTAAGACTAGTTTTTGATCCAGTTAAAATTAGTTAGTTATTGCATCAGTCAAATATGGTAGTTGCCTTTTCTCTATCTAGTTTTAGATTCATCTAAACTGACTGGTTTTTGCACTAGGCAAATACAATAGTTTCACTTTTCTCTGAGGTCCTTTTTTTGTTGGGCCTCCCTACTCTCTCTTTTGTTGGTTCCTTTTTTGACAGGAAATTGGAATTAAAAAATCCAAGAGAATATATATATATATATATATATATATATATATATATATATATATATAGAGAGAGAGAGAGAGAGAGAGTTAATTTCAATTTTAATTCATTGGGATAGCATATAAAATATTTTTAGAACCACCCATGAATGTAAATAAAGAAAGATGTTTTCTATATTTATTATTTGTTAGATTAAAATATTTAATTTGAAATAGTGAAGTTAATTTTGTTAATTTTAATAGAAGTAATTTTTATAATTTTAATTATTTTTTATTAATATTTAATATTGTATAATTATTTATTTTTATCATAAAAATTAATTATGATATTAAATATTATAATTTTATTTATTCAATATTATTATTTAATTATAAATTTTAATAATTTATTTTATTAAATTATTATTACCATATTAAAATGAAACTTTTACTAAATATTTAATTTACAAACAAAATATTAACTATATAAATTTATACCATCTAAACACAACAAACCATTGTTATAATAATATATAATAAAATGAAACTAACACTATCCATATTTCTTCTCACTTTTTAAATATTATTGTATTTATTATATTAACAATTTGTTGGGTGAATATTTTGTCACCAGCATACTGGTGAGCAAAATAGGTCTGATCATCCACAACAAGGGCAATTGGTTGGTCAAAGTTGTAGGTTTACCACATCCAAAGGGGAAAAATCTCTCCTCTCATCAAGGGGAGGTTCCCAATAGGTATAAAGGGGCTATATACTATAGATATATGTAGAAAATAACACTCAGGGGTAGGGTAACACCATCCATCTCTCTTTTTTTAGAGATGATGCTTACAGACAAAAGAGAAATTTTGGTGAAGACACTAAAGGAACTTCTCTTCTTTTAGAAGTGGTCTTACAAGAAACAACAAGAGTTCTTTCAGGTAGTGACAAGTGACTGGTAACAGGGTGTAGTAACCAGCAGAATGAAGTGTAGCACAAAGTCTCCACTTCAGCTGCCCAAAGAGTGAGATAAGAAGAACAATGAGGGCACAAAGTCATCCTAAGGTCATTTTACATAGAAATAAAAAATAAACAAACAGACTAAAGATAATTGTAGACAGCACAAAGTCTTCCACAACTGACTTTAGGACACCTTCCTGGTTACTTCACAAATCCTGCTTGTTAGATTAAATAAACAAGAATGCTTCTAGGAAACAGACATAAGAACAATTTCTTAGAATAGCACAAGCTATAATAGCACAAAGTCTGCAAGTATCTTGCTTTCTCATATAGATAAAATAATATGAACGACAATTTGAGCTCAAAGTCTCAGTATTTGCCTTTCAATTTGGGTAGAGTTTCGCTTCTATAAAAATGAAAAGTCCTTCAATTACGAGACAAATTATAATGTATAGCCACCAAGCAAAGCTTGGCACTCTTTCCCATGGGATGGCCCATGTTGCAGTCAATGCCTTTAATGTGCCCTCAGTTCTACCTGGAGGACCATGCTAAGAACAATGTATTGCCTTAACTATGACATACCCCATCCATCTTATATGTCTCTTCTTTACCATGAGTTTTTTTGGTCCTTTTTCTAACATCGTGTAGCTATCCAATTTACCATTACTTTAGGGAAGAAAAATAGGCCACATCTTCAATGTTTGCAAGTTTTAAAATCTACTCTATAGACTATTCCAGCTACTAGAATAACTTCTACGTAGATATTCCCCTCTTTGTCTCTTCTTGGTTTTGTCTTTTCCTAGAATCTAAGCCCTCGAGGCTATATTCTTAGCTTTTCTAGCTCTTTCAGCTCCTCCATCAATGGTTCTTCACTTTAGCATTTTGGACTTTGAATGCATTTAGGTCTGCACTCAAGCCTTCAAAGATCAATGGCTATTTCATTGCCATGAATTTGATGTCTTCAGGCCCATCATCATTTGAAAACCAACAGCTAGTTGGTTTCCATGAAATTGACATCTACGGGCCCATCACGTTCCTTGACAACTCCTTCAGCTTTCTTGTTTTATCCTTCTCGAAGGGGAAGAATCCCTATGGGGTCTTAAGAAAGGCCTATTTTTGGGTCAGCGGGAGCTCCCCGCAAGGGTATCTTCCCTTCGAGGTCTTTTGGATGACCTTCGAGATTTTATTCCTTCGACGAGCTTTTGTTTTAGCAGTGGAGATTTGTTTCAAGATTTTCCTTCAGATAAAAGTTTGAAGGAATTCCTTCAAACATTTTGTCCAAAGGAAATGTTCCTTTCTCCATCTTACCATCAAGCTTTCCGTTGAGATTCAGGCTTCATCCTTTGGTCAAGTGAATTCCTTCAAACATTTTGTCTGAAGGAAATATCCCTTAACAACTTTGTCATGGGAACTTTTTTGAAGGAATTCCCTATTTGCTCAGCCTTCAAAATGGTTCACTTGCTCCTCACCTACCCTCTATAAGGGTTGTTTGAGCCCAAAACTATCCTTCAAAATTTTTGCAATGGTCCACTTTGGCAGCTAAGCACCCTCCATAAGGGCACTTGTCCTTTGGGCTCTTAGAAGACCCCTTTGAATTTCTTGATTGAAAAAAAATGGCTAAGTGTTGAACCTATGTCTTTCCTACAGAGTCCGTAGAAATCAACCTATAGAGTCTGTAGTTATGAGTTCATAGAACTTGGGGAGTCTATGGATTTGTTCCTATAGAGTCTATAGAAACTAACCTATAGAGTCTATAGATTTGAGCTTGCAGAGTTTGTAAAATCCTGCCTGTAGGGTCCCTTAGCTAAAAAAAGTTTGAAAAATAGAGAATTTGAAGGCTCATGGATAGTGAATGGGCCTCTCTAAAGGGAATCAAATTTCCCATACATTCCCTTTGGTTCTCACTTTTTGTCCCACAATAGGACTTGATCTCCAATCTAGAAATCCTAGATTTTTACTTTCTGGTCGAAGAGCTTCTTCACCAGACTTTGGTGTGTAGCAATTCAATCTACCACCATGGTTTGCTAGTCATCTAGCTTAGTCAAGCACATGATCCTTTTGTCAATGGAGCTTTCATATGTCTGATCTTCAATTGCTTTAGCCAATTTCAATGCTAGCAATTCTAAGGTGATCAATATCTCTACATTAAGACCATACATAAGTTAAAAAGGTGACATACCTATTGCCCTATTAGGTGTAATTTTATCTACCCATAAAGCATCAACCAATGCCTTATGCCATGTTTGTTGGTTGTCATTTACCAGCTTCTTGATGATGGTCACCAGGTTCTTGTTGCTTGATTTAGCTTGGTCATTCCCTTTAGGGAAATAATTAGAGGAGTGGGAAAAGGTAATCCCATAGTAAGAACAAAATTGAGTGATCTCATGAGAAGAGAAATAGGAAACATTATCTGTCACAATCTTGGTTGGGACCCCAAACCTAGAAATGATGTTCTCCTTGAGGAAATTGCATATTACTTCTGAAGTAGCATGCTTGGTTAGAATTGCTTCCACCAATTTGGTGAAGTAATCTATGGCTATGAGGACATAATCATGTCCAACACTTGAAGATGGGTTTACATCACCAATAAAATCGATTCTCCATTGTTGAAATGGCTCTTCTATCACTACTAGCTAGAGAGGCAGAGCAACTAGCTTGGGTCTTCCCATGAACTGTTGGCACAGTTCACAACTTTGTACCCATTTATACACATCCTAAAACAAAGTAGGCTAGTAATACTTGGCTCTAAGAATCTTGTGGGTAGTTACAAGAGCATAAAAATGTCTTCAATAGGCTAGATTGTGGAATGATCTCAAAAGTTGGTTCTATTGCTCTTTATCCACACAATGAAGGAACACTCCATCAAGGCTCCTCTTGTAAAGGCCGATGTCTTAGAGGACAAAATTGGTAGCTTTTAGTTTGATAGTCCTCCTTTCTTTACAAGATACGTGGGCTAGACACTCGCCATAAATAAGGAAATAATCAATACTTGAATGCCACTCATTTGTGGTAGAGATAAAGAGGACTGTCATCATGTTTTTAGCTTCTTTTTCTTCATGCCCTACATCTTTAAGTCTGTTGTCAGCAACTAATTAATAAAGGCCCTTTTCTCACACCAAATTTGTTGGTTTGATGACTAGATCAAAGTCTTAGATTTTAGCAATCCAATTCCCTCTTTTGGTTCCAAACTCTTGCTGAGTTAATATGGATTTGACTGTGGTGTTAGGAACTAGGGTAGTAGTGTGGGAATTCAGAATGTAAAAGTGAAAATGCTTCACTACCTTGACCACCATGTAAACATGCTTTTCCATATTTGAATACTTCAGATCATGAGCTTTGAGAGGATAGCTCATGAAGGAAATGAGAGATTCCACTCCATTTTTTTGAACCAAAATGACTGAAAATGTGTGTTCAGAAGCATAACTATACATGATGAAATCCTTGGTATAATCTAGACAAACTAGAACTGGGGCATGGGCAATGGTTGTCTTGATGTCTCAAAATGCTAATTTGCCTTCTTCAGTCTAATTGAAGGTGGCCTTTCCTTTCATCATATCCACAATATGATGAGTTTTCTTAGTGAACTCATGGATGAACCTTCGTAAAAAATTCACTTTTCTAAAGAAAGAGTGAACTACAGTCTTACTCGTGGGTAGAGTAAGCTCTTGGATGGACTTGACTCTTTCTAAGTCAATCTTTATGCCTTCTCTAGATATAATGTGTTCAATAAGATTCCCTTTTGTCACCCTAAAGATAGACTTCTTGGGGTTCAAATAAATACCATTTTGGTGGCAGTGTTCCAGCACTTGTTGCAAATGGCACACATGGTCAGGGAGATACATGGAAAAGATGGTTAAGTCATCAAGGTATACCATAATTAACTTACCCATTTCATTCCTAAAAGTAAGGTCCATTGCTCTCTGGAAAGTGGTGCCAACATTTATTAGGCCAAATGGCATCCTTTGATATATAAAGGTGCCCCAAGGTGTGGTGAAGGTAGTCTTGTGTTGGTCTGCTTCACCAACTTCAACTTGGTTGTATCTTGAGAAGCCATCTAGCATTGATAACATCTCAGAATTGGTCATTATTTGAAGCACTTGATCCATGATGGGCAAAGGATAGTTATCCTTTAAGGATGACTGATTCAAGTTCCTAAAATCCACACAAAGGCAAATTTTGCCATTCTTCTTCTTATAGGCACTATGTTGACAATCCATGTGGAATGGTGGATTGGGAAGATTATCCTGGCATTCAACATTTTTTGTATTTTAGATAGAATAGTACCTGATATATTTAGATTATACTGCCTATATTTTTGCTTCTAAGGCATCGAATCATCTTTGAGAGGAATTTCATAGTGGATTTCTTCAAGCCTGAGTGACTTTAGATCATCGTAGGAGTATGCTAGGATATCTATGTATTGGCTAAGTAGAGAAGTGAAATTAAACTTTTCCTCTTGAGTGCAACACTTTCCAATGTTCACCATCTTGGGATCATCCTTGGTACCCATATTTACTTGATCAAACTCTTAAGAAGAGTTTGAATCCATTTACTGTTGTTTGATGAATCTATCATGCTTGTCAAACAACTTCTCAAGGGATACCAATCTTTTGGGAATTTTATTCCCTTTAAGTTGCAAAAAAATTTCATCTATATCTGCATTTGATTCAGGAACTGGTTCACTGTCTTCAAAGTGGAGCTATTCAAAGCTACCTTTTTGTTCCAAAAAATCAATGATTTGGCTGTCATTATTAAATACTTGCCAATGATTGGCATTATCAAGCACACTTGGTCCAAAGACCATCTCAATAGTGTACTTGTCTCCTTTAAAGTTGGGGTGAGGAACCATAAGAGTTATTGAAATAGCCAAAGCATCAGCTCTATTATTAAATTCCTTGGGAACTACAAAGATGCTGAAAGCATCAAAGTTTTCAATTTAGTCCCAAACCAGATTGTGGTATTGGTGCAATCTCGCATTTTTGGTTTGGTACAGGTTTCTCACTTGACAAACAACCAGCTCAACATCTCCTTTAGCATGAAGGAGTTTGATGCCCTTGTCACGAGCAGCCTTCAATTTGAGTAAGAGAGAATCATACTCAGCTATGTTGTTAGTGTTGTTAAACTGTAACTTGTATGATGAAGGAAAAATATCTCCTTGAGGAGATATCAACATGATCTCAGCTCTTAAACTGGTAGAGGAGTAATTACCATTGAATTCTAGAATCCATATCTCATTTGAGACTAATTTTTCTTTAGATTTCTCCATACTTGGAAGGGGGGATTCTTCTATGTTTGCACCATGTTCTCTCATGTCTTTTGCTATTTCATCTAAACTAATTTTTAGACTATCATTTTTAGAAGTTTCCTTAGCTAAAACATGAACATCCTCTGTGGTCAAGAAATAATTACCCATACCTGAAGACTCAAATATAATTTGAGCTTCAGGGGCTGATGTTTGAGTAACCACATATTTCATTTCCTTCTCAGGTAGCAGCCTCTTCATGACACCATTGATAGGGATTATTTATTCAAACAAGTCCATACTCAACTCACCACCAACATCTTTGTAGAAATTTCAGCCAAGAAGGATGCCATATGATGCTGGTACATCGGCCACCAGGATAGTCATATTGATTCTTTTGTCTGGGAACCCTACAAATGCAAACTAGGTATCCTTGATTTGTCTGAGTAGTGGGACTTGTTTGTTATCCATGGAGAAACATCTCCTAAATGTCTTGGTTAATGTGAGACCAAGAGATTCTGCCACTTTGGTAGGCATGACATTATCTGAAGCTCTGAAATCAATGATGCAATTGCTCAGCTTGTGACCATTTATCAATAAGGAAACACAAAAAGGTTCTATTTTCCTAAGAGCAAAAGGAGAAGTAATGACAAGGTTGTTTGGGATAGACATGTTCCTTGGGGGATCATGAGTTACCTTCTTAGCTTCTTTTCTTGCTAGGATGGTTTGGTTCTTTACACATTGAACCAATTTATCAAACTAATCAGGGTTGGACTATAGGAATTCAAATTCAGACATTTGAATTTTGGTTTTCTTTATATGTTTAATTATATCAAATGTCTAGAATGAGATAGGAGTAGAAGATTGGAGTTCATCCATTTGATTTTTGGGAGGGAGAGGACTGGTATGAAAATTTGAAAGTGGAGTTGAAGGCGCAATGGAGGCACTCACCTTTTTAGCAATCACTGGATCTTTTAGCTGGAAGAGTAGAGTGGTTCCACGCTTAACAATTGAGATTGTTGGTTGAGGTCACTCCTCTATCTTCTCTTTATTAGCTTGCTGGGATGATTGATTCTTAGACTAGGTAAACATAGTGTATGATCCCTCAACTACTTCACCTTCACTTCTAGGTTCATCCTGGTAATTCAAGAAACCAATATTGGAGTCCCCAGCTGATTCTTCTTGGTCCTCCATAGAGAGATCATCATAATTTTCTTAATCAAACTATTGAGTTGGTTGGAGGCACTTCAATGGCTAAGTTCCCTCATGAGGGAGGAAGATGATTTGTTTATCCTTGATTCTTGGCAGCATTGCCTTGGTATGGCTGATTTTGAAATGTCCTCCTTGGCATATCTCTGAATGCAAGAGTGGATGACATTCCCTGTGCCATTTGATTTCTAAGAGCAAGTAATTCATTGGCTAGTTTTTACACCATTGGGTTAGTGGTGCCTGTAGGTGGGTATTCTAAAGATGAAGAGGATTTACCTCTATTAGGATCTCTCCTTATCTTTCCTGCCAAGATAAGGTCTTCTTCTACCTCAGTAGCCAAGTCTTGAGAAGTAGCAAGGTCTACAGCCCATCTCAGCTATAATCTCACTTTAGGCAACTATGAGTTGATGAAGAAGCATTTGAGGTTTTTAGGTGTTGGCTGAGTAATGACAGGGATCTGGTTCCTTAGCTTGTCAAAATTTGTAATGAAATCCCTCATAGGTTCATGAGGCTCGTTCTTCATCTATGTGAGCTAGGCTAGCAAGGCATGTGCATCTTCTGAAAGCTTGAACCTTGCTTTGAATTTGGCTTTGAGTGTGTCCCAATTAGTCACTGATCGAGCTTGTAGATGGTAGAACTAGTCTACAGTAATGCCTTGTAGTGTTTCCATGAATAACCTGACTGTTATGTCTTCAAATTCCACACCTATCACACCACAGGCTATGTTAAAGGCTATAATGTGTTCATCAAAATGAACTTTCCCATCACCAAATAATATGGGGAAATTCTTCCTTAAACTATGTGAAAGTTCATGTAGAGGTGGAGTCAAATTTAGTGGACCAAAAGAGTTACCCCAGGGGCCTTGAACTGCCATGATTAGACTATGGAAAGTAGGGATAACAAATCTAGGTGGAGTATGTATAGGTAAAGCTCTGGTGATAGTAGAAAAAGAAGCTCTACCTTGTATTGGTGACCCGGTACAGATAGGAGGAACACTCCTAGATCATTGAACTTGAGGTTGTGGAGGAAACAAATCATAATTTCTTTGCAGCACCAACTCAAAGACCAGGTCAACAACACCTTGGGTTCTCTAACTTCTGTTATAATGTGGAGTTACCAGATTGTAAGATAAAAATGGGAAAGAAAAGGTCCTACTTCAGTTTGAAGCTTGAGGCTTCAAACTACTTGTTTTTCCCCAACAGCTCTAGTTTGTAGACCAGATTATATAGCAAAAATGGATAAGGCTATAATGATAATGGGTAAGACCCAAATGGGAGTCACCAGATATATATAATGGATAAGGATAGGAACTGCTTCAATATAAAGCCTGAGGCTTCAAACTACACGTTTCATTCCCCAGTAGAGTCACCAAAAAATTGTTGGGTGAATATTTTGTCACCAGCATACTAATGAGCAAAATAGGTCTAATCATCAACAACAAGCGATATTGGTTGGCCAAAGTTGTAGGTTTACCACATCCAAAGGGGACAAATCTCTCCTCTCATCAAGGGGAGGTTCCCTATAGGTATAAAGGGGCTATATACTATAGATATTGCAAAAAATAACACTCAGGGGTAGGGTAACACCATCCATCTCTTTTTTTTAGAGATGATTCTCATAGACAAAGGAGAAATCTTGGTGAAGACATTGAAGGCACTTCTTTTCTTTCAAAAGTGGTCTTACAGGAAACAGTAAGAGTTCTTTCAGGTAGTGACAAGTGACTGGTAATAGGGTGCAGTAACTAGCAAAATGAAGTGTAGCATAAAGTCTCCTCTTTAGCTGCCCAAAGAGTGAGATAAGAAGAACAATGAGGGCACAAAAGTCATCCCAAGGTCCTTTTACATAGAAATAGAAAATAAAAAAATAGACTAAAGACAATTACAGATAGCACAAAGTCTTTCACAGCTAACTTCAGGACACCTTCCTGGTTACTTCCACAAATCTTTCTTGTTAGATTAAATAAACAAGAATGCTTCTAGGAAATAGACATAAGAACAATTTCCTAGAATAGCACAAGCTATAATAGCACAAAGTCTGCAAGTATCTTGCTTTCTCATTCAAATAAAATAATATGAACAACAATCTAAGTTCAAAGTCTCAGTATTCACCTTTCAATTTGGGCAAAGTTTTGTTTCTATATAAATGAAAAGTCCTTTAATTATGAGAGGAATTACAATGTATAGCCACCAAGGAAAGCTTGGCACTCTTTCCCATGGGATGTCCCACGCTGCAGTCAATGCCTTCAATGCACCCTTAGTTCTGCCTAGAGGACCATGCTAAGAACAGTGTATTACCTTAACTATGGCATGCCCCATCCATATTATATGTCTCCTCTTTATCATGAGTTGTCTAGTCCTTTTTTTGATGTCTGTGTAGCTGTCCAATTTGCCATTACTTTAGGGAAGAAAAATAGGCCACGTCTTTAATGTTTGCAAGTTCAAAAATGTACTATGTAGATTGTTCCAGCTATCAAAATAAATTCTACGTAGATATTCCCCTCTTTTTCTCTTCCTTGTTTTGTCTTTTCTTGGAATTTGAGCCCTCAGGGCTCTATTCTTAGCTTTGCCGCCTCTTTCAGTTCCTCCATCAACAGTTATTCTCTTTGGCATTTTGGCCTTTGAATGCATTTGGGTCCGCACTCAAACCTTTAAAGACTACAACACCACTCATATTTTAAAGTCCAAAAAAGATAAGAAATGAAAGTAATGTTAAAAATGAACCATTTTTGTATATTTTTATTGAACAAAAACTCTCAAAGTTTATGTTCCACAGTTTATGCATCACATTTAGATTTTTAATAAATAATTTTATTTGATTAGTGCTTCTTTTAATTAAATATATTTTAGTTTAATAGTTGAAAAAATATTTAATTAATTACTTATAATAATTTAAATTATAATTTTATAACGAATAAGAATGATTTATTTTAATTTTTTTTTTAAGAATCGAATTGTTAGATGGTCTAATATAACTATTTTTTTTAACAATTTTTCAAAACTAATTTTCTTGATTTTAATTATTAAAATTTTAAATATTTGATATTTTATTTATTTATATATTAGAGAGAATTTAGTTTAAGAAAATATAATTTATATATTTTATAATTGTATTTTTACATAAATTTTTATTATAATTTTATTTATATTTTTTTTATAAATATAAAAATATATATACTAGTAGTTGTTCTAAAGGTGCGAGTTATATAGAAAGTGTAATTTTTGCTTTTCATAGAGCAAGGTTTTGTAAAGTAAAAGAGTGTAAATCGATATCCATACCTCACTTGAGACCTATAGACACTTACGTTGTATTATCTTTTGTGAATGAAGTTTCAAGCAACAATAATCTATATTTATTGCAAAAGTTATGGGAAAAAATGATTTTGTATGTTCCTTTATACAATAATAAGTTATGTTATATTTCATAGTGAAACATTTCAAAATGAACTACGTGGTGATGGTAAAAGGCTTCCATAATATATAATATTTTAAAATATTATATAATTATATAATAAATTATAAAATATTATGTTATATATTTGTGTATAATATTTAATATAATTATAAATTAATAGTATATATTATTAATAATATATAATATTAAACATTGGGAATTATTGAATTCCTTTTAAAAAGACTAATCTTTTTGAGAAGCAATAATTTAAGAAGAAATCAAATTTTATAAAATACTGATGAACTTAAATATTTGGCCCATAGAACCACAACCAATGATAGAGGATAAAACTTATAATTGATTTCTTCTATGCCACCTGACTTCTATATATATATATATATATATATATATATATAAATTAAATAAAAATTAACATGCTTTGCCACTTGAACTCATCAAAATTTTAAAACACTATTCTAATTCAATTTTATATTGACATGTGTTGACTTTAAAGGCAAAAACTATGCCATGAACAAAGGAGATAATACCTTATGGGTCAGAACATGCATATGCAACTTATAAAATTCTAGGTTTGTGTAAAATATAGTGATTGTAAGATTGACAAATGCAAGAAATTCTAGTGGATTAACTTTGACCACATTCTCCATATTTCTAGTTAAAATAAAAATCATGAATGATGAAAAAATTCAAATTTAAAGCTTCCATAATCCAAAATTAATTACATAGAGGATAAAAAAATTAATTACATAGAGGATAAAAAATAAGGATGAAAACTTTGATATTTATGACTTCTATTGTCCATAATTATTTATAGAGAGGGGTATAATATATAAATTATTTTCCATGTAATTTAGTTTAATTTCATATCCTCAAGTATTCAGTTTGTATTAGCTTTAACCAAATTTCATTGGGTTTTACTAGAGGTTTGGGAATTAATAAGTTGTGAATGATCACTAAGCAGAAATATAATATTTATTTCTACTTCTTATTGATATTTTGGATTCATAAATTAAATTTTGAATTTAATTATGAAACTAAGGTGGATAAAATAAAAAGAAGTGAGAGTCATTGATATCAAAGATGGTTATATCAACTTGATGCAGCCAAATTCTGTGTAGTTCCCTAAATACTCTTCTCAAAATATTATTATATTAGGTTTACATTAGCTTCATTGAAAATGAATGTTTTGATAACTAAGATGAATGTTTTGCTAATAAACCATTAGGTAATAAATTATAATTTAACACTACATTTTTTGGAAGATTTGGATCATATAAACCACACAAAGACAAAGTAGTGAATTTACTTGAGACTAACTTAATAGACGAAAATAAATTTCTTAGTAATAGAGGTGTTGAAATACAGATGAATTATAATGATGTGGCTAAAGCCATGCATGTGTAAAGGTTAAAAAAGGCTAAAATATACCATGTTAACATGTATCTAAATGGATTTCAAATGGGGTTTCTCAAAGTAGTGAAGGCTCATTAAAAGGACCTGTCATATGTGAGAAATACAGTGTCATCACTCTTCATTCCCCTATCTTAATTATTTTCTACACTCATTTAGCCCACCTATGAAGTGCCCTACAACCAGGGTTTCCACCATAGTTTAGCTCCAAAAGTTTTTTTAAAAAGTCATTCCCCACTTCTTCTAAGCACATTAAGAATTTTTTGGGTAAGTAAGAGGTAGTGGCTAAGAAACCATAAGATGATCTTGTAATGGAGGATGAAGATGATACTTTTTGGGTCAAGTGGTTGGTTATATTGAGATGTAAACAACAAGGCAATGTTATTAATATAGATAACAAGAGGAAGAAAGGAAGTAAGCTCTTCATGATACATACAAAGTCCCCACATTTAAATCCAATCACTCACAATAGTTTGGTGGATGCCTATGGAAGATATGAATATATGTCACGAACTAACTTTATGGTCCCTTTCAGATACTGGACCATAGTCTATTTCAACATGCTTGGATGGTACTTAGACTAATAACTATTGATGTTGGTTTTGTTTTCAGAGGGTTGGGACCTAGGTACCTTGGATAGCTGATGTGAGATGTTATGTCATAGTTGATGTTCTTATTAGATTTAGTATATCTTTATATACATATTATTTAAACTAAATTTACTTTACCATGCTTTATGTATATGTTGATTTAACTTGGTTACTTTATTATATGATATTGCTTTAGCATATATCACTGATGTGGATTTACATTGATCACTTGTGTAGCTATTGATTGTGATTCACAAGACATACTTGAGGTCATGGTTATCAGGACTAATGCTAGAGAGTTGTCAGTGATGTCATAGAGGTGTCCAGGTGAGTGAATGAAGTGTCTTGATAGCCTAAGTATCAATGAAAAAGTGTACAATATGCTTGTCCTAGTGCTGGAGTTAAGCTTGATTACTATTTAGGTTTGACATGGTTAGAGATGATTAGGGATGAGTATGATTATTTGATCATGTGTAAGGGGTCCTATTAGAGGTCTTTTATGTTTTGTGTGCTTGTGTGCATGAGTGGAATCCATCTAAATATTCATTATGTTCATCTAGACATAGTTGGATTTATGATAGAGAAATCTAAGGAGGCATATTGTTGACATCACATCTCACACATGTGAGGATTCCAAGAATATATTATTATATGGATGCATTCTCCTATGTAAGGAGATCACATAGTTAAAATTCTAGATCATGAGATGAAGCACAATGAAACTTATTAAGGAGTAAATTTGGTATCAAAAAGATGTTCACTAAGTTCCAACACTTAGCCAAAGTTCCAAAGGAGATCTAATGATCCATGCTTACTTGCATCGATGATTGACTGTGCAAAATGAATTTGAGCTTAATGTCCAAGTTCAAGTAAGATTTGAGTGAGCATTTTGGTAATGGTATATCTCGCACACACTAAGGTTTCAAGAGTAGTTTGATACATAGTTGGACTCCTATTTGTGAGGAGAATATATGGTCCAATTTTTAGGTCATGAGATTGATAGAGGCAAAATATATAATGGATCAAATTTGGCCTTCCAATCATATTATAGTGGTTCATATACTTAGTCTATTTTAAATGATGTTAAATTTCAGGACCAAGTGGAGATCAAAAATTTTAGAAGAGATTATACAATCTAAATCAATGATGCATGCAAAGTTAAATAGGTTAAAGCATTTGATGTTTAATGAGGTTAAATTCCAAGTTTATCTTAAAGAGATCAACAGAGTGTGTATGTTCCAAGATGTCAAAATGCATTGAGATGTGGATAAGTGCTCAATGTTTAATGATAGGCAAAGGTAAAGATCAAGCTTCTTCCAATAATCAATGTTGATTGGGTGATAATATAGATAGAGATAAATGGTTCCTATTAAGTCAAGAGGTCAAAGTGATAGTTGTCTAGCATGATTAAAGCATGGACACTTTCAAGGAAGATCAACAGAGCATGTTTAGTCAAAGATGCCAGGATGCACGAGATGAGGTCAAGGTGACAAATGTTTAATATTGTTAAAGGTAAAGATCCTTAAAATAATATTGATTCTGCATATTTTATCTGAGATGTAATGACCCAAGATGATATCATAGTCTCCAAGGTTTAATAGTGACTGTTGGCATTTGAGATTTGCAAAGGGAAAAACTAGTCTATAGTATTTGAGATATATCTTTTGATCCAAGATAAATTTCTTGATAGTGTAAAAATAAAATATGAAGATGACTCCATGGTACATTTAATGAACATATTTAGGAGGTCTGAATGTTTTAATAGTCAAATTTATTGAGCTCCAAATTTTACTGTGTTTGACTATGTTGTGCAAGTAACTTGAGAATGATGTTTGTGTTTGTTTTGATGTTGTTTGGATGTTTCATGATGTATTAGATATTGGAATATGTTATAGACTCCTTTTGAATGATTTTTATGGTATTTTTGATCTTGAAAATTTCATATTCAATATGAACAATTAGTTAGAATTTGACTATGTTCATTCATGATGTTCATGTGTACACAAATATTATTTGAGTAGTTTGAGCATACGTAGAAGTGAGAAAATATGAATATGATAATTTAAGAATGACTAAGGGGTCATGTGGAGTGGTCTTATGCATTTGGTAGTGGAACTATGTTTCTAATTTTCTTGATGATGTGTTAATGGGGTGAATAGGTCTCCATGAGACCTATAACAACTACTAAGTCCTAATTGAAAGAAGTTAGTGGTTAAGAGTGACCCATGGGTGCTATGTATAACCTTTGATATTTGTATTGAGTCATGTATTGGTGTGAGAAATGAATTAATATTTAAGACATGTCTAATGTCTAACCAAAAACTTGTTGATCATGATTTCTCTATAAATAGTGAAACTAAAGATGTTGGTTTCTAGATGAGTAAGAGGCTCTAGTGTGATGAATTGAGAGAAGGATTGAGGAGTGAAAGATAGAAGAGAGTGAGTGTGTTTATTGGATGGGTTTATGATTTGAGCAAATTATGGTCTATATACATGACATGTAGGTCATGTTTTTGTTGTCTGAATAGAGTTGTTTTAGATTTGAAGATTGATGATGAGCAAAGAAGTGTAGAGTGGTCTAAAAGGTGGACTTGGATGTATTATGAGTGTATAAATAATTCAAGGGGGCTATGTTATCATAGGTCCATCATGAGGTGTTGAAGACATCAGTTCATAGGTGGAGGTGTTCATTTTTAGGAGGTCAGAAGGACTTGATCATCCTTAGGGGTAGTTATTCTTTGTGAAATAAGGATTTCAATAAAGCCCTTGGTCAAAAGGACTTGATTGAGATTGTAGGTTAAAAGTACTTTACCAAATATGTGATTATAATGACTTGGTCATCTTAGGGATAGGGCTCCTTATGAAATAGTTGTTTCACTAAATTATGGTTATAAGGACTTGACCAATATCATGTTTGTGATCATCTTATACAATAAGTAGTCCATGTATTTATAGGCTTAAGATTGGGTTTTATTCCCCAAGAGGGTTTCCCACATAGATTTTGTGTTGTGTATATGATATTGTTTTATCTTTCTTATTCACTACTATGAATGTTGTATATGCTTCATAAATGTATGAGTTGAATGATTAAGGACTTGAAGGATTGGAATTGATGTTGCAATATCTAGAATCTCTAATTTACCCCATCCCCTTTTAATGGTTGTACCACTATTGGTATCAAAGTAGGTCCTTTGGTAAATTCTTGACATTTTGAAGGTGATCCAAGGTAAAATATGGGTAGTCATCAAGGAGGTTTCTCTACTAATTAGTCACAGATGTTCAATGGATCTAATTATGCTTTTTAGAGTACAAGGATGAAGACATACATTATGTCCCTAGGGTTTGATGTATGGAATTATATTTTGGATGGTTATGTTGCTCCTACTACTCTTCCATCTAGTGTTGTAGATAAGAAGTTGTTTGTGAATAATTTTAAGGCAATGAATGCCATTACTTGTGGTCTTATAGAGATTGATTTCACCATGGAAATCAATTGTAAATATGTTAAATATATATGGGACAAATTATAGATCATTTATGAATGAGATTCAAAGGTTAAGTTGGAAAATTTATAGACTCATTGAAGATAATCTGAGAGTCTTAATATGAAGGATGAAGATTCTATGGCATCCTTTCTATAGAGAGTTGATGAGATTTTGAACATCATCAAAGGTCTTAGAGGGAACCTTGAAGAGGCTACTATAGTTTAAAAGGTATTAAGGTCTCTATCCCTCAAGTTTTATATAAAAGTATTTGATATATAAGAAAGGAATGATCTTACTCAGTTAAACATGGATCAATTGCATGACACCCTTACTGCCTATGAGATGATAGTAAATGATGATATACCACCAAATAAGGAATTAACATTCAAATATAAATGAATTCAAAGAATAATTTCCAAGGTAAAAAAGCTATGGATTATGAATTTATTGATATTGATGAGGATGAACTAATTTCTTTGTTTTAAAATAAATTGAAGACAAGTTTATGCAAGTATAAGGGTAAATTACCCTTCAAATGCTTCAATTATGGAGAGTAGGACATTTTGATGATAAGTTATCTCATAGGTATAATAAGATGATGAAGATCAAAATGAAGACAAGAAGACATACATGTTTGATAAGAGGAAGAAAATTTTCAAAAAAGTATGACAACAAGAAGAAATCCTTCAAGAACAAGAAGAGTCTCTACACTATAAATGATTGTAGTACATAAGATGAGAGTGAAGGAAGTGGCTCTGAGTATGATTATGAAGATGATAAACAAAGTAGAGAGAAATCCCTCTTTATTGCAGAGGAAGTTTATCACATCAAAAGGAGTTTACTTGGAGTGATTCAAATGACGATAAAGATGAAGTAGACTATGAGACTGAGTTGATGAATGCTCTTGAAGAAATGAAGATTGAGAATAATATTAACAAGAAGATGAATTCATAAATCAAAGACTATGAGGAGCAATTCAGTGCGTTTAAAGCAAGAATGAATGAAGACACCAAGGAACATGAAGATGTGGTTAAACATCTCAGTTGTCAACTAGAAATTCTGTCTACAAGCTTAAAATCTAAAGAAGATGAATGTTCAAGGTATGCAACTAAAAATGATTCATTGAAAGCTAAGTTAGAGAAGACATATAATAAAGTGAAGTCATTTGTGAGATTTGAAAAGAGTTAAAGTGATCTAGACAATATTTTGTGTGGACAAAAGCATGATAGTGATAAAATTGGTCTTGGATTCAAAGAATAACTAGAGAATGCAACTCAAGACAATATGAAGAATATTGTAGATTAGACTCTGAAGATAAATCATCAGACAAAGAATGAAGGTGTTGCTAGATTAAAGGCAAATCAAATCAAATAACTAAATGCATTAAGATATGTAATTTTCAATGGTTATTGTTTCACATGTAATCAATTTGGTCATAGGGCTAGATAATGTAGAAGACCTATTAAAAATGATTTTTCATGGAACTATGATGAGGGTCATTAGTCAAATGGTGTAAGAAAGGTTGAGTGTTTTAACTTTCATGATATGGGACACTTTGCAAAACATTATCTAGATAAAGTAAGGCATGTTGATTTCACTTCAAGAAGAATGGTTTGCTAAAAATATGAAAAAGTTGGTCACGTTACTAGGTTTTACAAGTAAAGGCCCATAAATTAGATTAGGTTTAATCAGGCTCTAGATTGCAAGGAATAAGGCAAATTAACTCATGGAGACCAAAGGTGGTAAGTATGAGCCATGTTAAGTCTATTGGTTCCAGTAATTTATTTGTTATGGTGGATAATGTTATAGAAGTTGAAGGTTACCAAGGGATCTCATTGTCTACTCATGTTGAGAATAAAAAGACTAATCTCAAAGAGAAGACCAATGCCCTGGTTGAAGCTAGTTCTAAAGTGAGTATGGATCCAAGTGAATATCTTGTTGTTGTTGAGCAAGTATCATACAAAGAACATAAATTGTCAATGCCTAGTGATGAGGTTCCTAAATACAAGGAAGATACTTTAGATGAAAAGGTATGTCATTAATCTATGTTGTCTCCATGTATTTCAATCCAATTCTTGAAGGAAAGGAGAATATTGTAGTAGATGAGCATGTTGCTTCTCTTAAGCCTAAGAAGAGGAAGAAGAAATATAGGTATCAAATGACCAAGGAGGAGAAGGAATATGAGGAGTTATGGGAAATCCTAGTTTCACATTATTCTAGGACATTGTGAAGTAGGGTATCTCTACCTATTCTTCTTAGGAGACATCTTTCTTATGGAGAAGCAAACATGTGTGCTCAAGGTGTGTTTAGGGTTTTTGGTTCTTTAATGTAGGGTCATAATGGGAGTTCATAGGTGTAATAATGATATTTATGGAATATAAATAAGTGTTTTATGATTATAAAGGTCTATAAACTTATTTATGATGTGCTCTAGATGGTTATGTATATTTCTAATCTTGTTTGTGCCTTTTGAAGGTTTTTGTGTGCTCTCACGTCTATCTATCCTATTGAAGTTCTTAGATATGGTATGTTAAGTTAAGATTAATAAAGTTAAGAAGGCTTAAATATTGTTCCAAAAGTGTGTCATGTTTATCTCCAGGTGTGCAAGAAGTTTTAGAGGTGGGTGTTGACCAGATGGAGGTTTATTGACTTTGTCTATTTTGAAAATTTGGGGTTTTGGGCTATGCCATAAAAATAGTTTGCCTTATTAGTTGAGGTCTAAGGATTTTTAATAGGTTTAATGGTCCAAATGGTTTATCAAATAAATTTTTATAGAGATTTGAAGGTATGTGGATTTCATGTTATTCAAATTTTTGTCAAGATGTAGGCTTAATTGGCTAGTAGGTTTGTGAAGGAAGTATGTTTCATAGGATGAAATAGGTGATAAAATTTTGTAAGAT
Source organism: Torreya grandis (assembly GCA_037957365.1). Lineage (NCBI taxonomy): Eukaryota > Viridiplantae > Streptophyta > Pinopsida > Cupressales > Taxaceae > Torreya > Torreya grandis. Next base: position 439,864 of record JARHVA010001490.1, on the reverse strand, counting down.
TGAGTGGGAATATTAGAGTGATCTATATATGAATTTTTAGGTCTTGAAGATGTGTTTACTCAAAGTTGTAGGATTTGCAAGTTCCAAGTAGGGCTAAAAGAAGTTTAGACAAGCCTAGTCTGAAGATTTGATGTTCCTGCTTAGTTTCTCCATAATATAAAGGTATGCATGTTTCAAAGAGAGTTTTTAGGTTGATTTATAGAATTTTTCCTATCTGGTGATTGGCATGATGTTCTTTTGGTAGTCCCTGTGGTAGCCTGAGAGAGAAGGTTAGTAATCTTGTGTGGTGGTTCTTCATGATGTGTAGAGATTTGAAGATGCTCAAGAAATGCAATGGCTTAGAATTCTTAGGAGGAGTCCCTATTAGATGTTTCTTGGTTAGTTCCATCATATTTTAGTATTTTTGTGTGCTCTTTATTCATTGATTATAGTACCTGGTTGAAGAGTGTGTTGGCATGTAGCAAGAGGAAAGCGTGAAGGAAAGAAGAGGTAGGCTCAAGGTAAGGGGGAGTTTATAATATCTCTCTAAGATGGTCTTATATTGTTGGTAGTATTTTTAGGTCTTAAAGATATATTTATGTGCACTTTGTCATTGCATCAAAGGGGAAGAAAGCTCCTATTGTGAGAGTGCTTAAAGAGAGAGAAGAAAGGTGAGATGTTTGATGGATGTTGACATCAATGACAAAGGGGGATATTTTTAGATATTTTTCAATGATGTCATGGAGGTGTCCAGGTGAGTGGATGAAGTGTATTGATAGCCTAAATATCAATGACAAAGTGTGTAGTATACTTATCTTAGTATTCTTGAAGTAAGCTTGATTGTTCTTCAGGTTTGACATGGTAGAGATGATTAGGGATGAGTATGATTATTTGAGCATGTGAAAGAGGTCCTATCAGAGGTCTTCAATGCTTTGAGTTCTTTTGTGCATGAGTGTAATTCATCTAATTATTCATTATGTTCATTTAGACATAGTTAGATTTATGATAGATAAATCTGAGGAGGCATATTTATGACATCATATCTTACATGTGTAAGGGTTCTAGGAACATATTGATATATGGATGAATTCTCCTATGTAAGGAGATCACATGGTTCAAATTTTATATCATGTGATGAAGTGCACTATAATTTATTAAGGAACAAAGTTGGTCCCTCAGATAAAAGTTTGCTAAGTTCCAACACAGCCAAATTTACAAAGGAGATATAATAGTCCATGTTTAATCACATCAAATATTGATGCTACAAAATGAATCTGAGTTTAATGTCTAAGTTCAAGTAAGATTTGAGTGAGCAATTTAGTAATGGCATATCTCACACATACCAAGGTTTTAGGAGAATTTTGATACATGGTTGGATTCATCTTTATGAGGAGAACATATGATCCAAGTTTTAGGTCATGAGATTGATTGAGACAAAAGATATAATGGAGGAAATTTGGCCTTCTAAGCATATTACAATAGTTCATATACTTAGTCTATTTTGCATGATGTTAAATATTAGGACTAAGTGGAGATCTAATGGTTTATAAGAGATCATATAATCAATATCAATGATGCATGTAAATTTAAATGGGTCAAATAATTTTATGCTTAATGAGGTTAAAGATTGAGATTTTATTGAAGATATCAATGGAGTGTGTGTGTTCCAAGATGTCAGGAAGCAATGAGATGAGGATAAGTGCTTGATGTTTAATGATAGGTAGAGGCAAAGATCAAGCTTTTTCTAAGGATAAATGATGAATGGGTGATCATATAGATAGATATCAATGGTTTTTATTAATTTAAGAGGTCAAAGTGATAGCTATCTATCATGATTAAAGCAAACACACTTTCAAGGAAGATCGATGGAGCGTGTTTATTCAAAGATGCCAGGATGCACAAGATGACGTCAAAGTAATATATGTTTAACTTCAGTAAGTGTTTATCTCTTTAAAATAATATTGAAGGTGTTTATTTTATATGAGATATGAGGACATGAGATGATAACATGGTGTTCAAGGTTTAATAGTGACAATTGGCATTTGAAATTTGCAAAGGGAAAAACTAGTCTATAATATCTGATCTATATCTTTTGATCCAGGATGAATTTCTTGATGGTGTAACATGAAAAGATGAAGAGGAATCAATGGAGCATCTAGTGAACCTATTTAAGAGGTTTGAATGTTTGAATAGTCAAATTTATTGAGCTTCAAAGTTGACTATATGTTTAACTATGTTATGTAAGTAACCTGAGAAAGATGTTTATGCCTATTTTGATGTTGTTTGGATGTTTCATGATGTCTTAGATATTATTAGATGTTATAAACTCACTACGTATGATCTATGTGGTATTTGGGATCTTAACCAATCCATATTCATTATGTATAATTGGTTAGGAGTTGACTATGTGTTTGTTCATGGTGTTCCTATGTACAAGGCTATAGTTTGAGTAGTTTGAGCATACATAGAAGTGAGCAAAGATGACTGTGATCATTTGAGGATGACTAAGGGGCCATGTGGAGTGGTCCTATGCATTTGGTAGTGGGTCTATATTTATAATTTTCTTGATGATGTGTTAAAGAGGTGAATAGGTCTCCATGAGACCTATAAGGGCTAATACAACCTTATTGAAATAAGTTGGTACTTAATGGTAACACATGGGTGTTATGGAAAATATTTGAGGTTTGTATTGAGCCATGTTTTGGTGTGATAAATGCCTTCAGATTGAAGATATGCCTAATGGTTGACCAATAAGTTGCCGATCATGATTGATATATAAATAGTCAAACCAAAGATGTTTGTTTCTATACGAGCAAGAGGCTTTAGTGTGATGAATTGAGAGAAGGGTTGAGGAGTGCAAGATAGAAGACAATGAGTATGCCTAATGGATGGGTTGATGAGCTAAGAATATTGTTGTCTATATATATTAACTATAGGTTGTGTTTCTATTATCTGAATAGAGATATTATAGGTTTGAAGATTGATGATGAGATAAGAAGTGTAGAGTGGTATAAAAGGTGTATTTGGATGTATTATGAGTGTTTGAAGAGGTTAAGGGTATGTGTTATTAGAGGTCCATCATCAGGTGTTAAAGACATTAGTTTAAAGGTCAAAACATTCATTTATAGGAGATTATAAGGACTTGATCATCCTTAGGGGTAGTTATTCATTTTAAAATAGGTGTTTCACTAAAGGCCTTGGTTAGAAGGACTTAATTGAGGTTGTAGGTCAGAAGGACTTGACCATATAGGTGGTTAGAAGGACTTGATCATCTTAGGGGAAGGGCTCCTTCTAGAATAGTTGTTTCACTAAATTTTGGCCAAAAGGTCTTGACCAATATCATGTTTGTGATCATCTTATAGGGAAATTATTCCATGTGTTTACAGGCTTGAGAGTGGGTTTTATCCCCCAAGAGGGTTTCCCATATAGATTATAAGCAATACACAAGTTAGAATGACTCAAGCTCTAGAGAGTTTGGTATCCATTATTGTATTATGTTGTATGCCTACGAGAACGTAATTATATTATGTACTTGCATATTTGATTAGCAAATATTGTATTTCTAGACCAATTATAGATGTGCCATATTGTATTTGGATTTCTATCAAGTTGTATAATATTTATATGGTATGTAGCATTTGAATTTGAAGTACTATTGTTCTTAGTTATATTGCATTATTTTATTATATAGTTTGATTTTTAAGTAAGTTATTGAAAAAAATCTACTACATTTCTAAGTACAACTTGAGAGGTTGTAACATGTGGTATCAGAGTTGTGTCTTGAACTTTAGGACCTAATGAGTCCATTAGCATTTTAATATTCTCCTATTTATCAAAAAGGATAATTAAGAATATGAGTGAGGTACATTGAGTGTGTACCCTAAGAGCATTCGTACCCCCTTAGAGATGTAAAAGGATTGGTGTAACAAGAATCTCATTAGTGATAGTCTAATAAGGTGTATGGGTAGGAAAGTTCATAGCTTAGTTCATGAGTATGAATTAGAGTTTCCTACCATATTTTTGATCTTTAGATTGAACACCTTAAGTTTGATTTTGTCTTTCTTGAATCACCTTCATTATTTGTGTTTTATTTTTTGAATGTTTTTCACTTAAGTAACTATGTTTAGTTGTGTCTTATTTACATAGATCCTATAAGTAGGAAAATCTATAAGACCATTCTAGAGTGGCACCACTGAGTGTAGTGGAAATTTTCTTGTAGTTGAGTGTAGACATCTTGATTATGTATTCCTTTGTGTTAGGAATTTGTTATGTGGATTATTATCCTTGTATAGACTTGTGAAGAGGATTAATCTCTCTTAGTTGGATTAAAGGTGAGTTGTTATGTTTTCACTCTCTTATTACATCTTTTAAGCTACTGAGAAGATTTATATATTTTTTAGGATGTTGATTTAGAGTTTCCATAGGCAAAATTTTGTTTCTAAATTTTTGTTTTATTCCCTTGAATTCATGGGATAGTGTTTTTGTTTCTTATTAATAGAGGTTATACAATTGGATAGATTGATGCATCCTTGTGGTTCATATTATTTTTCCAATTGTAGAAGTAGGTGATGATACTACACTTACAAGTTTGGTAAGTCAATAGTGATTGACAACATGGTTTGTGATATTTCATTTTATCATGTACAATATACAAGAAGTTTTGTTGTGAGATGTTAGTTCTCTATTTTTCCACTTTGTAACTTTATTGAGTTACTATTTTATCTAACCTATGAACTTGAACATGAGGAGTGGCTAACATTGAATTTATATTAACTTTAATTTATTATAATTATTATGATATTGTATATCTTTGTATAGATTGATATTATTCTCTTCTTGAAGTATATTATTTTTAAGAGTCATATGTGTACCTTTCTTTAGAAACAAGTAAGGTATAAGATGTGTAGAACATCTTGGTAAGCCTAAGGGTTGTGTTTCTCTTAATTTATACTCATTTCTTAATTTTGGAAGAAGATAAGAAACTAGTAATAAGGGTGTGGTATAAATACCTAGTTGGTGATGAGTGCATAATCTAGATGAATGTCAAGAAATCCTCTTTGGCTAAGAAGAAATAACATACAAATAAGAATGCACTAAAAAAAATATTTGTTAGCAAGATAGTCAATTGGATTGCCTAACATGAGCTAGATCCAAGAAGCATATGCTTGTTATGAGGTTGTCAATCCACTATTGATAACAATGAAGTTAGAAATGATAGCTAAAGTACTTGTATACATAAAAGGAAATGCAATACAAAAGGAAAGTAGAATGATTATTAAATAAAATGACCAAATATAGAAAAATTAGGTCAATACTTGTGCTAAAGTGGGTGGAGTCAAGTTCAAAAAATTAGAAGAGGGTTTATGAACAGGTAGGAACACAGAAGGTTAGGTTTTGTTGGGGGTAAGGGGTGAAAATAACTTATTATTTCATGCCATAATGACCATTGAGTTTTGGGTGAATCATCAATAGTTAGGGATACCATCAGTGGTTGGGTAATCATTGATGGTTGGGAGTGACCATCGATAGTTGTGTTAATCATCAATGATTGCTTATGGATTTTTGAAGGTATTCAAAAAAAATTGCAAAATGGATAGGTGGTCAGATGATGGTTCCATTAAGGATCTGGTGGAGATGAAATAAGGTGCAAATAGGTCTGATCAAGTTAGGGAGGTTAAAAATTAGAAATAATAATGTTAAAGTACTAGTATACTTATATCTTGCTAGTTGGTTAATGGTTTAAGGTTGAAGTACTTTTGTTAGCAATGGTACTTTGGCCTCAAAAGCAAATTTGGTAGAGGTTTGGGTTTCTTTTGTTGATGTTGATTTGTTGAAGGAAGACTAGATTTTGGAGAGATTGAATACCTATGTGCTTGATAACTCTTGTGATTGATCCCTTTTCACTTCTTACTCCCCTCCTTTTATAGGCAAAGAGAGATGGAGGATGGAAGGTTCCCTAGAGGGTGAGGTTACTAATCACGATGCTTAGAAGTTTGTTAGCAGTACATAAGGTGAATATATTAAATGGTGCCTTGTTATCCTACACATAGGTGGTGATGTGTTAAGAAGGTGAGGAGGTGTGGAATTGACCATTGATGGTCTAGATAACCATTGATGGTCAAGTGTCTAAGGAAAAATGGGTCAAAGTAAGTTAAAAAGAGGTTGGCTAATGTTATGTTAGTAGGTTGATGAGTTAGCTAACTAGGTCATCAACTAAACCTAAGGTCTGATAGGGGTCCTAAGGTGTTTTGACAACTAGAACTATCATGTGTAGTTTTATAGTGTCTATATTTTGCCCCTTTTTGTTATGTAGCTTTGAATTAACAAGCTTCAAAACAAAAATAGATTGCTTGTCAAAGGTTTAATTACTTCAAATATGGGAGGTGGTGTTCCCTAAACTGGGAGTTGATGAGTGAAATCAAAATCAAGTCAGGGTTTGATAAGTAGTTGATGGTGCATCACTAGGTGGTGACAAGAGGGTTGAGTATTTGAGACATAAACACACACATAAAATATGACTAAGTGTGATAGTTAAGATTGTGCAAGGACTAAAGTTTCCAATGTTGGTGAAAATAAGGTCAATTCTAGAATGACAAGTGATAGGGTAACCAATCCACAACATTGGTCATATTTGATCAAGTGACTCTATAAATCTTATAAATAGGGTTAGTGTTTTCATAGATATTCAAGGTTGGAATTGCTCCCTTGAAAAACATAAATGGTCTGATTGTGCACTAGGTGGTATAAAAGTTGAATGGTCTACATGGAAAAAATGGTCAGTATGGTAAAAAAAGATCATGCAAGGTCATCAAAAAACATGTGATGGTTTGGGTCAAAAAGTGGCCAACCTCAAGGTGGACATGGACTACTGTTTGGTCAGAGAGGGGTAATATTCAAAAGGTTCAAGTTCTAGTTTAGGGGAGATTAGGTGATATCCAAAGTTAGGGCACTTAGGTTACATGTCAAAATTAGTTTTTTGTGAGATCTTGACCATCAATGATCATGGGTCATAGGAGTGACCATTGATGGTCACCTTGACCATCAATGATTAAGGGAAACCCTAAAAGTCAAAGATAAGAAGTAGAAAAAAAATCATTTACACTTTTTATAAGTTTAACCTCCATATTTTATGCTCTGGTGATTTATCAATTATGCATTTGGTTGATGGTGGTTGTCTAAGTGTGTGGTTGAGGTATCAATTTTGGATTGGTTGAATTGATCTAGTAAGGACCAGGGATGTAGGGTAGACAAGGGCATGGTCAAACAACTAGATGTGGGCTTTGACTCGATAGTGATTGAGAAATAAGGTAGGTGATGTATTAAATTTGTTAGTTAGTTGATTTTGGTTATGGCTGATAATTAAAATTATGGTAGTTTATTGTTATTTATAAATTATATTTGGTAGTTTGAACTTAGTTTGAGTTTTTGGGAAAATATTGAATTTTAGTAGTTGGAATTGAAATTCGAAGGAGGGTTTTGGTTAGAGATAGGTGATAGGGTAATGCTAGGTAGTTTTATTATTGAATTTGGTTATTTTTATAGTTTTTAGGTGGTTAAGTCAAGGGTTTTACCATCAATGGTCACACATAGTGATCTTTAATAGTTAGACCCAACCATTGATAGTCAAACATGACCATCGGTGGTTGACCAACAAAGGAAGAAGTTCACATGACTATCAATGGTTGTAAGGACCGTTGATGGTCAAGTATTTAGGGATAGGTCATGTTAAAATGTTGTTTGAAATGTTGAAGTGTTGGAAAGGGGTTAAGGGCATGTGAAAATAGTTAGGTAGGGTATTGAAAATGGATAGGTAAGATAGATATTAGTTGTGATTCATTTAATTCAGTTGTAGTAGAATTTCATAGGTTGATAATTAGGTTTTATTTGGTAGATACATGATGTGTTTGGTTAGTTTTATTGGGTAGGTATTTAAATAATTGAATGTTGATGGTCGTAGGTAGATAAAAATTTTGATGCTAGGTGGGTTTAGTTAGAATGATTAAAAATGAGATGTACAAGCTAACTTGATTATTTTTTAGGCATGAGAGTAGATCCAAATGAGGTATTGAGTCCCTAAGATCTTTGTTGAGGTCCAAGATGGGATGACTATGTTCAAGTGGATGCATATGGAAGAGATCAACCTTGGGGCCATGGTTCACTATCAACACCTACCATAGGATGTAGCTATGATCATGGATTTCATTGAGAGATGGGACCCAACCATGAACACATTTTTGTTGTTAGTAGGAGAGATTAGCATCCTCCATACATAGGATTACTTAATTACCTAGTTAGGGAGAGTTTATTTATCACATTGAGAGTGAGGAATGAGATTATCATATGGAGATGTTATATAGAGTGGATCAGGGACATGCCAGGTTTCATTTTGGTAGCTTTAATTATAGGCCCTTATACTAAAGGGCTCTATGGGACCAATGTTTGATGACCATGATGATGATGGTGGTGTCTTATTTTGTGTTACTTGATTCAAGCAGTGGTTGATTTCTATATTTGATATTAGGAGTGTTAGTGGAGATGCTTCTAGGTAGGAGAGTGTTTAGGAGGGCTCCTATCTTGTTGGTTTAGATTTATAGGGAGTTCTATGATTTTATATCTCACAAATGATTCAATATTAGTGTTAGGTTTATGATCCATTACTAAGATTATGATCACATTAAGGTGCTGAGGCCACCAGGGATGCCATGGGATGGATAAACCTAGGTACATTGCATAAAAGGCTTTGTTTGATGGAGAGATGATTATGATTTAAGAGGTGATAGAGGTGGTGTTAGAGACATTGATTGGTTTAGGTATGTTTTGGAAGGTTTGGTGGTTGGTGATTTTGTTTGGAGGTCATATGTGGGCTAGCCTAGGTGGGCCCAGTATAGTTATCGCACTCTATCAATATAGAGCTGGTGATGGATATATCGAAAGAGAGAGGGAAAGATGGAGCTTATCCCCTTTGATTGAGTTTAGTGGTAGTTTGGTCTTATGTAGGGGATTCTAGCTCCTTCTTTGAGATATAAGAGAGAGGATGTAGAGTTTCTAATTCTAGATCTATAGAAATAGGATGTAGTGATAGATCATGAGGAGCTACCAGCCAGAGCAGTGATAGATGATGCCAATTTTATGTATGTATGTATATGTAGATTTGTATTAGACTCTATATACAATAGCTAATTTTGGTTAAGATGATGAGGATTAATAGTCTATAGATGTGGATCTAGTTGGGGCACTGATATAGGGTGGTGTCAAAGATGGATAGGCACATGCAATATTGGTAGTGGTATAGGCCTAGGTTATAGGTTTATAAGGATAGGTGGCCACTCTATAGTGATAGATTATCCCTTTATAGGGTCAGGTTACATCTCTGATAGGAAATAGGCAAGGATCTCTCTTGGTTTAATGACCCAAGAGAGAGATACCTTAAGACAGAGGGTAGGAGTGGTAGCAACACCAATTAAAGGACCATTTGATATTATTCTGATGACATGGTACTTAGCTATGGTTGAGGAGTTGAATTATTATGAGGTGATATTTTTGTTACAATGTCCACAAGAGTTGAGGTATGGAGATTACAAGGCTAGCTTAATAGGTGGCTAGCTATATCTACTCTAGGATAGTGGGTCAAGTAGGTACTTTAGGGGGACTGGCACCAAGTGGTAGTTTAGGTAGAGGAGTAAGAGGAGTGAGTGGTAGTGGTGCCCTAGGGGCATGATATTATATGTTTTGATTTGTTGTATATGTTTTTGATACCATTATATGTGTTGATGATGTGAGATGTATATGAGAGAGAGGTTTATACATTGTTACATGTATTTTTTATTTGATGGATATGATGTATATGATGATATATATATGATGTGTGTTCATGGTTCATGGTTTTGATGTGATGTGGATATTTATGTTTATGTTATGGTTCATGGTTTGATGTGATATGATGTTTGTGATGATGGTGAATTTTTAGGGTTATGTTGATGTTTATTATTTGATGTTATAAGATGAATTGTTGTGATGTTGTGGTAAATAGATAATATGATACATACATGATGTATGATATGGTTTGTGATGTTTTGATGATTGATTTTGTTTATGGATATGATGATGAATGGTGTAATTAGGGTTTTTCATTGATATGATGTATGTCCATATGATAATTTTATGGATATGATAGTACATAGATAGATGATGTATGATGTGATTCATGATGTTTTGATTATAGATGGATATATGATGTGTTTCATGATGTTATGATCATAGATGGATATATATGATGTGGTTCATGGATATAGTTCACAATTTTGTGTTTGTTATTGATGTTTATTTTTCATGATTATATAAATGTAATGTGATTATGGTTAAGGAGTAATTAAAATACATAAAGTAAGTTAGATAACAAAATAAATGTAGGAAAGAAGAATCATGAGACATATGTCTATATGAATGATAAATAAAGGATAGGGAAAAGAAACAAAATGCCTTTTCATTAGTAAGGACAAAACAAAACCCAAGGTTAGATTAGATTAAGGAAACTAAGCATTTTTAATGCTTTGAATTAACATGCTTAGGTTGGCAAATAAGTGTCTTGATCTCATTGTGTCAAGTAAGCTTGTAATCCCTTGATTCACAGATAGGATATGGGGGATGTAGGTAATAGGAATATAAAGGAGATGGGTGATAGGTAGGTTAACCTTAAGTGGATTAGTTTTCCCCTTTTATAGGTGACCTAATAACTATACTAGACAAGTCCATGTCTTATTCTAAGCATAGAATGATTGATGCAAGAAGTCTACTAGTGTTAGATATGAAAGTTGATTATGACTTTCTTGGGATAGCTTGCTCAGTTTTGATGTAGGGTTTGTTTGTTTATTGCTTTTATTTTGAATAGGATATGAAGATGATCAATGTAAGAAACTTCAAATTATTGATTTTAACAAATTTGACTTAGTCATACTTCAAGGGAGTGGTCTAAGTTTGGATTTATTTATTTAGGTAGTTGTCCTTCAAGGGAACAATCTATCTTTAAATAAAATTTAGAGAATTTAAGGAACTTGTCATTTGAGGAAGTAGTTTGTACTTCTAGAAATATGTGACCCAAATGATATTTTAGTATCCAAAATTGTTTTTGATTTCTAGGTTTTAGATATGGATAAGTATAATTAGGCTTAGAGGTTTACCTTTATGAGGACAGAACTTTTAGCACCAAAAAATTATGGATTTCATCTTGTTGGAGATGAAAATTATCCATGAAAACCATGCCATGGGTAGGGTCATGGTATCCATGTTTAAGATTTAGGTATAACTATGATGGTTAATCACATGGTTCTATGTTGTAATTAGTTATCCTTAAATAGATGGGGATAGGTAAGTGAAGGTGAAAATCTCATGAATCAATGGATGAACTTAAGTTAGATAATATGGTGAGTTTGATCCTTATTTTAACTATAGAAAGGATGCATATTCAAAGCATTGAGAAGCTTGTGTTTTGGTTTACCTTTGAGAGAGGATAAATGGTAAGCTCTTAATCTATATTTATGGGTTATGATATAGGGTCAAAGCTAATTTAAATCAAATTTGCCTCTTTTACTCTTCTCCATATTGGTGATGTGTTGGTTTTATTTTAGGATGAGGTATTTGATATTGAATTATCATTCCTTTAGGTGTTTGTTTTAGGCATGCTTGATTCATTCTTAATAGACATGAAGATGGTTAAGCATTACAAGGTAATGTTTGTCAAGTAGATCAAGTTAGGCTAGTAATTCTTGATGATAGTCAATCTTAGAGATGATCTCTTGTAAATATATATGAAGAGAGGAAATATGTTCTTTGATAGGTAAGACTACCTCTACTCTAAATACTAAAGAGAAAGGGGTAGCACCTTTAGAGGTTCAAATGCTAGTGTGATAGGCCCATAAAGTGAAAGGGATGTGCAAATGCCAATCCTAACTTGAAGCACTTACAAATTTGGTCAATATTTTTTTAGAATATTATGCCTATCCATTTATTTGTGGATGGTAAGGCAAGGAGAAGCTTAACTTAATTCCAAATGCATCACAAAGACCTTATAATTTCTTGTTCTTGAAAGATTTACCATTATTGATGATGATCTTATGGGGCACACCAAAATGATAGATGATGTGATGGTTGATAAAGTCAACAATTTTCTTGGCTTTGGTAGAGACTAGATAAATGGCTTCCACCCACTTGGTGAAATAATTAATGGTGATAATAATGGATTGGTGTCATTGTGATGAATGAGGATTGATTTCCCCAACGAGATCAAGGCCCCATTGTGAGAATGGCCAAAAGTATTTGGATACTTGAAATCCATGGGTAGGTGCATGGTCTAAAGTAGTGTGTTTTTGACATTTAAAAAAAATTATTTACATAATCATAATATTCTTGGTTAAGGGTGGGCCAATAGTAGTCAAGGTGAAGGATGTATTTAGTGACAACTAGTCCACTAAAGTGTCCCCCACATATTTCATCATGCATTTCCTTGATGGCATTTAAAGTTTCATGAATATGAAGGTAATGGAGAAGGAGGCCATAAAAAGCACATTTTAAAAGTATTTCCCCTAGTAACGTGTAATGGGAGGTACTTTGGACAAAGGCTCTTCAGGTATTCATAGAGAGGTCAGGAGGAATGATTTTGAGGTTGAGGTAATCAAAAGTTTTTTTGTACCATATGCTTGATGGAGATACTTCTAAATTAAAAATGGTAGGAAGGTTGGAATGGATTTAAGATGGGGTGATAAAGCAATGAATGGTGACAAAGAGTTTGGAGTTATAAGGTTGAAATGGGATTTGAGAAGCAAGGGAAGCTATTATATCTATGAGATTGTTAGTATATTATGGTATAGATTGGATAAGGTAATGATCAAATGATACTAAAAGTACATCCATAAGTTTTTTGTAATTTATAAGGACATCATTTTTACATTGGTAAGATCCATTGACCTAATTGATAAAAATTTGGGAATCACCAAAGACACTGATGGTCTTGACTCCCAAGGCTAGAGCAATTTGGAGACCTATAACTAGGGATTCATACTCAGCCACATTTTTGGTGCATTCAAAGTCAAGTTTGAAAGAAAGGGGAATAGGTTAAAAATTAAGGGGAATGATAATAAATCTAGTACCCCCAACACACCAACATTTAAATCCATCGAAGAACATGGATATTTGGTAAGTGGGGTCCTTTTGAGAAAGAATCATAATGGACTCATCAAGAAATGCAAGAGGAAGAGGTTGGTCATCAGGTAGAGGGGCTTCAACCAATTAGTAAATAATTAATTTCCCTTTAATTAACTTATAATGGAGGAACTCAAGATCAAACTCAGCTAGGAGCATGATCCACTTAGCCATATGTTAGTTTTGGTATGGTTTAGAGTGGATGTACTTGAGTGGGTTAGTGTTAGTGATAACATAGGTTTTATGATTGAAAAGGTAGTGGTGAAGCTTGGAAACCACAAAGATGAGGGTTAGGTAAATTTTCTTGGGATGGGAATACTGATTCTCATATTCTAAGTGTCTGACTTATGTAGTAGACAATTTGTTCTTTGTTATGTTTATCATGGTTAGCGAGCATTGCCCTTAGGGAATGGTCAGTGGCCAAGATGTAAAGGTATAAGGGTTGATCATATTTAGGAAGGGTTAATATAGGTGGATAAAGAAGGTTTTATTTGAGTGAATAAAAGGCTTGTTGGCAGTCTTTAGTCCACTTGAAAGATGTGTCTTTCTTAAGGAGATGGTGAAAAGGTTGACATCTATCTCATAATTGAGAGATAAAGTGATGGATGGATTGGAACTCCCCCTACAAGATAAATAGTTTCTTAAGGTGGGTAGGAGGAGGAATCTTAAAAATTTCTTTGACTTTGGCAAGGTCTACTTCGATTCCTCAAAGAAAGATGATAAAGCCAAGGAGCTTTCTTGAAAAGACCCCAAAAATACATTTCTTGGGGTTGAGTCTAATGTGGAAATGGATTAAACATTCAAAGATTATTTTGAGGAAATATATATGATAATTTTTATATTTGGATTTACCAAGGAGGTCATCCACATATTCCTCTACAATTTTATGGATGAGGGCATGAAAGATGTAAGTCATGGCATGTTGGCAGGTTGCACTAGCATTTTTTAGACCAAATGGCACGAATCGGTAGCAAAAAATTCCCCATGGGGTGATGAAAGAGGTTTTATGTTGGTCCTTAGGATAAATTAATATTTTATTATATCATGAAAAACCATCCATGAGTGATAACATCTCATGGCCAACTATAAGATCAACTAGTTGGTCAATGCTAGGAAAAGGAAAGTCATCCTTTAGCCAAGCAAGGTTGAGGTCACAAAATTCAATACAGAGATGAAGTCCCCCTATGGGTTTGGTAGTTGGAATGATGTTATAAACCCATTGAGGATAATCAATAGGTTGGATTAAGTCAACAGATAAGAGGCATTGAAGTTCCTCTTTGACTAAAAGGGTGATGTGAGGGTGCATCCTGTTAAGCTTCTGCCTAATAGGTTTAGAATCATTATGGGTGATGATGTTATGGAGATAAATTGAAGGGTAAATTTTGGGAATATCATAATAGTACCAATAAAATTTTATGATATGTTCATGAAGGAAAGAAGTGTAATCCTATTATTTTACAGGATTCAAGGATTATCTGATCTTGATGATGCAGGGATTATCCTGAGTACCCAAGTTGACATCAATGGTAGACTCATTAAACATGGTATAGTTCTTATGAAAAAGATATTTATGGATAGAAGATTCCCCCACACAAAGTTAGGTTAGAATTAAATCATCATCCTGACGTTAGATGGTGTTGATGGGAGGAAAATCATTTTCTACCATTTCAGGTTAGATGAGAGGAAGAGTTTTAGTTGGACCATCCTTTTGATAAGTTAGGGGGATCAAACTAAAAATATTGATAAAATAATTTAGATGGGATGATATAAAAATCCTTAAAATTTTAAGGAGATGGTTTTGGTGAGGGTGGAACATCCTTATTAATGGTAGAAATGGGTTTAGGTGAGGTGGGTTCTTCTGGTGGTATGAACCCAAGGCCAAATAACTCACGAGGTTTTTAAGTTTTTATTATGGGTAACTCATGAGGTCCATATTCATAAATGACAAATCCAAACCCCTTTTAAACACACTTGTGAATGTATACTTTGGAAAATGTAGGTTTGTTTAGATAAGATAAGTAAAAGGTGAATGGTCAGATATGATGGGTGGTAGTAGAAGCAAGAAGTGGAAGGTCAAGTCCCCCATAGATGAAGTTGGTTTGATGATTAGGTGGCCTAAGACATGATGGTTTTAATTTTATCATAATAATTAGGTTTATAGTCAAGGTTCCTATAATATTGATGAGTTGGTAAGGCATCCAAGGCTAGAAGATGGTATTCTCCCAATGAGAGATGTTAGAATGTGGGTTTCAAGGGATCCTCTATGGGGATTTGTGAAGAAGGGATAGATGAGCTTGTTGAAGCTTCATCAACGATAGGGGTAGGGTTATTTTTAGTTGATGGTGAGGTGGATGTATGAGGAAGGATAACATCATTAGGTATGTACATCATATGATAAGAAGAAAATGGATTAGGGTCAGTCAATATGGTGATGACATGACCCTCATGCTCAAATTTGATGCAATGATGTAAAGTAGAGGGGACACAAATCATAGCATTGATTTAGGGGAATCCAAGTAAAATGTTTTATTTTAAGTCTCCCTATACAACACAAAATAGTTATGTAATGGTGTGAGGTCCCAAGAGAACGTGGAGAACAACTATTCCTAGGTGGTTGCCATGGTATCATTGAAATAATGAAGAATTACTATAATTTTAGACATGATGTTCTCAAGCAAGTCAAGTTGGTCAAAGGCATGGGAGGAGATAATGTTGATGCTATATCCTCCATCTATCATCAACCCTTTTGATATGGGTTTGATTGATATATGATATGATGAAGAGGGAAGGATCAAGATCCTCAAGGTGCATAAAAGGTATTTTTGAATCCTTAAAGGTGGCTAAGGTGAAAAGTTGGACTCTGATAAAGGATGCAAGTGGTTGAGGATATTCAATTTGAACCTATATGGATTGTAGTATCTCTATAAATGTATGATATGAGGAGGTGAGGTGTTGATTAATTCATATAAGCTCATCTTCATGAGAGTTTGGTGAAGTTATTTCAACACTACATGTTGAATGTATTCAAAAGGGTTAGAAGGAGATGCACCCAAAATAGATATTTTGGGTTTTGGTAATGGTGAGGGTTTTTGGGTTTTGTTGGAAGGTTGAGTTTTTTAAGGGTATGTCTAGGGAATGGACACCTTAGCTTTTCCCTTATCCTTCTATTGGGCCCTGGATCGGGTAACCATATGGATGGTGTGGATAAGAGGAAAGATTGGTTTAGATTTTTGCTTTGATTCCTCCTCACTCTTAGGTGAGAGTGGGGGAGTAGGTAAATGTTGGATATGTTGGATTGGTGGTTGGGTTGATAAGGGGTTCAAGGGAGGTTCATTTGATAACAAATCATCCTTATCCCATAGGCTATAGATAAGTGTTTGGAGAGTTTTACATTTATTTATGTCATGTCTTGGTGTCCTATGGTATAGACAAATCAAATTGTCACTGAACCATGTTGGTTTAAGACATGAAGGGTCAAAAGGTTTGATGTGTGCTAAATTTATATAAGAGGTTTGAATTAACCTTTGTAAAATAGTTGAATAGGATTTAATAAAAGGTGTTAGAGGTGATAAGTTTTTAGTTTTAAGAATAGGAGACTTCTTGGGAGTAGGTTTTACCACATAAGTTGTGGGTTGTGGAATAATTTTGGTTTGTTGGTTATGTTGGGATTGTTTGGTTAGTTTGGAGGTAGAATATTTAGAGGTGGAATATTTAGATGTTGATGGTTTGGTAATAGGTGAGAAGGTAGAAGTGGATAAATTAGCTAAGAAGGATAGAGAGTTTCATGTTTTAGGGTACATACGGGTAGATAGATTAAATGGAGAATGTCTACTAGATGAGGAATAGGTGATGGGCATGGTATAGGTATGGGGTCCTAAGATAGAAGGTAGAGGAGAAGGGGGTGGTATGGGTCTAGTTTGAGTAGTTCTACCCTTTTCATAGGTTTAGTCAAAGTTTTCCTTGGTGGAATTGATGGGGTAAAGTCCAAATTCAAAGAGGGATGAGATATGATAGGAGTTGGAAGTATTATTATATTCTTGATGGGTTTTCTCAAGGAGGTGTAGTGTGATTTAACAATTTTAGATTGAGGTGGGTTGGATGGTTCTCCTATGATTTTGGAGGAAGAAGCATCTAAGGATGGGATTGAGGTAATGATGGGTTTGAGGGTAGATGTAAATGAGGTCAAAGGTTCTTATTTATTTTGGTAAGGTATCCCAAAATGGTGCCAAAATGTGGCTCTATCAAGGTTGGGTAGAGAAGTGAATGCTAGATTTTGGACTAATCTAGAAAAGGGTTTGTAGATGGGCTTGACTTCTTGCTCATTAGTTTCAAATATTAAGCCCATAGGTTGAGGTGAGGGATTTTTTTCTTCACCTTTGTTTTGGGTGGGAGGTTCTGTGGTTGAGTAATATGGTGTCTCTATGGAAAGAATATAAGATACGATCTCTTCCTTTGAAGGGGTTTCAAAAGGAGTGGTTGATTGTATGATAGGTAGAGAAGGTGTGGTTGGTTCAATTGAAAAAGGGGAGGTAGTTACTTATTTATTTTGTATTTCTAAAGGAAAGAGTATTGATTCCACCACTTCCATAAATATATTAGAGGAAGAAGTGGTAATTGAAATAATGGCTGCCTCCTTTGGTATTTATATCGAAGGAGAGGTGGGTAGTGTAATGGTCTCATCAACTGAGTGAGAAGAGGTTTCTTCCTTTATTTGGTCATTCAAAGGAATATAAGAATATTCCACCACTTGAATAAGTTGGGTAGAAGAAGAGTTAGTTGATAAAATGGTTTCCTCAACAATAGGTTCACTAATATTGACATTGATTGTGTGCATTGTTTTGATTGGTTGTTGTCATAGTTAGTGGAAGGTGCATGGTTGGGAAAAGATTCATGAAAGATGTATAATGATTGGTTTGGGGGTGCATTGGGATTATCTAATCCAATCTCACCATTGTAAATCATGTTTTTGATAATGGTTTTAAAGGTATTACACCTACTAACATCATGTCTAATAACACGATGGAAGGCACATAGATCATTTTCATTATACCATCTAGGTGTGGGGTGAGAGGCATCAAATTGTTGGGTAGGTTTTATAGGAGGATGTTTGATGAGCTTATATTTGAGTATTTTATCCAAAATTAAAGAATATGAATCCTCTATGGGATTATATTGTCTTGGAGTGGTTTGGCTTTAGTTAGGAGTTTGTTGATTTTATGGGTTAGAAGAATTGGTTTGATTAGATTGCTTGATGATTGGAGGTGGAGCATATTTTAGGACTAACATGTTTGTGGTTTACTTGGTCTTGGTGTTGGTATGGTTGGATGGATTGGTGGTTTTGGTTTAATAAGGGTCATTGGATTTAAATATAGAATTCTTGTTTCTCAGTTTCAATTTCCCTTCATCAATGGCTCTAATTTCAAGTTTATAGGGAATGGTAAATGCCTCATCGAAGGTTCTAAAAGTTTAAACCTAAATATTTAGGGAAATATGTTTGACAAAACTTTGAGAAAATATTTCAATTAATTTAGGTTGGGGTAATGAGAAATAAATTTGGTTAATGATACATCTCCATCTAGCCATGAAATCAATAATTGACTCATCATCGAATTGCCTAATGGAGTAAAGGTCAGTAATGGAAACCCTTTTAGATATATTAACTAAAAAGTGATCTAAAAAGATTTGGGCTAGTTGAGAGAAGGATAAGATAGAGTTATTGGTAAGAGCACTATACCAATCCAAGGCTACTATAGATAAGGACATAGGGCAAGTATGAAGGAGAAGGGCATCATCATATGCAATCAAATAACAAGAATGATGGAATGCTCTCAAGTGTTGTTGAGGGTCCTCTTTACTTGGAACTTGGAAAACATAGGTAGTTCCCATTGAGGAGGATAAGGTTAGATAGGAACTGATGGATGAATGGGTTCATTGCAAATTTGATCATAAGATAGAAGGTTACGGGCCTCAAAATAGATGATTCAAGATTAGACATTTTATCCATCAACATCTTAACTAAATTTGTTTGAGGTTGAGGAGATCCATAATTAGGTGTTAGGTTTGGTTGAGGTTAAAGGGATACAGTGTATGGATAAGAGGTAGAAGGTTGGGAAGGTTCCACATATTGGTATGTGGTCACTAAAGGTTAGGATGATGCCCCATATTGGTATGAAGGTACAATAGGTTGGGTAGAAGGTGGTATGCATCCTTATGGATTACGAACATATTGGTAAGATGTGATGGGTGTTTACTGAGGGATGGACATGGGTTGGTTTGAAGGAATGGTTGAATTGGTAGGTTGAGGTTGGGTGGTAACTCTAGTGATAATAGGTGGAAGGGTAGGAGGTATGGAAAGTAGAAAATTTTGAAGAGGGGTAGAGATGGGTTGGTTGGTGGTGGTAAGAGGAGTGGTGGAAATAGTGGTAGAATATATCCCCATGGTAGGTGGGGTATAGGTAATAAGAGGTAAGGTTACCCTTATATTGGAGGTTTTGGTTAGTGTAGGGGGGTTTGGTTATAGGTTGGAATGTTGGATTGGGTTTCAGTGGTGGTAGTGGATGTGATATTAGTAGAAGAAGAGGCTTGGGTGATAAAAAGTTGGGTGGAGATAACACCAACCATAAGAGGGGGAAGCATACCATAGGGTGGATCCATGTGAGGAACTAAGCAGTAGAGGTGAGGTGAGATAAAGTATTAAGGTAGTGGCAAAGGGATATGAGATTGTTATCAAGGAATGTGGAAAATCCACATCATCCTCAACAACTATTCATGACATGGTAGGAGGAAGAGAATGAGGAGGGGAACCCTCAACATATAAATTATACTCCATAAAAGAGGAGGAGGAAGAGGAAGGTGGTCCTTGGTTGGTTTAATTTCTTAACTACTATCTAGTAAAGACAATGTGAGAAAGTAGGAATAAATGATGAAAGTCACACCTCAAACAAAAAGCAAGCAAAGAAAGAACTCAAGGAAATATAAATATACACTAGAAGTGTATTTAAACTTAGGATTCTTTTTAGATTGATTTTGGCTTATGCCTTAAAAAGTGTGAAGAAGAAAGTTAGCTTGTAGATCATGTACTAAATAAAAAATCTAAGGTTGGTTTTAGGTTGTGTTTAGGTGCTCAAGAGAGAAGTCTGTATTGAAATTTAGTACATGGTTTGGTATTGGGCCCTATCCCCTCACTTCACACATTGCAGTGATAAGGATGTTGGTTACTTAGCGAAGATATACTAAAATTTAGAGTTTATACTCAACCAAAGAGTTGAGTTGGTTCTCCCCTTGGTAATGACCTCTAAGTAGGATTGTTGGAAAAGATAAGGTTGATCACTAGGTGATGAAATCCTAGTTGAGACTTGTCTCAAGTTTGTTTTGATGTGTTGATTTATTTTGTAGTTTGGATAAGTGTGTGATAACAAGAGTGAAGAATATGATTAATTAATTTTCTTTTAGTTAACTAAATGAACTAAATCAAGAAAGAAATCAATGTAATGCAAAAGTTTATTTTATGTCAAAAGAAATTTCAGATTTTAATCAATGAGCATAGAATAAAAGAAGAAAATAAAGGGAACCTAGATGAAATCTAGATCCCACCAGATGTGATAAAATATTTCTCTTAATTTCTACTCATTAATTAATTTTAGAAGAAGATAAAAAACTAGTAATAAGGGTGTGGTAGAAATACTTGGTTGGTGATGCACACATAATCTAGATGAATGTCTAGAACTCCTCTTTAGATATAAAGAAATAACCTGTAAATAAGAAAACACTAAAAAAATGGGTTGTTAGCAAGATAGTTAAGTGGACTACCTAGTGTGAGCTAGATCCAAGAAGCATAAACTTGCTAAGAGGCTATCAATCCATTGTTGATAAAAATCAAACTAGAAATGATAATGTAATGTACTTGCATGTAGAAAAGGAATTCAATACAAAAGGAAAGTAGAAGTTTGTTAAATAAAATGACAAAATATAGCAAAAGTAAGTCAATACTTGTGCTAAAGTGGGTGGGGTTAGGTTTAGAAAATTAAAAAAGGGTCTATGAATAGGTAGGAACATAGAAGGTTAGGTTTGGCTAGGGGTAAAAGGTGAAAATAACTTTCTATTATGTTCATACCATAGTGACCATCGATGGTTGGGTGAACCATCAGTGGTTGGGTAACCATTGATGGTTGGGGGTGACCATTGATGGTTGTGCTAACCATCAACAGTTGCTTTTACATTTATGAAGTTATTCAAAAAGAATTGTAGAATGGGTAGGTGGTCAGATGATGGTTTTGTTAAGGATATAGGGAAAGGAATTAGGTACAAATAGGTCTGATTAGGTTATGGAAGTTAGAAATCAAAAATAACAATACCAAATTACTAATATACTTGTAGCTTTCTAGTTGGCTAATGGTTGAAGGCTGAAGAATTTTTTTCAAAGTAATGGTACTTTGGCCTCAAAAGAAAATTCAATATAGGTTTGAGTATCTTTTACTGATGTTGAGTTATTGAAGGAAGACTGGATGCTAGAGAGCTTGAATACCTATGTGCTTGATAAATCTTGTGATTGATCCCTTTTCACCTCATACCCCTTCCTTTTATGGGCAAAAAGAGATGGAGGATGGAAGGTTCCCTAGAGGGTGAGGTTGCTAATTATGATGCTTGTAAGTTTATTAGCACCACATAAGGTGAATATATTAAATGGTGCCTCATTATCCCATACATAGATGGTGATGTGTTAATAAGGTGAGGAGGTGGGCACCTAATTATTGATGGTTAGGCTAACCATTGATGATTAGATTGACCATCAACAATTGAGTGTCCAAGTAAAAAAGGGTCAATGTAAGTTAAAAAGGGGTTGGCTAACGTTAAGTTAGTAGTTTGATGAGTTAGCTAACTAGGTAGTCAACTAGACCCAAGGTTTGATAGGGGTCCTAAGGTGTTTTGACAACTGAAAATGTTCTGTGTAATTTTCTAGTGTCTACAGGTTGATATAAACTTTTTAGTTGTTGTATATGCAAGGAGACACTGTCTCACTTGTAAGATTATAAAGATGGTATTATCCTTGGCTTTTATATGCTATGTTAATTTTGGTATTATTTACTTTTCACTATGAACATAATATTATAGATTAGTTTTAGATATGATACTAGTTATGATTTATTAGTAACAACTTAATACAATCTCATGATGATTATATGATCTCTTATGTGTCTGATAGTACATATGAAATCTTTCAGCATATAGTATTTATTTTTATGATTTATTAGAACATATTTATGTTTCTTAGAACCATATACATTATTTGAAGTTCTTCTAATTGTGGAGACTAGAAGGATGATTGGTGTTGTAGGAACATGAGTTATAATAAATAAGACAATATCCTACTTAGTTTCACATCGACTTAGTTGTTATTGAGTTGGATTGATAGACATACTTGTTGAATATAGGATTTTATGGGAGGGACTTGTCAAATTTAATCATAAAATCATTTGTTTTAATTTTATGGAGACCTCATGTGTTTTGAGCTAGTAGTGAAACTTTTATTGAGTTTTTTATTAGACTTTTCTTATAGTTCTAGACCTCGGGGTGGTCATGATAGAACCAATCCACATAAAGTGACTTTCACAAAAACTTGTTTATAGAATAGGAAATGTCTCAGAGTAAGGTCTTGTGGGGTCAATTATATAATAATAGTGATAATTAGGAGATCTAGTAATTTAATACTATATTTTTATGTTGTTAAAATCTATCTGTTAATCAAAAAATTTGCATGAACAAGAGTCATCGAGGTGATGACCCATTTTGGGGGGGAGGATGTCACATCCTAATTTCACCCTATAATGTTTTAACCTTTAATCCATTGATTTGTGTGGTTAATATATGAATACTCTTTCTATTATTTTGAACTTTATAACATATACTGAAATGGGATAATAACTTTGTTGATTAGTATACGTATTGTGACAGCTATATGTTATATTCTATTACATTGTGAGTATGTATTTCTTAGTTTTTACTTCATTGGTGATGACTCAGACTAACTACCTACTTGTTACGAGGTGAATGAAGGATAGGTCTTACCCTTAGAGTTTGATGAGGGAGGGCATCATTGGAGAGGGTCAGCTAGATGGTGTGATTGGAGGAAATACTAGTGGGAAAATGCTAGTGACCCTGCACACACATAATAGACTTTAAATGATAGCTTGTATTGCTTTTACTAATTCGTGTGTGTGGAATTAATTTTAGTATGCATTTGATCTCTTTTCTAATTGATTAAATTTTTGAATACTAATTAAAAAAGTAATTATTAGTTTACTATAAAAGTATTATTATTTTTAAACATGATTATCTTTCAAATTAAAATACAATTTATGATTTATTTTTGTCTTCTAGTTAAATAATTGTTTCTCATTATTTTTAAAATTGCATGTTATGTTAATGCAATTTAAAGTAAAAATTGAAATTATGCATGAATTTATTTTAAAATAGGAAATAGAAATAATTATTTAATAATTTAGATAAGCCTTTTGGATACATGTATAAAATTAAATTAAAAGTCACTAAATGAGTCAACTTAAATGAAATAATGGAATTATAACATAGCAAATTAAATATTTATGTGAAGATAAATTTATATTATCTGATTTATATGCAAGGGAAAAACCAAAATAAAAAGTTTCATGCAAGGAAGGGTAGCATATAAATTACGAAGGATTTTGTCTTATAAATTAAGAAGTTTAGAGAAAGAGATACATATGAAAACATAGGGAAATAGGGAGAAAAAAGATAAAGGAAGAAGATAAAAAAAGAACATCAAATTTATCTACTGAGATTTGGAAGTGAATTAAAGGTAGGTTTTGTAATTTTGATTCCTATATGTTAAATAGCATGAATTTGCATAGTTATTTTATTTAAAGAGATCAGCACCAGATTTATAAGCCTATGTATTTTCCTCCTTATAATCCTACGTCTTGTTTAGTAATTTAAATACACATATAGATGTGAGTAAATAATTAAAAGTCAAGTTTTTTAAGGTGAAACACATGTAGTTGTATATGGAATTAATTGGCTGAAGTATAACATAGAAAATGTTGAATAATATTTTTATTGTTGAGTGTGTAGCATGTAGCACTAAGCAAAAGCATCGATATTATATGTGAAATGCTATATCATATTTTTGGAATTCACTACATGTTAATTATTTGCTAAAGTCATTTTATAAAATCACTGTAGATAAAAAAAGAATGATTGTGGAGTCATATATTCATATCTCAAAAGTCTATTTATCAAACGCTGAGCCTAATTAAATAAATTGACTTGAATGCTAGTTTTCCTTCATCTTTTAAATAAGAAATTGAACATAAACATCTGCTGCCTTTTTATTTTTGCTTGGTTAATTCTAGATTAATGTGTAAAATTGGTGTCTCTTTAACTTTAACTATAGTAGGAAGTGATTATTTGGATTTTTTGTCTATTTATTTATGATTTTTATAAATTGATTGGGGATAAATATTTTCACTAAATTCTTGTATAAATATTTAATAACATGATGTTTCCCTGGTTGAGTTTGATAATTTTTATCTAAGACTTTTAATCAAGATGCCATACCTCAATTATTTGTCAATATGTGACATTGGTGGTTGTGGGGTGCATTGAAATGTTTTGAGAATATTTATCTCTTAGTTATTTGTGTAAATATAATAAAAAAAACCCTACTATGAAATAAATTATGTTTACACCTTTTAAACAAAGTCACCACATGAATAACCCTATGAGTGTTGTTTGAGTGGGATTACTTGAAAAATGAAGTTTATATTAAATTGATTTCGATTTTGTTTAATTGTTTTTGTGAGGCTAAATATTTTACTTTGAACTGATATAGATTATAATTTGGTAAGCATCTATATGAGAGTTATGGGGTGAAGCATGGCCATGTTTTATTTAAGTACTGAGTGATGCTTTATTCAAAAATATCACCACAATATAATTATAGAATATTAATCCTGAGTGATGGCTGAATATTCTATTGTAGATAATTAGTAAGAGGAAATATAATTTATCTTTAAATGCAAGATTAAATGTTCGATGGAACTTTATTTTGCCTTGGATTCCATATTGAGACTTGATTGAGTTGTACTTTAATTATAGTTATCATAGGATATGTATGAGAAAGAAGCACAATTATTTGTTAGTAATATTAATTAAATATACTTTGGGGGTTTAGTATAAATGCTTGAGTTTTTAGGACAACTAACTCATAGTAATATTTGTGTTAGCCAATTACTGGGATTTTGGGAATATTTTGATTAATGTATAATTAGTTAAGGGGATAATATGCTCGGATGGTATATTTATTTTGAGTCATGCCCAAATATTTATAAAAGTGTGATATTCCGATGATAGTTGATGAAAGTCATTGATTAGGATTTAAAAGATTGTTAATCTATGCAATCCATTATTGAATTGTTAGTATGTACATTTAAAAAACTAAAGTGAATAGGGGTGTTATCATATAACTATGTTTATACTTGAACTTGAGTATCCTTATGATAAATAACTTGTTAAGACTTTAGATGTTGTGTATTTGAATACAAAAAATCTCAACCAATTGAATATTTTCCTTGAGTTATGACTTGTTTTACTGTTACCCTAGATTATGTTAATTTTTAATGTTGTTTTCTGATCTCTAATTAAGGAAAATAGATTATCTAGTGCAGTAGAGCTTTTGAGAACATGCCTACTGGGTCACATTCTATAGTGTCATGAAATGATGAAAAAACTTATATGCATTGTATTTTGTAAGAGTAGTTTATTTGTAATGATTTGGCCTTCCTAGAAGAAAATAGTACAATATGATGTGTGCCTCAAGATATGCTTTCATCTGATTATTATTGTGTAGTGTAAACATGTACTTGTTTTATTATTATGTTTGGGTGTAAGATTATTTTTAGTATTTGAGTCAGGTGCTCAAACATAGGGACCTATGATATTATGGGATGTCATAGAGTTCTATAGTACTAAAAGTATCTAGATGGTACATACTATATTGGTTATATCTAGACCCACACTTACATATTTATATGTGTATTAGTTGTTACTTAAATAATATGTGTTGTATCTTTGGTAAGATATCATTTAGGTGTGCAGATAATTTTGATAGTGCAAATGAATGTTAAGATATAATTATATGTATTGTATGACTTGTTTTTTATAGTTATGTTTGCTTGTATATGAGTATATGCTTTAATGTGTATGTGAATACTAAGTGTAACTAATTGAGAAAACTAGTAGTTATACATTATAACCTTAGCCTATGACAAATGGGTTGTTATGGGGAGTTTTATTGAGGTCATATGTAGTAATTTTGAATATATAGTTAATTATGAATGTGAAACATACTTGGGTAGTATGAAATATAGCCTTTATTTCTTGTATGAATTAATATTAAATGTTTCATTCATGCACAGTTAGAATAAAAGCATAGTTTGATTTCTCCTTATTTAGCTTGTGATGTGATATTATTGCATGTAGGATTTTATTTATATGATTTTTGAACTATATGTTATGTTATTTATATAAGAGTTCACATTGATGATGCTAATAGTTAGTGAGATGGATTCCACTAGCCTAGGTAGCACCACCAGTGTAAGATAATCTAATCAAGTGGTTTGTGTAAAATTGATCAGTCTAGTTGTTGAATATTATTTGAAAACTTGGGCCTAAGTATTTCATATGTTTGATTTGCATGTTGTATAATATCATGTTAGAACATATTTATTTATGGTACACTACATGTTTTTATAAATCTTACAAGCACATGGGGTACTAACAAGTCTCACTAGATTATTGCATAGTTCTATCTACCTATCCATGAAGAGAGGGCCATTTCTTGACAAGAGATTATGTAGGGGATTGCTATTCCATGGTTGGTGTGGTAAAGTGCTCGGATGATGCTCTCCATACTCCACTATAGTAATACTAAGAAACCATGCTTGAGATCATCAGTGATACATGAGTTAGCATGACTCGAGCTTCAGAGAGTTTGGTATCTGTTATTGTATTAGGTTACATTCTTGAAGGAATGTCATTGTATTATGTACTTGCATATTTGATTAGCAAATGTTGTATTGCTAAACTAGATATAGTTGTGTCTTATTGTATTTGGATTTATATAGAGTTGTATAAGATTTATATGGCATGTAGTATTTGAATTTGAAGGACTATTGTTCTTAGTTATGTCTTAGTTATATTTTTTTTATTATTATGTGGTTTTATTTTTAAGTAAGTTTCTTAAAAAAAATCTACTACATTTCTAAGTACAACTTGAGAGGTTGTAACATATTATTTGTGCTTGGGCCTTTACTTGGTTTGGATACATAGTAGTATTTGAATGGCATGATTTTGGCCATTCAAATGTGTATTTCTTGGGAATTAATTCTCGTATGCCCAATTTATGTTGAACTCATTTTGATCAAGACTAATTCGATGGCCTTCTAAGTTTGATTGCCCATTAAATCCTTAATATCGGATTAAAAATGATGTGGATTATTAAAATTAAAAGATCAAGATTTTATTATTTAAATACTATTTTTCCTTAAATTGAATTGATTGGATTTTTTCATTCAAATAGTGGTATGTGTGTACCTTTTGAATGACGGGTTCTGGCTTTAAATATCCTCCATATTTGGGACAAAGTTCATATATTTTAAATAATATAGAACCCATTGGCTATATACTTGTATATATGTGTATGAATCATGGATGGACTATTTTATATTTTACAAATAGGTTATCCATGTCCCTTGTATGAGTTTAATTTAAATAATCAAGTATTGTATGTGGCTTGGAGTGAGATTTCTAGTGTTATTTTAATGGTATGATTTTGATAAAATTTCATTGTATGCCTTGGCATTACCTAGGTAATGGTTTGGCTAAGGGTTATAGTTTTATGCTTTATGTTTATGCATTGTTCTTTTGTCCTTGTTGGTGGATCAGTGTTATTTGTATATCTCTTACCTTGCTTGAGTACCTGGTTTCCAAAACCCTCCATCAAGCTCATGGTTAGGGTGGTAAGGGCCACCAATGGTTGGATTCATAGCACTAGTTTTGAGGGGTGTCCTTTTGGTAGTGTTCATCGACTATGTTATTGCACTTGGATTTCATGTGGAAGCTTCCCTTATTCATGCATGTTGACATATGTTGTTGAACTGATGGATAGTAGATATTTACTCATTTTATGTGATAGTTCATTTTATTACATTATGCAATTTTGTAATAGTGTTAAGTTGAAATATGGACATTGATAGATATGTTGTAGACACTGTAGGTAATCATGATAATAGTTGTGTGGTTATTTTATCTTCAACCAACTATAATTATTCCTTGGTGATCATTTATAGTGGCCTCTATTTATCATATGAGTGGTAGTGTATTAGAATGCATTATGTTTCACCTGATCTTTTCATATTGTTGTATGCACATGTTTTAGTGTCATACTCATAGATTTTAAGTAGGCATGAAATTGGAACATGTTATTCTTAAAATAACTAAAAACTATAATGGCTTTGAATTACATGAAATAAGATGTGTTATCTTATGGTATGCTAGAATCAATTAGAGGTTGTAAATCTCCTTAGTGGGATTATGTATATTTTCTCTTGGGTTTCATGATGAAATTTTATCTAGTAATATACTCATAATATGGAATGTTTATCTAGCATGTGAAATTTTCAATTGTTTATGCCATTAGAGTGATGATATAATATACCCTTAGTTGTAGCATTATTACTAGACACATGGTCTTAACATGGTTTCATGTTATAACCTAAACTAAAACTAAGTTGTGGAAAATAGATTTTGCATATAGACCATAGTGATTCAAGTAATATGTTCTCATTATTATGCAATAGAAATGAATGCTTATTGGTCATATGTCATTTTTAGTGAACTTATTTCCATTGCTTAAGCTATGAATTAAACTAGATTAATGACCTTCATATGGAATCACACCTTATGAACTATGGATTTGACCATTAATAGCGTTATGGTGGTTTAGACATATGTCATGTTTCTTAAAAGTTTATTAATTTAGATGTTGTAATGTAACTCTTGTTTAATGGAAGTTAGCTAAATTATCATTATGATTATATACGATTGGATAGTCAGTGGTCATGATTCGTTATGTGCATGCTTACAAGTAAATATTATCCTTGCCAATGAATTTCATGATATACCTTGTGTTGGGATTATTAAGATGTGAATAAATAATATGTTGGTAAATAATCTTAGAATGAGAATGAGAATTAGTAGGTTATGGGAATATTTATGTTAACACTTGGATATATGATTAATCAATCTACCTTGGCAATGCTTTACTAAATCATATTTTTCTTTAATAGACACCTAATCTAATGCAAAAGACTAGTTAAGTAATGAACTCATGTGTGGTCATGCACGTTCTAATTAGATGGTGTGAATGCCTATGTTTTTTAAATAATAACTTAATATGTTAAATAAATTATGAGTAAGCAACATTTAAGTGTAGACCCCTATGGTTGGATCATGGGATGGTGATCCTATAGCATGAGGAGTAATTATTTCTCTAGTGCCAATTGTATGATTAGTCATTAGGATGTTCACACATGTGATGTCATCCATTCCAAGCTCAGTTCTTGGTGTCTTATTTAGCTAATAAGAATAATTATTTTTATATGGATATATATCATGTATGTGTAAGTGGCATTCATCATTTATGGGAATGAAGGCATAATGTTTTCCTAAAGGACCTTGGATCATGATATGGTGATCTATAGGGGTAGGTCATGGAATAGTCCTCATTTGGGTTTTTTCCCTAGAAGGTTTTGGATCCTTAAGCTTACACCATGTGGATCTAGTAATAGATTAGAGATGGACACTAGCTAGTCTCATGCTATGATAAGACCTATTAAGTCAAGTTATCCATGCTTAATCATTTGGACCCCATGCCCATATATTTCACTTCCATCATTTATTGTTTTCATTTATAAAAATTGGTTAACTAGACATTTTTTGGATGTGTTTAATTCCATTTAGGTGGTTATAAGATTACCCATTTTGGGATGACTAGGATGCTAGTTGTGGGTTTCTAGTACTTTTCATAGAGTTATTGAATTACATTAAATTAGTTCTATGCAATGGGACCTTTGTTATTCTATTATGTACTTTGATAGAAAACTTATTAAAAATTGGGTTTGTTTCATCAGGTATCAAAGCCTATGCTTTAGAGTTTTTGGATGAATTTGTACAGATTGCACTAATTTTTGGCATGTTCTTAAAAAGTAATTGAGCTTTTGTGTGTTTATGAATACCCTAGTAAGGGATTATGTTTGTATAATGTAGTTGAGTGGTTGTAAATACACATATTATATATTTACCTATCCTTATGGAGACCTATTTTTCAAGCATGTCTGCATATGCCTCATGATGGAAAAATACCACTTATATGTCTATGTTTTATAGATAAGACTAAATTGAAACCTTGGATGTTGTGTGCATACTGAACCATAGATGGAGTTATATTCCTAGTATATACTACTTATATATATCTTATTTACTTCAGGAGGCTATGATATGACCCTTATAGAGTCACTTAGCCTCTTGGATGAGTTGAATAGTGTTTTGCATATGCAATCCTAAAGTGCTATCAAGTTCCTATATTATAGAGTGAATGTGTGTGTGTGTGTGTGTATTCAAAAATTGATAAAATTCTATAAGTGATCTTGTGATTATTACTTGTAGCTTTGGTTGGGTTAACCCTTCCCCCATTTATTGTATTTGGGGTAAGAAACACTAGTCAACCATTGAATTGTATGGGCAAGTCAATGGGAGACCGATGATCATCGCTTTACCTTAGAATTGAGGAAATGATGTTTAGTATTTATTGTTAACTTGTATGGGTGAGTCATTAGTAGATGCTTAGAACATCCTAACCTAAGGAAGACAAAGGGTTGAGCTCAAACATGGAGAGCTATGTAGGTTAAGGGTGTCATATTTTCTAGGTAAGTTAGTGAGGATTGGGATCTCTACTTTGTGGGATAATCTTGAGCTATATTAAGAGCTTGAAATCATTTATGTATTTAGTATCTTTGAGTTAAATAGAGGAGCATGTGGCTTTGTGACACCAAAGGGCTGAAAATAAATGTGTGGGGATGTTTATTTCCTATTTTACATTCATGATGTTGTTTGGATCATAGATGTGTTTACATTGGTAATGGTTGTTTAACCATGGATAGGTTGGTTTTCATGAGATTGTCATGATTACCATGGATATTATATATCCATGGAGATGTTTATTTAATTCTAGTTGAGTTATGTATCTAAGAGGATGCTTAACTAAAATTTTGGCTATGTTTTGATACTCATGGGATGTCTATTGTGAAATAGATATGCCCCACATCTATGAGGATGTTTATTATGAGTTTAGTTGAATTGTTGAGTATGGGAAATTGTAACTCCCACTATAGTGTTTTAGCATTCACCTTTGCCTTGGCTAAGTTCACCCTTTCCCAAAAGTGATGTTGCATTAAATCAAGCATTATTATTTAACCTTTTACTTGTTAGACTAAGGCAAATGGAAGAATATTAATGTAAGCTTGTTGTCAAAATTATAAGATAATTCCTTAGTGACCATTGATAATTTTCATGGACAAGCTATGCAATGATGTTGAGGTATAATATCTTGGGAGGTCCAAGGGTGTGTCTTGAACTTATAGGGTCTAGCGGGTGAGTGTGACTGATTTACTCATGTAAGTTAAAGAGTTTTGGGGATCTCTTATTAATATTGATTAGTTTGAATCATCTATCCATGATGTACAAACATTGTTGGGAAATGTTTTGTAAATTATGGAGGGAGATTTTAAGCTTTTTTGGATTACAACCTTCCTAGAAAGAAGGTGATCATGATTTGAGATCCCTGGGACTGATTTTGTATACATTGTGATGGTTATTTCATGTCGTTTGGATGATTGATAGACATCGGGTAGCTCGATGTGAGTCATGGACCTTTTTGCTTCACTGCAATGTGCATTATTCATTATGATGTGAAAGTACCTTAGCATAATTATTGAACACCTAAGTCATTTATTTGTGACCTTTTTTCATGTGGATCCTCCTTGTATATTAACTATGATATGTTGTATAATTATTACTTCCATTGGTCTTGATAAATTATGTAATGTGTGTCTTTATTATGCTTGTGCATATGGCTGACCTTGTGGACTTTCACTTATTTTGATACCAACCTTATTGTGTGACCTTTTACATTTCATTGATTATGTCAAATTATTTAAATTTGTATCCTTTAAATTTGTATATCATTGATTATGTCTTGGAATAAATGTGATTCATGTTATTAACATAATTTGTATATGGTTAAGTAGCAATCCTCTACTCATGTGATTTGTTTTCCCTCTGAAACTAACTTCTATTTGATTGAATTTGCCAAGGTATAATGTTGTGTAATCCCACATTCACTATTCTAACATTGAGTCTTGGTGCAAGTATGAGATAGAGGGTAGAGAAACACTATATCCATAGTTATTTTTGACCACATACGGGTCAGGAAGTGGAGTCTTTCATAGGCTAAAAATCCACTTTTCCCCTTTGCATGAGTATCCACTTTAATAGTTTAGAGTTAGCACCATGTGTGCCACGATTTGGTCACAGAATCTTAGTGCATAATGGTTACTTTATGGATTTAGCATTTCTTCAGCCACCTCTTGGAGGTTGTGGTAAAAGAAACCATTGTTAAATTTTACTATTTTACTCTTGTGAAGTGCTAACTCGTCCTATATACTTGGATATTTATGCAGATTGGCAAGTTGGAACTTGATAAAATGCATGTTTGGGTTAGCTTGTATGTGCAATCATTCTTTGGTTAAGGTATTGTTATTATTATACCTATTAGAAATATTTTGGGATGAATATTTCTAATTTATTTTAGAAGCATTACTAGAATGTATGTTGATTTTGTGATCAGTTGGAGTAGCACTAAACCCTGATTAGGTGGTGTTTAAAATCTTAGGTACCCACTTGACTCTTAGATAGAGTGATGAAAGTTGGGTGATGTTCTCAGATGGATATTTTTGGATGGTGTGATTGGTATCCTTGTACCATCATGTAATCTCGTGTGTCTATTGGAGAACATGTTGTAAGCCTTTAGGGTGCATGTGATGCCTAGTATGGATTCTTTAGAGTGGTTGGTGTGGGATACTACACTAACCCCTAAATGATTGATGATTTAGTGGACTAACCATAATAGTATGGATTAATACTATTATGATATGACATTTTTTGATGAATTCTCTTAGGATTATGTATGTTAAATAATGTTTTAGTGGAAGATTTACATTCTTGATTTAGATTTTGTTTGTAATTTGATGGGATTGGATGATTTTATGGTTGTTGACCTCATAGTATAGGTCTATGTGTGTTGACACAAGTGATATTGACCTTAGTCGACTTGCATATTTGGATTGTTATTCTAGTTTAGACATCACTTTTATCTTTTGATTATTTATCTATGTTTGCCTACTTGAAATTTTTGTTAGTACCCTTACTGGGGAACTTATTAAGGTAAGTGTGCACTGTTATATTTTAGAACACTATGTGTTTGTGATGGATCATCACCACCTTCATAAATGGCAAGATGGTTATATCCATAGTGTTATATTGAGATTAATATTCATTACCTTGTAATTTATGTTCATTGAAGTAGGAATTTTGGGTTTGATGAATCTATCATAAATAGTTTTAGCATATTTTAATGATTTTGATGGCCTTCTCAAAGCACACAAGTGGAAAAGTTCTAGCCAAGTTGTGAGATTTGGTGGAATTTTCTATTATGATAGTGTTGTTTAAGTGTTGTATTTCCATTTTAATGTTGTGAAAGATATGTGAAGATGGGAAGGATATTGTTGCATGGCATGATGCATTGAACAATGTGACAATCTTGATGACAATAGATATGAATGTCAGGGAGATATGGTTGAGATATGGTCACCTCAAAATGGTTGGAAAGATTGAGTAATAGTATCAATTGGATTTGTATGGACCTTTTTAGATAAAGTTGGCATTTGACTATTGTTAGTCACCAGGACAACTCCTCTTTAAGGAGGGTAGGATGTCATGAACCAAATTTATGGCCCCTTTTGAATACTAGACTATAACTTGTTTTAGCTTGTTTTGATGGCACTTAGACTAACAACTATTGATGTTGGTTTTTTTTTCATAGAGTTGCGACCCAAGTACTCCAATAGTTGATGTGAGATGTTATGTCATAGTTGATGTTTACATTGGATTCAATATATCATAATATGCATACTTCTTACACTAGATTCACTTATCCTACTTTATGCATATGCTACTTTAACTTGGTTACTTTATTATATGATATTACTTTAGCATGTCTCACTAATATAGATTGACATTGATCACTTGTACACTTGTTGATTGTGCTTCACAAGACATACTTGGGGTCATGGTTATCAAGACTAAATCTTGCCCTTCTCATCTATAGATGTTTATACTAATTTATTACTCATGATTGTTGATTTTTCTAAATTCATTATGGTTCATATTCATATTGACATCATTTAGGTACTATTGATGTCTTATTTGTGGGTACAAGCACCAGGCCATGAATTAGGCTCAATGTTGGGTTTGGACATCTTGGGTATATCATAGGTAATTAAGTAGTAAGAATGTCACTCCAATAGGTATAACATGTAGTATGTTATTTTGAGCCATCACCATTATATACATTTATGTTTTTGCTTTTCACCATTATTGGTCTCACCCTATTTTAAGCATGTGTGTTCTATTCTTCTTCTTTGATTGGAATTATCGAGTTTTAGTATCACCATTCCTCGTACCTATCCTTTTTGGCTTGAGGTTTTATCTTCATGCTTATTTAACCTCCCTAGGTGTCATGAACACATGTTGTTTAAACTGTAAGGGTCTCTTGACCTTTGAAAATGCCTTAGGTAACCTTTTCTAAAATTGACCTCCTTAAGCTTTGTTCAATTTAATGATTTTTTGAATTATTATTTCATGATTTATATTAACAAGTATCTTCAATCATATTTATTACTTATTTATATCGATCTCAGGTGGACGTCATGATGCATTTTCTATTTCTATCCTATTGGCAACTTTATCAATTTGGTAATTACTAAATTATTAAGGTTTTTTGTGGTTATTGTTATGATCAATTTATACTTGGTTATTTATGTATCTTAATTATTATTATATGGTCTTAATGATTTTTACTAAGTCATTATTTTATGTCTTTATTTTTATTATTATTTTTAATTGACTCATGGATTTTATTCGATGCTTATTTAATAATTTTATTGATTAATATATGTTTAATGACTTTGTTATTTCATCATTATGTAACCTCATTTTATATTACTATTATTTTAAATTTATATTTTTTTATTTATATTATATATTATTTTATTTACACACAGAGAGATATGTGTGTGTGTGTGTATATTTGTGTGTGTGTGTGTGTGTGTGTGTGTGTGTGTGTGTGTGTGTGTGTGTGTGTGTGTGTGTGTGTGTGTGTGTGTGTGTGTGTGTGTGTGTGTGTGTGTGTGTGCGTGCGTGCGGGTGTGTGTGTGTGTGTGTGTGTGTGTGTGTGTGTGTGTGTGTGTGTGTGTGTGTGTGTGTGTGTGTGTGTGTGTGTGTGTGTGTGTGTGTGTGTGTGTGTGTGTGTGTGTGTGTGTGTGTGTGTGTGTGTGTGTGTGTGTGTGTGTGTGTTTTATAGTTTGGGAGATACTCTAAGGTAGATTTACTAGGGAGAAACATAATTATGGTGAGGTGATAGAGGTAGGGAAATTTATGCAGGGGTAGGTATGGTGTATGGAAAAGGAAAGGAGAGCAGTTGGGCATAAGGAAAGGATGGAATGGGTGGGAGCTCATCCCTAGAAATTACAAATTGGTGTATGGCAAGTTGTATAAGGCATGAGAGGGTAAGTAAAGGTGGTGTGTGGGTATTATAAAAAGAAAGGAAAATCATTTTATAGTCATAAATGGTAGGGGATAAGAAGAGGAATAACATGGTGTTGAGAGAGGGTTGCAACTGTAAGTGAAGAAAAAGAAATAGATAGTAAGGAAGAAAGGAGATGAAATAAAGGAGGTTTGATTCAAGACTTGGGTGATGAATATGGTTCAATTAATTTATATAAATTAGGGGGCTTTGCAAAACCAAAATCTCAAAATCTTACTTGCATAAAATTAGTTTTATTTCCCTTCTGAGCACTAGAATAGTAAGTCTTATCTAACTGTAATGAGTAAATTTGGTTTAAATGAAAATGTTAGTTACTAAAATCAATATATAATTATATATTATATATTATTTATTATCCCCTTTAGGCACTATAGCTTGTAATATGGAAGTCATGGCATACAACCTGATCAATGTATTATGATTTTGGTCCTTTTTATTGATCTGAGAATGCATTATTATTTTTGGCTATGTTTTCAATTTTCACTATATTTATTTATATATGCAATGACCTGGAAAATCAAAATAATACCACTGCATACCTTTGGTGTCCTAAAAGAATATAAATATTTTTGAAAAACCCCTACACCCTGGTGTAAATAATCTAAAGTCCTTACAATCTATTTTAGACACATTTTATCTCACCTATATGTATTATGTTGGACACCATACCCCATGGGATGAGCCATATAATTGACAAGGAAATTTGTTGATAAAGGGGAGTAAACAACGTGAGTTTTAATGAACTCATATGTCTATTTGAACTTTGACATTATAGATCTAAGTTAATTTAAATTGACAAATTGAGATATTCATTCTAAAGGTAGAGTGTGATTAGTGTTATCTTATATTCCTTCAAGTTTGAATAATTCGATTGGGTTTTTACCCAATCATATGGGGAGGATACCATTTTGATAATTTTATTTAAAAGTCCAATGTGGAAATTGATTTGGATTTAACTTGATAAAGGAAATGAGTTGTTGGTGAAAATTTTGGTCTTAGACTTATTATTTATGCTTGGGCCTTTACTTGGTTTGTCTATGATGTAATATTTAAATGACATGATTTTGGCCATTCAAATGTGTATTGTTTGGGATTTATTTCTTGTATGCCTTATTTATGTTGAACCCATTATGATTAAGACTATTTCTATGGCCTTCTAAGTTTGGTTGACCATTAAAATCCTTAATATCAAATTGAAAATGATGGGGACTATTAAAATTAAAAGACCAAGATTTTATTCTTTAATAACCCTTTTTCCTTAAATTGAATTGATTGGATTTTTTTTTGAACTGGTGGTGTGTGTGTAACTTTTGAATGATGGGTTTTGGATTTAGATATCTTCTAATTTTGGGATAAAGTTTCATATATTTTAATTAATATGAAACTTATTGGCTATAGACTTGTATATATGTGTATGAATCATGGATAAACTCTTTTTCTTTTCACAAAATGGTTACCCATGTCCTGTGTATGAATTTTATTTCAATAATAAATAAATTTATATGGCTTGGAGTGAGATTTATGGTGTTTTTTTAATGGTACAATTATGATAAAATTTCATTATATGTCTTGGCATTACCCAAGTCATGGTTTAGTTGAGGGTTATAGTTTTATGTTTTATGCATTTTATTTTGTCTTTATCAGTGGCTCAGTATTATATGTATATATATTACCTCACTTGAGTACATGTTTTATGAAACCCTCCACCAATATGATGGTTGGGGTAGTAAAGGCCACCGATGGTCAGGCCTATAGGACTAGTTTTGAGAGGTGTCCTCTTGGTAGTGTTTGTCTACTACATTATTTCACTTGGATTACATGTGGTAGCTTCCCTTGTTCATGCCTATTGACACATGTTGTTGGATTGATGGATTTTAGTTTACTCATTTTATGTGATAGTTCATCTTATTACAATATGCAATTTTATAATATTGTTAAGTTGAAATATGGACATTAGTGGATATGTTGTAGACATTGGAAGTAATCTTGATGATAGTTATGTGGTTCTTATATATTCAACCAACTATAATTATTTCTTGGTGATAATTTATAGTGGGATATATAGACACCTAAAACTAGCTACCAAAGACCTCCGACAAATCTTTAGGCCAATTTCTATCCAAATGCACAATTTAGGATAAAATCACTTAAACACACTAAATGGTTCAATCTTGGCATAGATAAGTGTTGATTTAGGATAAATTATACCTAAACATGGAAATACATTTTATTTCATTCCTAACTTTGATCTATTCATTTCGAATCAAAATGATGATTTTTAACTTGGGTGCTTTGGATCACTATTTTCTACCAATTCTCTTGGATGAGATACATGCCTTTATTATTTTGTGTCAGTAACATCCTAAATGGGATCATGATATGTATGCCTCTAACATCATATTATAGTTCTAATCCAATCAAATATTGACCCAATAATATGACATTTTGACCATTTTGATTAATTGTGAACTAATTTATAAAAAATAGCACTAAAATTAATGAATCTTATTTAAGGTAATTAATTCAACTCAAGAGCTTAAGTAATAATTACATGGAATTGAATGCAAGCATGTAGGTAATAGTAGGTAGTAAGGAGAGATAATATGGTGTGAATGAGTGGAGGAGTGAGTAGAGAAGCAAAGAATGGATTAATGGAGAAGGATCAGCAAAAGGGAGCACAATGTGATAAAAGAAAACCAACAACGGCAATGGGTCAAAAGACTTGGTTTCATTGAAATTTAAAAAATTGGAAAATGCAAAAGGAAAATCAAGGGTAATCATGGTAAAAATTATCATTAAAAGATTCTAGAAGTAGTGATTGAGGAAGATAGGG
Organism: Torreya grandis; assembly: GCA_037957365.1. NCBI lineage: Eukaryota > Viridiplantae > Streptophyta > Pinopsida > Cupressales > Taxaceae > Torreya > Torreya grandis. The sequence continues at coordinate 400,823 of JARHVA010001490.1, read as the reverse complement.
AGTGGTGGGATAAGGAGGAAAGTTGGGGTAAAATTGGTAACAAATAGAAAGGTAAGCAAGTAGGTCAGATCAGTAGGAGATGGAGGTGATTGAGAGAAATACCCAAACTCTAAATTTTTTGAAGGATCTAGTGAATCCTAATTCCTTCTCAAATTTACCTCACCAAGTGAAGGTCTTTGAGAAGGTGGTTACTAAGGAGTCTAGCCTTAGGTCATCCTTAGAGGATGGTGTGAAAATTGGAGAAGCCAAAACCCTAGATTAGTTTTCAAACCATTTTGATGCAAAGATATAATCTCTAACTAATTATGCCCTATTTTATAATTGTGCTAGAAAATGGATGTAAGTAAGAGCTAGTGAACTCTGGGTAAAAGATAAATGGGGCAAGGAAGTGAAGGTGATTTTTTTGCCAAAAGGTTTTTTTGGCAAATTTTTTATCTAAATCAGAAAAATAAAAAATATTTAAGGTTAAAAATCGGTCTATATATAGCTTGGACATTTGGATTCAAAACTAGAGTCCTAATTTTGATCCATTAAAATCCATAAAGGGTAGCTACCCATCCTAGATAAGATTTTATGGGCTTCCTCTTGAATATCATAGTGAACATTTTTTTACTACTTTGGGAAGTTTGGTGGGGGTAGTGGAGATTGATGTAGTTTATTTGAATGGTGATAGAGACACTTACGCAAGGGTAAGGGTTGATTTAGATATGGATCAAGAGATTACATAGTTTTTCATCATTAAAACATTAGAAAGGGAGTGGCAGTAAAGGGTGGATGTGGAAAATATTCCCTTTAGATGTTATAGCTACCATCAACTAGGGCATATTTAGAAGTATTGTAAAAATAAAAGGAGTGTTGGGGATCAATCAACAAAATTGATTACTATATGAAAGCAACTATATGCAAAATAAACCAGATAGATAAGTAACTAGAATCAGAAATAACAAAGAACAAGAGATACAAGAAACTACCCTAAAAACTTGTATTAAACTCTTTACAGAAGGAATTACAATTGAAGAAACTTATTTTCTTCCACACCTCTCTCAGATATACAGATCTCTTCTTAGATCTCTTTCCCTCAAGAGTCCTCTCTCTCTCAATTACAATCAACTCCAACAATCTGGATTGATACACATATACAATCTTGTACTGTTCAATTAAGCTATGAAGATCTATCCCTAATATATAACTTTAGAGATTCATGAGCATGCACTTACAACCACTAGATGCACCTCCTAATCAAGGGCTCTAATCAGTTCTACTCAAAATAGAAATGTGGACTTATAACCAACAGTTCATCCTTACATGCAAACATTTTATTCTCGCATGAAAATATCATTTCGGACATACACAAGTGACCGACGTCAGTTTGTGTATGCCTGCCTATGACCGACATCGGCCGACCTGCTATCGATGCTTGCAGCTTTTGTTCTGCTCATGACCATCGATGGTGACTGTGGGTTTCCAGCAACTTCTGTATTTGCTCATGGGTGAAGCTTTTAGCTCCATACCTTAACAATCTCCCACTTGGAGATAAACAGCTACACCAGTACCTGTACAGCAACATCTTCTAGCTCCTCCATCTTCAACTCAATCATGAAGACCAACAAAAGTTGAATGAAGATTCAACTTCTCCTTTGTAATCAGCTTGGTTAACATATCAGTAGGGTTCTTATCTGTATGGATCTTCTCCAACTTCAACTCACCATCCTCCAATACCTGTCTAATGAAGTGGTACCTAAGCTGTATATGCTTTGTTCTTGAATGAAAGGCTAAATTCTTAGCCAAATGAATTACACTCTAACTATCACTGTATAGTTTGCAACTCTCTTGCTCCTTTCCAAGCTCTTCCATGAACCTTGTCATCCATATCATCTCTTTTCTAGACTCTGTGACTGCAATATAATCTGCTTCTATAGTTGACAAGGCAACAACCTTCTGCAACTTTGATATCCAGCTAACCGCCATTCCACCTACAATGAAAACATGTCCTGTGGTGCTTCTCCTGCCATCCAAATCACCTACCATATCTGAATCTACCTAAAAATGTAGAGAAGTATTTGAAGCTCCATAGCACAAATGCCTACTACTGGTTCCTCTCAGATATCTAAGGATCCACTGAATTACTTTCTAGTGTTCCTTTCCTGGATTGGCCATATACTTACTTACAACTCCCACTGCTTGGGCAATATCTGGTCTAGTACAAACCATTGCATACATTAAACTTCCTACTGCAAAAGTATATGGAACTTTTTCTCATGTACTCTACCTCATCATGTGAATTAGGACACTATTCTTTACTCAACTTAAAATGTCCAGCCATAGGTGTGCTTACCAGTTTTGCATCCTGCATATTGAACTATTTCAACACCTTGTTCACATAATCCTCTTGAGACAAAATCAACCTGTGATTTTTCCTATCTCTCTTAATATTCGTGCCAAGGATTTTCTTTGCTGCTCCCAAATCCTTCATGGCAAATGTGTGAGCTAATTTCACCTTAAGCTCAGAGATATCCTACATGTGTGATCCTGCAACGAACATATCATCTACATAAAACAACAAAACAATATATCTACCATTATCCAATCTCTTAAGATACACACAATGGTCAGATTGGCATCTACTATAGCCATGCTCAGTCATAAACCTATCAAATCTTAGATACCATTGTCTTGGAGCTTGCTTGAGGCCATACAAGTTTTTCTTCAATCTGCACACTAGCTTCTCCTTACCTTTGACCTCATATCCTTTCGATTGATCCATATATATTTTTTCATCCAAATCTCCATGAAAAAAATGCTATCTTAACATCAAGCTGCTCAAGATGCAAATCCTTAATAGCAACTAAAGACAGTATAGTCTGTATAGAAGTCATTTTAACAATAGGAGAAAAAATCTCACCAAAGTCAATACCTAGTTTTTGTGCAAATTATTTTACTACCAATCTGGCCTTATATCTCATCTATCCATTCTCACCTTCTTTAAATCTATAGATCCATCTATTCTTCAGTGTCTTTTTTCCTACTAGCAACTCAACCAAATCCCATGTTTGGTTCTCTTTCAAGGAATCAATTTCCTCATTCATGCCTAGCTCCCACTGACTCTTGGATTCCACTTGTATTGCTTCATCAAAACTCTCTGGTTCTCCACCATCAATAAGAAATAAATAGAATAATGAAAGGGAATATCAAATTGGAGGTTTACTTACCCTTTTTGACCTCCTATTGGGCATTTGAGACTCATTCACAACACGATGTCTGCCCAAATTCTCTAACAGTACCCGACCTCGATCACTTCTAGACCTATAGCTAGCTGACGTCAGTTCTACCTAATTGACATCGATTTCTATATGGCCATCATCGATTCCTGTACGGTTGACATTAATTATTGTACAATTAATGTTGGTTCTTACCTGACTGATGTCGGTCTCTGTGTTTTCCTTTCTATGATTTTTCTTTCCCATGAGCTCTTTTTGGACCTTCACCTCGTCTAATTTTGCATTGCTCTGCTCAGGTTGATTTAGCTTCTTGAGCTGATCACTATACATCACTTTTTCATTGAAAACATCACAGCTCCTAATTATCTTATTAGTTTCTAGATTCCAAAACCTGAATCCAAAATCATCAGAGCCATAGCCAATAAATGTGCACCTCATAGACTTAGCATCCAGCTTCTTTCTATTTTCCTTATCAATGTGCACAAAGGCTTCACAACCAAAAACTTTGAGAAATGATAGATCTATCTTTTTACCTATCCATGCCTCTTCTGAAATTCAACCATCTAGAGCTATAGAGGGTCTTTTGTTAATCAGGTACACTGCAGTATCCATAGCTTTTGCCGAAAACTCTAAGGGCAAACCAGCATGCAATCTCATACACCTTACACGCTCCATGATTATTCTATTCATCCTTTCAGCAACTCCATTTTGCTGAGGTGTTCTTGGAATAGTCTTTTGCCTATGGATCCCATGCATATAACAATACCAGTTGAACTTGTGGCTATAGAACTCACCACCATTGTCAGATCTAAGGCACTTCAATCTCTTGCCTGTTTCATTCTCAACCATAGCTTTCCAAATCTTAAACGTGTCAAAAACATAAAATTTATTCTTAATACAATAGATCCATACCTTTCTTGTAGCATCATCTATGAAGGAAACATAGTACTGAGATCCTCTAATAGAAGCAACTTGAGCTAGCCCCAATATGTCTGTGTGAATAAGCTACAATTTGTGCTTCTTCTTTGTTGACCCAGTCTTAATAAAACTCACTCTCTTCTATTTTCCAAAAATATAGTCTTCACAGAAATCTAGATCTATGCTTTTCAAATCTAAAAACATACCTTTTGACTTAAGAATTGTCATTCCCTTCTCATTCATGTGGCCAAGCCTTTGATGCCACAACTTTATATCTACATCTGAAGTAGATAATACAGAAGGAGAATTATCAGTAATACAATTACATAAATAGAGAGTACCTACTCTCTGACCTCTGGCCAATACAAGTGCACCCTTGGAAACCTTCCAAGATTCTGCTGTGAGAGTTATTATACAACCCTCATCCCCTAACTTTCCTATAGAAATCAAATTCATCTTCAAGATGGGAACATGCATCACATCTTTCAACACCCATGTGTTGCCATTTTGCATCTTTAGCTGCACTTTTCCTTTGCCAAAAATTTTACAAGGCTCATCATCCCCTAAGTAAACTATTCCAAAATCTCCATGGACATAGTCACTGAAATATTCTCTATTGGGGGTTACATGAAAAGATGCACTAGAATCTAAATCCCAAGATTCTATATTATTATGCAAAGAGAATATAAGAACATCTTGTGCAACAATACCTACAACTTTTGCTTCTTCTTTATCATCATGCTGTCTGTCCTCTTTAAGCTTTGACCAACAATCTTTGCTTATGTGCCCTATCTTTCCATAATTCTAGCATTGTGGCTTCCTACCATTCCTGGATTTGGATCTTCCTCTCATCTTTGACTTAGATCTTGATCTCCCTTTCTTGCCCTTCTCTTTCTGCCTTCCCCTGCTCTCAAAACTTAAAGTGTTCCCTGATGTTTCCTCTGTGCTTTTCCTATGAATTTCTTCATTCAAGATTACACTAACAACATCATCTACTTTTAAAATATTTGAAGTAGATGTAGTATTACTAACTACCATTACCAAGCTATGCTAGCTTTCTGGTAAAGAGCATAAGATTAATAGAGCTTTAATTTCATCATCAAACACTATTTTGACTGAATTCAATTGATTTACAATTCCATGGAAATTATTTAGATGATTAGATACATATCCACCTTCTTGCATTTGCAAATTAAATAACTGCTTCATAAGATATACCTTATTTAAAGCTGAGGGTTTTTCATATAAATTTGCTAAAGTAGTCATTAACTCTACCATAGACTTTGCCTGTGATAAATTAGATATCATAGTAGATGCTAGACTCAATCTTATTGATCCAAGATCCTTTCTATCAAGAACTTCCCATTCTTCATCATCCATGTCTTTGGGCTGCTTTGTAGTCCCTCCTAACGGCAAGTATAAATCTTTTTGATACATATAATCTTCTATCTGCATTCTCCATAATTGATAGTTCTTGCCATTAAACTTCTCCATTCTAAGTTTACTTTCTTCTGCCATTGCTTTCTACCACTCAAACAAAAATCCTTGTGAGTAACCTGTAATCAATACACACTAACCAGATCTGAACCACCTGTTAGTGAACCAAAGCTCTGATACCACTTGTTGGGGATCAATGAACGAAATTGATTACTATATGAAAGCAACTATATGCAGAATAAACCAGATAGATAAGTAACTAGAATCAGAAATAGCAAAGAACAAGAGATACAAGAAACCACTCTAAAAACTTGTATTAAACTCTTTACAGAAGGAATTACAATTGAAGAAACTTCTTTTCTTCCACACCTCTCTCAGATATATAGATCTCTTCTTAGATCTCTTTCCCTCAAAAGTCCTCTCTCTCTCAATTACAATCAACTCCAACAATCTGGATTGATACGCATATACAATCTTGTACTGTTCAATTAAGCTATGAAGATCTATCCCTAATATATAACTTTAGAGATTCATGAGCATGCACTTACAGCCACTAGATGCACCTCCTAATCAAGGGCTCTAATTAGTTCTACTCAAAATAGAAATGCAGACTTACAACCAACAGTTCATCCTTACATGCAAACATTCTGTTCTCACATGAAAATAGTGTTCCAGACATACACAGGTGACCGACATCGGTTCCTGTATGCCTACCTGTGACCAACGTCGGCCAACCTGCTATCGACGCTAGCAGCTTCTGGTCTGGTCATGATCGTCGATGGTGACTGTGAGTTTCCAGCAGCTTTTGTATTTGCTCATGGGTGAAGCTTTTAGCTCCATACCTTAATAATCTCCCACTTGGAGATAAACAGCTACACCAGTACCTATACAGCAACATCTTCTAGATCCTCCATCTTCAACTCAATCATGAAGACCAATGAAATTTAAATGAAGATTCAACTTCTCCTTTATAACTGGCTTGGTTAACATATTAGCAGGGTTCTTATCTATATGGATCTTCTCCAGCTTCAACTCACCATCCTCCAATACTTGTCTAATGAAGTGGTACCTAAGCTATATATACTTTGTTCTTGAATGAAAGGCTGAATTCTTAGCCAAATGAATTGCATTCTGACTATCACTGTATAGTCTGCAACTCTCTTGCTCCTTTCCAAGCTCTTCCATGAACCGTGTCATCCATATCATCTCTTTACTAGTCTCTGTGACTGCAATATATTCTGCTTCTATAGTTGACAAGGTAACAACCTTCTGCAACTTTGATATCCAGCTAACTGCCATTCTACCTACAGTGAAAACATATCCTGTGGTGCTTCTCCTTCCATCCAAATCACCTACCATATCTGAATCTACATAACCATGTAGAGAAGTATTTGAACCTCCATAGCATAAATGCCTACTACTGGTTCCTCTCAGGTATCTAAGGATCCACTGAACTGCTTTCCAGTGTTCCTTTCCTGGATTGGCCATATACTTACTTACAACTCCCACTACTTGGGCAATATCCAGTCTAGTACAAACCATTGCATACATTAAACTTTCTACTGTGGAAGCATATGGAACTTTTCTCATGTACTCTACCTCATCATGTGAATTAGGACACTATTCTTTACTCAACTTAAAATGTCCAGCCATAGGTGTGCTTACCGGTTTTGCATCCTACATATTGAATCGTTTCAACACCTTATTCACATAATCCTCTTGAGACAAAATCAACCTGTGATTTTTCCTGTCTCTCTTAATATTCATGCCAAGGATTTTCTTTGATGCTCCCAAATCCTTCATGGCAAATGTATGAGCTAATTTCACCTTAATCTCAGAGATATCCTACATGTGTGATCTTGCAACCAGCATATCATCTACATACAACAACAAAATAATATATCTACCATTATCCAATCTCTTAAAATACTCACAATGGTCAGATTGACATCTACTGTAGCCATGCTCAGTCATAAACCTATCAAATCTCAGATACCATTGTCTTGGAGCTTGCTTGAGGCCATACAAGCTTTTCTTCAATCTGCACACTAGCTTCTCCTTACCTTTGACCTCATATCCTTTTGGTTGATCCATATATATTTCTTCATCCAGATCTCCATGAAGAAATGCTATCTTAACATCAAGTTGTTCAAGATGCAAGTCCTCAATAGCAACTAAAGACAATACAATCTGTATAGAAGTCATTTTAACAATAGGGGAAAAAATTTCACCAAAGTCAATACCTAGTTTTTATGCAAATCCTTTTACTACCAATCTAGCCTTATATCTCATCTATCCATTCTCACCTTCTTTCAATCTATAGATCCATCTATTCTTCAGTGTCTTCTTTCCTGCTGACAACTCAACCAAATCCCATGTTTGGTTCTCCTTCAAGAAATCAATTTCCTCATTCATGCCTAGCTCCCACTGACTCTTGGATTCTACCTGTATTGCTTCATCAAAACTCTCTGGTTCTCCACCATCAATAAGCAATAAATAGAATAATGAAGGGGAATATCGAATTGGAGGTTTACTTACCCTTTCTGACCTCCTGTTGGGCGTTTGAGACTCATTCACAACATGCTGTCCACCCAAATTCTCTGACAGTGCCCAACCTCAGTCACTTCTAGTCCTATAGCTGGCTGACATCGATTTTACCTGACTGATGTTAGTTTCTATATGGTTGTCATCAGTTCCTGTACGGCTGATGTCAGTTCTTGTATGGCCAATGTCGGTTCCTGCCTGACTGACGTCAGTCTCTATGTTTTCCTTTCTATGATTTTTCTTTCCCGTGAGCCCTTTTTGGACCTTCACCTCATCCAATTTTGCATTGCTCTACTCAGGTTGATTCAGCTTCTTGAGCTAATCACTATACATCACTTTTTCATTGAAAACAACATCACATCTCCTAATTATCTTGTTAGTTTCTAGTTTCCAAAACCTAAATCCGAAATCATCAGAGCCATAGCCAATAAATGTGCACCTCATAGACTTAGCATCCAGCTTCTTTCTGTTTTCCTTATCAACATGCACAAAGGCTTCACAACCAAAAACTTTGAGAAATGATAGATCTACCTTTTTACCTGTCCATGCCTCTTCTAGAATTCCACCATCTAGAGCTATAGAGGGTCCTTTGTTAATTAGGTACACTGTAGTATCTATAGCTTCTACCCAAAACTCTAAGGGAAAACCAACATGCAATCTCATACACCTTGCATGCTCCATGATTATTCTATTCATCCTTTCAACAACTCCATTTTGCTGAGGTGTTCTTGGAATAGTTCTTTGCCTACGAATCCCATGCATATAACAATACTAGTTGAACTTGTGGCTACAAAACTCACCACCATTGTCATATCTAAGGCACTTCAATCTCTTGCCTGTTTCATTCTCAACCATAACTTTCCAAATCTTAAACATGTCAAAAACACCAGATTTCTTCTTAATACAATAGATCCATACCTTTCTCATAGCATCATCTGTGAAGGAAACATAGTACTGAGATCTTCGAATAGAAGCAACTGGAGCCGGCCCCCACACGTCTGTGTGAACAAGCTGCAATTTGTGCTTCTTTGTTGACCCAGTCTTAAGAAAACTCACTCTCTTTTATTTTCCAAAAATGCAGTCTTCACAAAAATCTAGATCTATGCTTTTCAAATCTGGGAACATACCTTTTGACTTAAGAATTGTCATTCCCTTCTCACTCATGTGGCCAAGCCTTTGATGCCACAACGTTGTATCTACATCTGAAGTAGATAATACAAAAAGAGAATTATCAGTAATACAATTACATAAATAGAGAGTACCTACTCTCTTACCTCTGGACAATACAAGTGCACCCTTGGAAACCTCCCTAGATTCAGCTGTGAGAGTTACTGTACAACCTTCATCCCCTAACTTTCCTATAGAAATCAAATTCCTCTTCAGAATGGGAACATGCATCACATCTCTCAACACCCATGTGTTTCCATTCTTCATCTTCAACTGCACTTTTCCTTTGCCAACAATTTTACAAGGCTTATCATCCCCTAAGTAAACTATTCCAAAATCTCCATGGACATAGTCACTGAAATATTCTCTATTGGGGGTTGCATGAAAAGATGCACCCGAATCTAAAACCCAAGATTTTATATTATTATGTAAAGAGAATATAAGAGCATCTTGTGCAACAATACCTGCAACTTTTGTTTCTTTTTTATCATCATGCTGTCTGTCCTCTTTATGCTTTGACCAGCAATCTTTGTTTATGTGCCCTATCTTTCCACTATTCCAGCATTGTGGCTTCCTACCATTCCTAGATTTGGATCTTCCTCTCATCTTTGACTTAGATCTTGATCTCCCTTTCTTGCCCTTCTCTTTATGCCTTCCCCTACTCTCAAAACTTAAAGCATTCCCTGATGTTTCCTCTATGCTTTTCCTGCAAATTTCTTCATTCAAGATTACACTAACAATATCATCTACTTTTAAAATATTTGAAGTAGATGCAGTATTACTAACTGCCATTACCAAGCTATGCCAACTTTTTGGTAAAAATCATAAGATTAATAGAGCTTTAATTTCATCATCAAACACTATTTTGATTGAATTCAATTGATTTACAATTCCATGGAAATCATTTAGATGATTAGATACAGATCCACCTTCTTGCATTTACAAATTAAATAACTGCTTCATAAGATATACCTTATTTGAAGCTGAGGGTTTTTCATATAAATTTGCTAAAGTAGTCATTAACTCTACCGTAGACTTTTCCTATGATAAATTAGATATCACAGTAGATGCTAGACTCAATCTTATTGATCCAAGAGCCTTTCTATCAAGAACTTCCCATTCTTCATCATCCATGTCTTTGGGCTGCTTTGCAGTCCCTCCTAATGGTAAGTATAAATCTTTTTGATACAGATAATCTTCTATCTGCATTCTCCATAATTGATAGTTCTTGCCATTAAACTTCTCCATTCTAAGTTTACTTTCTTCTGCCATTGCTTTCTCCCACTCAACCAGAAATCCCTATGAGTAGCCTGTAATCAATACACACTAACCAGATCTAAACCACCTGTTAGTGAACCAAAGCTCTGATACCACTTGTTGGGGATCAATCAACAAAATTGATTACTATATGAAAGAAACTATATGCAGAATAAACCAGATAGATAAGTAACTAGAATCAAAAATAACAAAGAACAAGAGATACAAGAAACCACCTTGAAAACTTGTATTAAACTCTTTACAGAAGGAATTACAATTGAAGAAACTTCTTTTATTCCACACCTCTCTCAGATGTACAGATCTCTTCTTAGATCTCTTTCCCTCAAGAGTCCTCGCTCTCTCTCAATTACAATCAACTCCAACAATCTGGATTGATACACATATACAATCTTGTACTGTTCAATTAAGCTATGAAGATCTATCCCTAATACATAACTTTAGAGATTCATGAGCATGCAGTTACAGCCACTAGATGCACCTCCTAATCAAGGGCTCTAATCAGTTCTACTCAAAATAGAAATGCAGACTTACAACCAACAGTTCATCCTTACATGCAAACATTATGTTCTCACATGAAAATAGCATTTTGGACATACACAAGTGACCGACATTAGTTCCTGTATGCCTGCCTATGACTGACATCGGCTGACCTACTGTTGATGTCGGCAGCTTCTGGTCTACTCGTGACCGTCGACGGTGACTGTGGGTTTCCAGCAACTTCTATATTTGCTCATGGGTGAAGCTTTTAGCTCCATACCTTAACAAGGAGAAATCTTTAATCTAAAATTATCAAAATTGGTCCATAATGGAAACCAAATCTAGTCTTAAAAGGAAAGAAGACTTCTCTTAAGGAATCAAATTTTGAGGAAAATGTGTAACAAAAGCAGAAGGTATTTGGAGAAAGTCTTCTAAAAAAATCAAGGCAATAGAGGAATTTTTGGTTAAATTTGGTACTATAGAAGTCATTTCCCTAGCTTCAATGATTAAAAGTTGTGATTTCCTTGAGAAATAATCACTTAATATTAGAGAGATGGTTTTAAAGAATCAAAAGGTCTAAAAAAATAAGGAGGTGAGGGATGTAGAGGAGGCAGAGAAGGTAGCCCTAAACTCTGAGGAGGAAGGATCATATTTTAAATAAGAGGATTTTGAAGAAGATTTGAATTATAAATAAATATTATTTATAACTCAATCATAGATTTAAATTTCTAAACCCAATTGGGGTCTAAAAAGTAAGATAGGCAAAAAAAAGAAGGCAAAATACACTGAAGGAGAAGTTCTCACAGGTAATCAAGGTACTTTAGAAGGTTTCCTAGATGTTACAAAATGGGATGTTGGAATTTTCACCTCTATCATCATGAAGGTTATCTCTTGGAATGTTAGGGGACTGAATTCCCTTAACAAAAGGTGGCTCTTTAGGAACCTTTTAAACCTATAAAATCTTGATATTTTGTTGCTACAAGAAACAAAACTGAATACAAATGAATTTGAAAGATGTTTAAAAATATTAGGGAAATGCTAGCTAGGGGATTTTGTGGAAGTGTAGGGAGTGTCAGGGGCCTTAGAATTTTTTTGGTCTCCTTTCGCAACAAGAATTGATATTTTGGCTTTTGGTCAATTTTTTCAAGGAGGGAAGGTTTCAAACTTTCAATAAGATTTACAATTCAATAAGATGTCTAAATGCTTGAAATTTTTGAAGAAAAAACTAAAATCTAGAATCGAGAACATTTTAAGAATATTTATCAAGAAATAGTGAGGATTGAAGCTGAGCTAAACTCAATGAATGAAAAAGTTTTCAAGATTAAGATGGTTGTAAAATATTATCTTTTGGAGAAATATCTAACTAGAGAATATGAATAAATTCTTTATAGGGAAAAAATTTACTGGAAACAAAAATCAAGGGAGAGTTGGCTCAAAGAAGGAGATATAAACTCTACCTTCTTCCATCAATTGGTGAAAGAAAAAAGAAAGGTAAATAGGATAAAAAATATTCTTTCCAAGCAAGGGGTGGCCATAGAATCTCCTAGGTAAATAATTTAAGAAGTTGTTGGCTTCTTTTAGCACTTACTGAATGATGAAGTCATGTCTAAATTACAGGCACAAAATGATTTTCATCAGTTTATTCTAGAAGTAATTTATGAAGATATGAATGACAAGTTGTTGTCTCCTTTCTCACTAGAATAAATTATAAAAGTGGTTTTTTATATGGTCAAAGATAAAGCTTCAAGTCTAGATGGTTTTATAACAACTTTATTTCAATATTTTTGGGAAGTGGTGGGCTTGGATGTTTTGGAGATGGTGGAAGAATCTAGGAAGAAGAAGAAAGTAAATCAAAAAATTAATACAAATTTCATTTCTTTGTTTCCTAAACATGAGTCTCAAAATTCCTTATTGGTTTTTAGACTTGTGGCCTTGTGCAATACCATTTGTAAGATCATCTCAAAAGCCATTACTGAAAGAATGAAATACCTTTTGGATAAAATGATTTTTGGAGAACAAGCTAGTTTTGTACTTGGTAGAAGTATTTAAGAAGGAATTAATGTAGTGCATGAAATCATGCATTTTTTGAATCATAAGGATTAGAAAGGAATGATGATAAAAATTGGCATAAGTAAATCTTATGATCGAGTCAATTGGAGATTCTTGTTTAAGATTATTTTTAAAATTGGATTTAGTAAAGAATGGTGTGATTGGATATATAATTGTGTCTTAAATCCCAAAATTTTAGTATTGGTTAATGGGAGTCTATCTAGCAGATTTTGCCAAATATATTTGGATCTGGGTAAAATTTATTGGATAGAATTATAGCTTGCCTCAATTCTTGGAATGGAAGATGGCCTTCTTTAGCAGGTAGAATTACCTTGATTAAGGTAGTTTTAAGTGTTTTTCCTACTTACTACTTCTCAGTGCTGACCCTTCCTGAGCATATTTTTAATTATAAGAATAAAATCATGAGGAACTTTTTATGGCAAGGTTCTAGGGAAGATAAAAAAATCCCCTTAATGAAGTGAGAGAGTTTGTGTCAAAAAACAAAAAGGAGGAGCAGGAATCAAGAATATTTCTCTACAAAATCTACCTTTGGGAGCAAAATTGGTATGGTAAATGGTTTCAAATACTGATAGATTATGGTGTAGGATTATCAGTGGAAAATATCTTGATTTATACTTAGTAGAAAGAATGGTTTTTGTAGTGGATCCTCCTGAAGGATCTCATATCTGTAATTTCATGCTGAAGTAGAGATCGATGATAGGTTAACATGTTTCCTAATCAGTTAATAATGGTTAAAAGGTAGATTTATGGATGGATTCCTGGAATGGTCATTGACCATTGGTAGAGGAGTTTATAAATAGTTTGATCAAAGATTTTTTGGAGAATCAATGGGGCAATTTGGTAAGGGATTATGTGGTTCAAGAATCTAACTCTAGAAAAGTACTCAATAGTTGGAAAAGTTTGTAAGAGATAGCAGTTCCATGTGAGGAAATTTTATTATTGGAATCCTACCTCAATAAAAGATTTTTTTTCTTAAAAAATAAGAAGATCAATTCCATTGGATTGGATTGAAGTCAGGCCTCTACTTAGTAATATTGGGTTATCAGATGGTGAAAGTTGAAGATGATCCCTTAAGTTGGGCAAGCTTTCTATGTTGGAGCAAAGAGGGTTTACAAAAAGTAGGAACTTTTATTTGGCTAGCAGTTCATGGGTGTATTCTAATTCAAGATCGATTGAAGAAGATGGGGTTTGTTATCCCCTCAAGATGTTTTATTTGCAAATAAGAAGAAGAATCGATGGATCATTTGATTTTTAATTACTCCTTTACCCATTGGTGTTAGGTTTGGCATTGCAATAGGTTCAATTGGTTGTGGGCATGGCCACAAACTCTATACCAAGATTTTTATTCTTAGTTGATAGGTGAAATGAATAATTCTCTATATAGACTTTGGAAATGTAGTCTAGCTATCCTCATCTGGATGGTTTAGAAAGAGAGAAATGCTCACATTTTTGAAAATAAAGAGCATCCACTATATATTATTCTAAGAAATATAGAGGTGTCTATATCAAAAGTTTTGTCATCTCATTTTCTCAAAAAAAAGTTATGCTCTCATAATGAGATATGCAAATGTGTATTGAATGGAAATATATTAAAAGCCCTCCTATTAAGGGGTCATTGGCAGATAAGAAAGATAAGAAAAAAAAAAGAAAGGATGTGTTCTGGATTCCACCTAAACCTGGGTGGTTCAAACTTAAATTTGATGGGGCTTGTAGAGACAATCCTATTGCCTCAGGGGTAGGTTATGCTAATTAAGATTATAGTGGTTATTTAATTAGATCCTTTAACCTTAAGCTTTATGATAGTGCCAACAATAAATCTAATTCTCAAGCCTTAGCATCAGGGGTTAATATGGATCTAAATTATGGAATCTCATTTTTAGAAATTGAAGGGGATTCACAAGTGGTGAGTCAAGCTTTGGCTAGTCAAAAGGTAAAATATTAGAAGATTAAAAATATATTAGATGTCATTTGGTCCAAATTGGAAGCATTTAAAGGTTGGATTGGCTCTCACTATTTTAGAAAAAGTAACAAAGTTGCAATTTTTTTGATAAATGTGGTGATAGATCAAAGGGAGGAAGAAAGCTTGGATAATTTTAGTGATAAATAGGCATATTATAGGAATTTTGAGTAGATTAATTTCTAAAAAATAATCCTATAGAAAGACGATTTGGGCCTCATATTTTGATTGGGGATTTTGGGGATTTTTTAGAAGGCTCTTACAGAGGATTTGTCTTGCTAGATTTGGTTTTATTAATATTTTGAGAAATATTAATGAATATCAGTGGTATCAATATTGTAGAATGTTTTTATAAAAAAAAATTATAATATAAGGAATTTTTAATTGTTAAAATAATTTTAATATATTTAAAAATATAAAATAAAAAAAATAGTAAAAGAGAGGATAATTGAAAATAGAAAATCTAGAAATTAGATTTTCAAGGATAGCTAGTTTGTTTAGTTGTCTTGTCCTTTAGGTTTTATGGATGACATCAGGTGGAGTGTATAGAATGGTTTTGATAGTGTTGGATTTTTTAGTTTTGATTGATTAGATGGGCCTATCTTTTTCATAATGGATTTTCATGTTTTCCAGTGTAATCATTTAATGATAAAGGTTTGCCTAGTGCAAGTTTTTATAGAAGGTTGGCTGTTTTGGGTTTTTGGTTTGGTGTGGATAATTATGTTTGAAGCTCGAGCTAGATGGATTATTTTAGTGTAGAATCAATAGGTTGTTATTTGGTATTTAGTCAAGCAAAGAGTATGGAAATGGGCTTCATGGGGTCAATTTTTAGAATGCATTTATTCAACATTTTTTGGATTCTGATGGCAGAGGTGGTGGATGCCATTGAGAAGGTGTTGGGTGTGGAAATTCTAGTAGATATTGGAAAAGTTAGGGTGAATTCAGACTAGGATTTGCTCTTTAATTTAAATCTCTATTTGATCATGTTAGATAGGGAGTAAGTCTAGGCTATGGTTGAGTTTTTCATGTGGATAAAGTATTGACTAGAGCTATTATAAAAATT
Source organism: Torreya grandis (assembly GCA_037957365.1). Taxonomy (NCBI): domain Eukaryota; kingdom Viridiplantae; phylum Streptophyta; class Pinopsida; order Cupressales; family Taxaceae; genus Torreya; species Torreya grandis. Next base: position 384,694 of record JARHVA010001490.1, on the reverse strand, counting down.
GGAAGCCCTACTACTTGGTCCATTTCCAACACTCCTATTTAGAAATATATTTTTTGGGTTTAATCCCTCTGTCGATGTTTTTTTAGAGGGAGTCTTGCTTTCTATCTTTGGTTTATTTTTCAAAATTTATGGATGTGGTTTGTTTAGTTCAACTAGAAAAATTAGAGCAGTAGGGTATAAGTATGTCAAATAATAAAGAACTATTAAAACCTATTCCAATGCTAGATGAGTAGTGGGCTCTAAGGCACTCTCCAAAAAGGGTAAAGGCCATCAAGTGGTTGGGTAAAGGAGTTGTTCATGGTTTGTTCAAATCACCACCATGGTGGAAGGGGAAGAAGCAACTTTGGTAGGAACTGGGTATGTTCAAAAACACTTAATTTTCTTAGTAATTAAGTAGCCTGAGGGAGAGCCAACTCGTAAGAAGCTTATAAAGACTGGAGGCACATTGGAAGAGAATATTTTGGATGTTTAATAATTCAATGGTTTTGGGATTGGTCAGGTAGTAGAATCAGATAACTTGGTGCCCAATAATGGCAAAATGATAGAACTGGTAATTTTAGAGTAAGAAGATCAAAGTTTTTTTTTTGATATTTGATGAATAGTATGTTTGTAAAAAGTTAAAAATATTTTCAAAACTACTCAAATGTTAGTATGTTTCTTCTAAAATCTAGTTTTGTAATCAAGTTGGTTCAATGCTTTAACATTATTAAATGTTAATCTAGATCTTAATAGTTCTTTTTGATGTTATTTTGTTAAAAGGGATAGAGACCCTTTAAATCCATAATAATGATCCAAAAAAATAATTCCATGGAATTTATTGAATATTTATTTATTATAAATTTGTTTTTAATATCTACATCATCAGGTGACATCATTTTTGGGGTGGCATCCATAAGCCTTAACTATAATAAATATCAGATTAAGGGCTACCATGCCTCTTTAATTCCTCTCTATCCCAAATATTTATGAGGGCATTTATTGATTTTATCCCCCAAAATTGAATGGATTCTAAGCCACATATCTTCATCTTGATATAGATGGTCTAGGTTCATTCTAATCAAATATAAAAATCTATAAATAGAAGGACTCACACTCATAATTTTAAGCTATCTTGGTGTAAACATATAATGCATAAATGATTTAAAAAATCTAAGTTGATATAGTGTTATTTTGCCAAATTATTGAGTCAAGCTTCAAAATCCAAAGCCAAAATCCAATTATGCTAATAGCAAGTGGAGATAGCCAAAGCTCCATTTATGAAGACCTTTGAAACACAAGTCGAGCAAGCCAATGAACAAATCCTTTGGAAAAATCAAGGATGGTGAGGAAAGTTTGTTAGTTCTTTACATTCTAGTTGTGTCTTCATTTGGTTTATTCATCAAGCCCCACCTAAGATATAGGCTTAAGGTGTTAGTTCATTAGTGTGTTTTTGGATTTTTATTTTCTCTACTAACACAATGCTAATATCTCGTTATCATATTCCTATGTTCACAAATAACATGTTTGGTGGGACCATTGAGTCAATTTTAGTAAGGAAGACACTATGGCAATTTTAAATTTCTATTTTAGTCACTAAAGATTCCTTATAATCCATTTTAAGCTTGTTTTATCATGTTTTTGTGTACACATAGTGATCGTTGATCATTTTGAGTGACTGTTGATAGTTCTATCGACTATTGATGGTTGGGTTTGTAGGGGCAAACCCATTTAAGAATCTTTATTTTGAGCTTTTATTTAACTTTTTTATAATAATTTGGATGTTTTAAGTCTCTAGTTTGAACAAAAACATGATCTAAAAGCTTGCTTTTGGAGTTTGTATTCTATCTTAGTCTAAGTAAAGCTTTTGTTGAAAATATTTTCTTACCTAAATGTTTTGAGAAAATTCAAGTTTATATTGGTTAAAATAGAATCCTAAGTCTTTTGTCTAGTTTTTATTTTCACAATCTAAAAGTTTTCCTTTTAGAGTTATTTGTGTTAGCCAAGTTAACAAGTGTTTTTTGTCCAAGAATGTTGATGCCTTCAGGTCTACAGATAACTATTGATGGTTTGGTTTTAACTAACCATGGTTGGTAAAACATCAACCACTGATGGTTAGGTAGGAATGACCAATAATCAAATAATGACCATCAATAGTCACTATGTTTTCTAAAAAACATAGACCTGAGAGCAATTAAATCATGTTTTCTTGTCTCATTTATAAAATAGCTTCAAAAGTAAGCAAAAATTTGATAATTTTGTTGTAGGACCTACTTGGAAAGTGACTATTTCAAGCTTAATTAAGCATTTTTAACCTCTTTTGGGTGATTAAAAATAAGTAGGAACTTTCATTTGGTTCTTAAGGAAAAACTTAGATGTTTCTTTGAAAGGTTTTATGATTGTTTCTTTAAAAATTTTGCAACTTAAGGCCAAGGGGCTAAATAACACCTCCAAATCTTTCAATTTTAGTGCTTAAAGCTTCAAAGTTTTATTTTGTAAAATCACTTATCATTTTCTTTGTTAGAATTGTTTGTGAAAAAAGGAGTTTATACATATTTGTTCTCCCCCCATCCCCTTTAGATAACTTATGGGATCAAAAAAACCATTTTCATTACAAATTGCCTTATTCCAAAGGCATAAAAAGGATGTTGTTAAGGCTCTCCCCAAAACTCACATGGTTTGGGTGATCTAAAAATAACTATAAAGCCTTTTTACTTAGAATTTTATTTTAAGCATTTTATCTTATAAGGGGGATTTCATCACCTACCATAATTTTTATAGTGAAGCCTTGACCTGGGGTTTCATCTCTCAGCATTTTCTTCAACCCCTATCAATGGAGGGTATATAAATTGGTATCACCTCACTAGGATGGTGGTTTGAGAGGTTAAACCATCTTCATTAGTATAGGCTAAGCCTAAGATGTATGATCTATTTGGACATTAGACTACACTGAGTAAGTGATAAATGTAGTAGTTTTGAAAAGGACAAGACCTTTTCACAACAAGTCAATTGATACAAACTCAATTGATGTGTTATTTATCTTATGTGTGAACATGATATTTATACACACATGATCAATCTAGATAATTGAAACTTTTAGTTTTAGACAAACCCCACTTGTCGTAAAAATATTTTTGATTCAAGGTACGCCCAAAGGTCCATGTCATCGTATTGTCACTTGAGAGAAGGGGGTGATAAAATAAGCTACTATATAATCAACTTTTATTTTGGATGAAAAATTAATTCCCTCTCAAGTGTACATATAAAGATAGACTTTAATAATATCATGCAACAATTACTTATGTCTTATTACTCTTATATTACTTGGTCTTGTTTTGGGTCAAAATTTCTTGTTAGAAAAGGTCATAAACAAACATATCATCCACAATTTATTGAACAAAAAGGTGTTATGTTATCCAAGTGAAAATCATCTTTTTCCTTGTTCAAATTTTTAATCTCAAACATTGTGGCATTCTGGTCTAATTAGTGCAATTATGCTACTCATTTGAGTCTAAACCATTTATCAAAGTTTCTTAAGTCCTCAATTGATAGTTTAAATTAAAAATTAGACCCTTCCAAGTTTTAAAGGTTGATGTGTTAAATTGGGTTTGCCATTTTCACTTTACTTATTTTATCTTGAGTTTAATTTTCCATTTGAATTGAGGGCCGTTTATAGACTCATCATCTTTTTCTCATCATTGGTGAACTTAGGTCCTCTTGTGCATTACTTGTAATATAATATCAAGAGCAAAATTTTATAATACCATTATTATTGTATCACAATAAAAATTGAGTCTTGATTCCATTTGATACAACACTTTTGTCTTATAAATTTGTCAAACTTTGTGTGTGTGTGATTTGGCTTGAGGAGGGAAACATTATGCTAACCAAAACATGTCAAAACATTTTACCTTAGAGTCTTGAAATAAATGTTTATCACACATTTTGATAATTTTAGCATCATTATTTTGCTAAAATTATTTCATAGACTTATTTTCAAGAGTCCTTTTTTCCTAAATTCAAACCAATTCAAATGTTCTTTATGAGTCTTTGTCTAATGCAGTTATGTCATTCACCTTTGTCTATCTTGTTGGTCAAAAGAGTCTATTTTATGTCATTATTTTGTAGAAAAATAATCTATCTCTAAAGTACCTTTTTTTTCATACCTCATACCCATTGATCAAGTTTATGTCCAAAAGTCAAATGACTAGTTTATGCTAAATGTGTTTCAAATATGATAGATTAAACATCTCACTTTATTTTCAAAGTCTAGTTTTTATGCTTATTTTGCCAAAAGTCCTAGCACATACTTTTTTTTAGCCTAGCTTTTGACCTATGTTTGGCCAAAATACCTAGCAATCTTTATTTTTCCTAGATTAGACTTGTTTGAAACACTTTGATCCTAGAATTTTTCATATCAATTTTTAGTCCATATACTTGACCTTTTTGTGTGAGATGTTTAACATTGGAAATTATTCATTAGCTTATTTTATCACAAGTTATTACATGAACTTTATTGGATATACATGTCCATCCTTTTGACTAAATTAGACCAAGTTTGAACCTTTTGTATTTGGACATTACTTTTTTAGAGTTTATAGAAATCTATTCCCTTTTAGTGACAAAACATTTACTACTGATCCCAACATGTCTTCCTACACTCATAGTGGCATCATGTACAATCTAGGGCTTAGTAATATAGTCACACAATAATAAATAGTTCAAGACCCCTATGTATATGATGTTACTTATGAGATGAATCCTTATCCATCTTATAACACTCAAATAGTGGCACAAAAACAAGATCCATTGGCTATTATTTGGCCAACACACCTCCATACATAGAACATAATCAAGAACAAATAGAGTAATACATATTTATATTACCTTAATTTGAAGAACCATTTCTTAAACAACCATACTATGTTATTATGCCATTAACATATGATCCCTATCTATTTGAGCATCACTTATTAGAAAATAATGATGAGATTTTGATCAAAGTTATAGAAGTAGGGGCTAAGTTTTTGGCAGACTTCCCCCATGAGAATTTTCCAAGTCTAGTAAGGATGCCTCACAATATACTTTATAGTCAACCCAATGAACATGTTTATTCTATCAACCCAATGAAAACTTGATAAATACAAGGGGAAAGGTAACCCCAAGGTTCATTTAATAGAATTATTTGTTTCATGCTAGCTAATGGCATATAGTGACATATACCTCTTACTATTGTTCCCAAAGAGTCTGACAAGACAAGACTTGTAGTGGTTTTTAAAGTTGCCCAAGAATTTAGTATCAAATTTTGATGATCTCTCAGACAAATTTATGCAACACTTCTCATATAGTCTCGAGCATGAGATTTCATTGGTTGACTTAATGAAATCCAAGTAAAAGGCCAAAGAATTTTTTTCAAGTTATTTGAAGTGATGGATATCCCTTATAGTCTGAACCACCCATAGTTTACTAGATAAACAATTAGTCATTATGTTTACCAAAATTTTGCACAATGAGATATCCTATCATCTAGAACTGCAGTGTGCACATACTTTTAAAGAGATCATTGACAAAGGTTTGTTGATTAAGTGATCCTTTACTAACAAAGGGATCATCAAGATTACTTATTCAAACCAAAATAAATATACCAATCAAAGAAATGTCTAGAACCAAAACTAGAACCAAGTCCAAGCACAAGCATTACAACTGACATAAGCTAATAACTATGAAAAAACCAAGCCATTAAATCACAAGAAGAATGTTTTGGGAAATGGAGTAACTAAGTCACAACATGTCCAAAAATCATCTACTCAACCCACATAGCATATAAAAATTACTCTTAACCCATAACCTATTCATTAAATGCATCAAGTGAAATAACCTAGGCCCATTCAATAAACACAAAACTTTTGACATTATAAACCCATATTCTAAGGAAAATAGTGCCTACTCATCACATTTTTAGTGACCTTAGAGAACCAATTAAATCTACGTTTCACAAGATCACCAATGCTAATTTGGTTAGTTTGCCTATATCAAAAAATTATAATGAGGGCATTCTTTATGTTGATTGGTACCAACAAGATGAAATCTGTGAATATCATTAGGTTAATGAAAAAAATGTGACATTATGTGTAAATCAAGCATTTGATTCAGAATATGTTGCCTAATGGGGACATAATCTTGGATGGTGGTGCTTCCACTTCCAATCAAAACCTTGGAATCTATCAAAACCTCTTTCCATAACATACCAACCAAAAATAACAACAACAAAAAAAAACAATAACCAGTACAACAATAACATAAATATCAACCTCTAAGATAAAATCAACCAAATCAAGAATATCAAAATTAACAATTCCAAAACAATAAATAAAACCAAGGTTAGAATGGTAACAACCAACAAACTTACCATGTAATTACACATGACTACAAAAGGATTGTAGGCCATATTGTAGGAGGTCATGTTTCCATCATTTCCATTAATCTAAGACTAAATACCAATCATCTAGGACCTTTGATTAACAATGCCAATCCACCAACTCATACTAATAATCTTTCCTTGACTTGGGACAACATACATGCATACCATCAAGTAGGGATTACTGATTTTGGACCTTATATCGATAACTCATCCTTATCTCGTGACCACGTATAAGTGTACCAACAATCAAGACTTGTCCTATCTAGTTTCTCACCACCACCATAATTTGTTAGAAACCATGGTCTTGTATCCCAAAATGACTATTCAATCACAACTTGATAGTCAAGGATTACCATCCTAGACCCACAACCATCTACCACTTCACTCATCAACCAACCAGCCATTCTACCTTAGAACAATCCATTTAACATTATTCAAGAAAAGATGTTTGACATTATGGAACAATTAAAAAATATGATAGCACAAATATCCATTTTAGATTTGTTACATACATCAATAATCCACAAGAAAATCTTAAATGGCTTCCTTAGCCAATCCCCAGTTTCAAATGATATATCCCTTAACCATCTTCGATCTTTGGCTAGACATCTAGCTCTAGCCTAATAAGTAACCTTTAACCAAAGTAATTTATAATCCCTTAGCCCACTACATAATAATCTATTGTACATTAAATTTTACATAAAGAGGCATAATATGAAATGTGTCCTTATAAATAATGGATTAAGCCTAAACATAGTGTCTTTAAAGATCATCAAGCTTCTCAGGTACACAACAACAGACCTCCAAGTGGAAATAATTACCATCAAAGCCTATGATAATCAAGAATGAGAATCATAAGGAACCATTACCTTACTAGTTGTCATTGGTCCCTTGACCTATGATATACTTTCCCATGTGTTGGATCTTGACTTGTCATACAATATGATTCTAGGAAGACCTTGGTTACATGATATTCATGCAGTCCCATCAACATTGCACCAATGTATCAAGTTATCCCATTTAGGGATGAAGGTTAATATTTTAGGATATTTTCATCCAAATGAGCATTTTAAACATCTATAGGCTAAGTTTTAGGGTTAAAACTATCATTTTAGCATGAATCTAATTTTCAAGTAGGACAAGAGAAAGGTAGTACTTATTAATTTGCCAAAATACAACTACATTGATCCTAATACCCTTGACACCTTTCTCACATTCCACCTCTTGAATCATACAATAATTATACCATTTTAGCTAATGGCCCAAGAGAGTATTTGAATCATGAGACCTTTCAAATTTCAAAGCTTCTTCATAAACCCAATTCCTTTAGAAGACCTAAAGCCAAACCAATTCATCTAGAATGAAAAAGAAATGGTAAAGGTCAAATAAATAGTCCTACACCTATTACTTTCATATTAGCCTCAATCCTAGATTAGGACCCTCTCAAAGGATATGAATAATGGTTATACAATGACAAGTAGGTTGATTATTATAAAAATACAAAGTATCATATTTTTAATAGCATCATAGCAAACCATGATTATGAAGGAGGAGGTTTTAAACCAAATCAATAGGGAGCACTTGAGCCAATTTATATGACTAAGTACAAAGGAACCTATGGAATAGGATTTAAACCACCTGGGGTAACCCCACTATCTTATTCAACCTCCATTACCAATGACTAGTGACAATGACGCTGATAACAAAGTAGAGTTTAATCTTAGCTAATTCAATGACTTAGCCCAAACCAACCTATTTAAAAACAATACCATTTTTACCCTTAGACTAGTCATTCATCCTAATACCCTACCACTATATTATCCCCAACTAATAGACTAGGACCAACAAGAATCTAGCATGCCAGTTGATGAGTTTCAGAAAGATGAAGATTTTTGTGATTTCTTAGGCCTTAGGGATAATGTTTTATTGGGAGATCATAAATCAAGGTTCTTAATCAAATTGGATCCTAAATCCTATTTTGGAAAATGGGTGACCACCCTTAGCTAAAAGTAATTAAGTAAATCATTGAGGTCTCAAAGTGAAAACCTCTTTGAGGCACTTTTTGACTAGGGAAATAGTAAAGATAAACTTTAGTCTAGTGGTGAAAATTTATTTTAGGCACTATTAGATGGGGGTGTTTAACCTTCTTCAAATTTAGACTAGGAGACCACCAATGATGAACTTTTTTATGTTTTTGAGTTTATATCTAAATATCATCAAGATTTTTATTAAGCTATTCATGGGAATGGTAATGAACTAGTCTATAGATCTTAGTTTAGTGTAGAAGAATATCAGGCTTTCAATTACATCATCTAAGAATCCAACAGTGATCAACATGTCTATGGATCTAAATTCAATCTTAGACAACAACATGTATTTGACCAAATCATACAAGATTTTACAAATGTTTTTATTACATGGAGATCCCTCCCCTTGGGAGATCAAAATCATCATATCTAGGCAAGATAAAAGAATCAGTCCTACCAGAAGACTCTGACATTGCCAAATAGTTCAAATCATTTCCCACTATCCTTGATGATGGTTCAACTCTTTTGGTTGAAGACACAACATAAGTAAGTATTGGGACTCTAAATTACCCAAAATGGATTAAATTAGGCATGTCCCTCACTAAGGAGGAGTGTGAAGTCTTTACATCCCTATTGACAAAATTTGTGGATATATTTGTCTGGGCTTATTTTGACATGCCTGGTTTAGACTTTACCTTGGTTGTTCACCACCTTATGGTACATCCTAATCCCAAATCAGTGAAACAAAAGCTATGCAAAATGCAACCTCACATTAATGTTTTAGTAAATAAAGAGTTGGATAAAATTTTGTATGTGAGATGAATTAGGTCAATTGATTACTCTGAATGGATTTATAATGTTGTGCCAATTAGAAAAAAGCCAAAAGGAATCAAAATTTGTACTTGTTTCCATGACATAAACAAGGCTTTCCCAAAGTATGAATTTCCTCTACCTAACATTGACATTATTGTCAACTCCATAATGGGTTATGAGATTCTTTCATTAATGGATGGATTTTCATACTATAATCAGATTAGAATTGCACCAAAAGACCAACATAAGATAATGTTCACCACACTATGGGGAACATTATATTATCAAGTTATTTTTTTTGGTCTTAAAAATGTTGGATCCACATACCAAAGAGCCATGACCATCATATTCTATGATATGATGCATGCCATTGTTGAATACTATGAGGACAACATTATTGGCAAATCAAAGACCAAGGTCAATCATCCAGTAATGATACATAGAATACTTGAAAGATTGCATGAGTACAAAGTCAGGATAAATATTAAAAAATTATGTTTTTGGCATCATATCTTACAAATTACTAGGCTTCATTATCTCTCATCAATGCATTGAAGTTGATCTAGCTAAGGTACAAACCATAACTCAGATGTTACCATTGACTAATTTGAAGTAGCTCTACAGTTTGTACGAAAAGATCCAATCTATTATATGCTTCATATCTCATTTTCTAGATAAGTGTCATCCATTTACACACCTACTAAAGAAGGGTGTAACATTTCTTTGGGATGAGTATTGTCAAAAAGCTTTTTATCAGCTAAAGGACTATCTTACAAATCTCCCAGTTCTATTACCTCCTACATTAGGAAAACCATTCTTGTTATATTTATTAGTTATTGACAATGCCCTCGGGGAACTTATATCTCAACACACTGACAATATAAAAGAGCATGTAGTGTAATATTTAATTCATACATTAGTCATGTAAACATAACTACATGCCCATTGAAAAAGCTTGTCTAGTTATGGTCTTCATAGCTTAAAAACTATGACATTATATGTTGAACAATAAGACCATGTTCATTTTAAAAGTAGATCTGCTCAAGTATCTACTATCTAAAATAACTTTGCATGTTTGTATGTCCAAATGGATCATGCTACTCAGTGACTTTGAAATCGATTACATCAACCAAAAATCCATTAAAGGGAAAGTTCTTGTAGATCAACTTGTTGAACCACCCCTTAACGATACAAAACCACTCACATTTTAATTTCATGATGAATCCATAATGACCATCATTAAAAAACATCTTGAGGAAAAGCACTAGAAGCTATATTTTGATGGTTCATATATAACACATAGATTGAGGGTAGGCCTTTTATGCATAACACTATTGGGAGATCCCATCCCTAAATCATTCAAGATCAAATTTCCTTGTACCAACAACATGGCTGAATATGAAGCACTTATTATAGGACTTCATCAAGTATTATAATAGAACATACAACATCTCAAGGTTTATGGTGATTCTTAATTAATCATCAATTAGGTTACATAACACTTTCAGACCAATGATGGCAAGTTAGTGTTATACAAGGCCACGGTTGACACCCTCAAATGATAGATTTTTTATGTCCAATTTGAATATATACCAAAGGAAAGTAAAAAGACCATAGATGTTATGGATACTATTAAATCTCTAATTCAAAAAATAGACACAAATAAAGAGTATCAGTTCATTGTGGAGAATTTACTCATGCTAGCTCATGTACCTTCAACCATCATAATGATATGTGATATTGTTGCTCCTAGCTCTATCTAGTATTTAAACCATTACAAATACCTCCATGACCAGATTATGCCACCATATCTATCACATAATCAATCCAAATCCTTCATTTACTAAACCACTTATTATACCTTGCTTAGACCAACCCTTTACTACCATAGTTTTGATGGACCTCTGATTCATTATTTAACTTTAGAAAATTATACACTAACATTATGGGAAGTTCACGGAGTATGTAGATCCCACACTAGTGGGGTCATTCTCTCTAAAAATCTCTTGCATACTGGTTACTATTGGCCCATAATGGATACAGATGTAGTTGCATATGTGAACAAGTGTGAAAATGCCAATGGCATGCTAATTTGATTCATGCCCCTATCAAAACTTTGAAAACAATGCTCACACCATAGCAATTTGATACATAGGGCCTCAACCTCATGGGGAAGTTAAACCCCACCTCATCTGATGGCCATAAACATATCCTTATTTCCATAGAATATTTCACTAAGTGGGTCAAAGTTATACCCATCACTTACGTGACTAGAAAGAAAATTTCCAAATTCATCTTTAACCATCTCAACTGCCACTATGGCATCCCTTTTGATATTATATCTGATAATGGAAGATCATTCAATAACAAGGATTTTAAAAATCTATGTGTTGATTACAAGATTACACAACACTTTTCCATGGTGTATTACCCTCAAGGTAATGGATAAGCCAAAGCTCAAACAAAACCATTATCAATATTCTCAAAAAGATTATCAATGATGTCAGTCATGATTGGCACCTTTAGATATTTTGTGCCCTTTAGGCATACCATACCAATGATTCAACACCCATAGAGGCCAATTCATACTTATTTATGGTACTATTGTCATCAAAATTTTCACCCTAAGACACTCTAATGAAGCTCCTTTAATTTGATGCAATAGTGAATCATCTCTCAAGTTTGTGGGTACTTGTAAGAGAGATGAATCTCTAGGATTGAAAGGGTTAGCTTCTTAGATATAACTCGATGTGATTATGCTATTAAAACTGCCTATTATGGGTGAAAAGGGAAATAAACTACATAAATCAAACCTAAACTAGGAGGTGATACACCAAGTGTTGCTTCCATTCATACACTTGGGATTTGCATAATTAACTAAGACAACTAAACTAGCCTTAACACCATTAATGGAGCTTCCTAGCATTAGTGCTTCTCATGAGGTCAAATAACAACTCAACAAATGAAGGTAAGTGAAGGGAAGGTCAGATATGACACTACCAAACTCATACACACTTTAAAATTATATTATAGTAGTATACACTTCATGAACCCTGTTAGGAGAGAAGTCATTTATAGAAACACATTTCAAGGATTGCATGAAAACAAGATGAACTCAATATATACTTGACTTTCAAGATGGATCACTTCAGCGCATAGTGAAAATGGACTTAGAATATAACCATTTTGCTTCTCAATAGCTTAAATATAAACCAAGGTACAATTTTGGTAGGGCTTCACCATGTTAAGAGTTGGAATCCCTTACAATATCCAAAATGGCTCATACTTATAGAACTTGGAAGATGAGAGAGAATGGAGAAGTTTAAGAGGCATAAAGACAAGTGTCAAAGGTGAAAGTTAGTTGAAATACATGTGGATGAGGTGTAATAAGAATCATGAAATTGAATTGCACTTGATCTCATCCCAAATCAGCCTCTTCCTCCAAGTGTGGCGTAGCATCTACTCAATCAATCTTTCTTTTGAAACTACCTTCATCATGGCTTATTTGAGCATTCCAAAGTAAGTTAAAAAAAGTTTCTCATGTGTGATGAGGAGAGGGAGTTAAAAATAATCCTTCACATGAACTGGGAGTTTTATTGATTATGACATTCTCTTATAAAACTCAATCATCACCTATCATCAAGATCACTCTCCAATAGACACTCCTGACACTTAGCACAAGAATCTTTGCATCCTTCCTAACTAATCTATACCATCAGTCTTATGACACATGTTGGGACACCTCATATGCTTGGGTTCATCAGAAACATATTAAAAAGACTCAAAACTTAAGTTTTTATTCTTTTCACTATGTCAATTTGGAGACTAGTCATGGTGAAAGGCCCAATAGGGGCACTTGTGAACATTTCCAAGCTATGCAAATGGCATAAGGAGTTGTTTCAAGTCCCAAGCTACCCTCCCAAGTGATTGGATCTCATGATCATCTTCAAGACCTAAAAAAATAAAGAAAATTTCAATAAAACTTGTTTCCTACATCATTTGTATAGATTTTTTATAATTTTATTCCATGTATTTGATCCTTATGGGTTTTAAAACAACTTCTCTTCATCACTCATGGTCAAATTCATCCATTTAGATGCACTTTTGGCTTGATTTCCACCATTGGGTCCTAAAACAAGGTTTTTAAGGGTTTTGGAGTCACTATCCCTTTTAACGTTTATTCATGAAGGATACACATTAGAAATATGATAAAATACCACTTGTGGCTCCTCAAGGACCTCCTTCTTTTTGCTTCCCTTGTAGGGTTTGAGAGCTTCTTAAGCCAAAAATTGTTTATTGGAGAGTTTATTTTCAAATAAAGGGTTGTATAACCTCTTTATACACCATAAAAACTTCCTTAAATCATTATAATAGCTTGTTAAAATCTTGAAATGGAAATTGACCCTTGTTTGGCATTAGACCTAGACCTTGCTAATAGGTCTGCCTACCATTTTAGACTCTAATTAACCCTCCAATGGTTACCTTTGGAATTTTATTGATTTAACACACCTAAAATAGCTCTATAAATATGAATTTTTCAAGTGGAAATCATAGATTAGGTTGAAAATGTGTATGGCCTCCAATTTGGCTTCTAGCCCTAAGGTTTTCTTTCACACTTGACTATAACCCTTGTTGTGTAGGGTACCCTATCTTCTATAAAGCCTTATATAAAGTTTAATTATATTTTTTATGTTTCCTTTATATTATCAAACCTTTATTTGTTCTTTTTTCCCTTTAGATCATCACTTCACCACTTTTCCCCAAAACTGCAATTCTTGTGCATGAAGGGACTGTCCCTGTCTGAGACAAAATAGAGAGTATTAGGCCTTTTTTTTAAAAATGAAAATTGATTATTTTATAAGATACATAGGTTTATAATTACCAACTTTAACAAAGTTTTTTGTCTTATTCCATGATTATGGGGTCTAACCATCTCAATCTTCTTTAAAAAGGGATTAACAAAACCTTATTTTTTGCATGTTTTATCCAAACCTCCTCATGGATACTCCTTCCAAGATTATTTGATGCATAAAAAGTTTTCATGAATGTTATAAAACATAATTTAATTGTTATATATCCTATATATCCACTCAAAACCTCTCTCCTAAGTGGAATCCCATACTCACCCTTTGAACCAAGGGTTGCCTTAACCTATTTGTACGGATTGAGTCTATTTTGCTTGTGGGAAAAGGGATTGGATGGATTTAGAGTGTCTTGGACATGTTATATAATTAATTTTATCATGTTAATACACACCATATTTTTTGAAACTTTCCTTCCCTTCCTTGAGTATCAAACTCTCACCATGTCCCTCTCAAGCTTAATACCTTGTCTGACTATGATAGTGAACATGGATATTCTCTCTTAGTTACCTCTATTTGGAGGTTATAATCAAGGTTTAAAAAAATTATATATAATATTTTAATCACCATAATATTCCAATGTGATTCCATATTTCAAACCTAGAATCTTGGCCCTTTAGGGCTTCCAGTTGCTTCACTATCCTTCATGGATTGAAATAGTCCTAAAACCTTGCATGTAGGTTGTTTTAGGGTGAGAATGGCATAAAATTGATCTTGAATGATTATTTGACAACATATTTAGTTCCTACAAGTAATTATACTTAACATTTCTATCTCCTTTAGCCTAAAATTTCCTTAAGACTCCTCCAAGGTCCATCATTTCACTTCACTATTGTCCCAGTTATAGGTGGATATATTTCATTCATTTTAGGCCTATAGGTGTCTTTAGGTGAAGAATAAACTTGTTTATGGATCTTGATGATTATTTTGAGGTAGTGGTTTGCTCACAAACCATAAAATTTCCTTACCTTATTCATGGGTATATCTATTTCACAAACTTTGACCTTTCTACCTATAGGTGATTCCTCACAGTCTGGTGTACGAACATTGGAGTATGCATTAGGGGTTAAGAGATTGAATTCACCTTATCTCATGGTATTTGTAATTTTAAAGAATAATTTTAGCCATTTGAATCATTGCAATTTTATGGCACAACCTAGAACACTATAATGAAGAGTAAGTTTAACATTTTGATCAATGTCTTGTAGATAACACTGCCCTGCTTCAATGATGTTATATCCATCTTTAGACCTTGCAAAATCCAATATCCACTCATCCTTTGCTTCTAAAAATTAGCATAGGCCTTTTCCTATATTATTACTATATTATTAAATTCTCAAGGTGCCTTAGGTCACTTAAGGGACATTATTAAATAGGTCATAACAAACCTTATGGACCTTTATTTGGTCATTTTGGAGCAAAAGGGCTTGATCATAGTCCAACTTCCCATTTGATGTTTTGACACATTTATTAGTCAAATAGAATTATAAATAGGTTTTTTATAGACCTTTTCCATGGAAAGTAATCTCAAAAGAGATTTACCAACTATTGGAACACCTATAGAAGGCATATCTATGGCATCAACTGTAGATGATCATTCCTTCTACAAAGGTAGAATTGAGCCCATTCTACAAATATGCAAGTTTGTAGCACCTACATGCCTCCATAAAATATTTAAAAGTACATTAGTGGTCCCAAGAGGTTAAGTACCATATAAAACCCTCTAAATTGCACTTCTGATGTTAGCATGCTTTTGAAAGTGGAGCTTCTTGACCATAACATACATGGAAATCATGAAATGACAAGAAACATGCAAGGAAGGCTTTCCAAACACCCTAAGATCAATTTTAAACACTTATATGATTAAAATAAATTAGTATCATCTCAAAAAAAATACAAAAACTCTTTTTTCCAATGTGGGGGAAACATTTCCAAGGCAAGTTAAATGATTGCAAGTGCAAACTAGGCATTTTGCTAGCCTAGAAGAGGATTTATTAAACAATTGAACTCTCAAGAAAAATAAAAAGCATGAAAATGTCTTGAAAATAATATATAAACACATGCAAAACACAAATACATCAATCCAAATCAATAAAATCTAAGATAAGCTCAAACAGTGACCCCCTCATGGTTGCATAAGCATAAAAAATCTACCTAGTATCAAACTAAATGTTAATAAAGGGGAATACACCAAATCTCAAGTTATTTTTATGAAAATTAAGTACACTCAAATTATTATCCACCCCCATAATCACTCTTCCCAATTCCACCTATACGGCCCATAACAAGTGCTTGAAGTTGACCTTTCTTTGATTTTTACATTATCCTTGCAAAAAAGGAATTTAAATAGATTATGGGAGGTGAATAGTTACTTTACCCACATTTTTCACTGATGATGGACTCAAAAAGTCTGTACAAGCACCCAAAAGCTCCTAAAATCAAGGAGAAACTACCATCTCTTGATCATAACTAATTTATAACTATTTCTTAACTAATTTGACATCATTTGACCTTATAAACGTTCATATCTACCTTTATGACATATTTTATAACTCCCACCATCTATACAAGTCAATTAATGAGCTAAAAATGTGGCCAAATGACCCTTTTTGCACATGAGACCTAAAAATGGTTAATTTATGACTTTAAAACACATTGAAACATATAAAAACCATTTTTAACAAAAATTTAAATTTTGACTAAGTTTGACCATGGTTGACCAATGTTGACTTTTGCTGACTAGGTCAGTACAAGGAGGATGGACTTCAATAGGGACTAGGGGAAGGGTAAATGGACATAAAAGATAGTAGGAGACCCCATAAGATGTATGAAACTTTCCTAAAAAGTTTAAAATAGTATGGGTTGACCCAAATTTGACTTGGGGTCAAATTTGATCAATAGGTACTAAATCCATACTTCTCACTAAGGTCGAGTTACTACAATCAGTGCGTGAAACATAAAATTCAAAATTGGTGATCTTGTCATTAAAGAGAACCAAAATAATACCATGGTTGAAAAGAAACATAAATGTAAGTTCCAACTAAATTAGGTTGGTTATTTCATCATTATGGTTAACTATGAAACATGAGCATACAGGCTCACCACACTAGAAGGAGACAAACTTGATGAGCCAATGAACATTATACACCTCAAGTGGTACTATGCTTCAATGACTTGGTGTACTATCTATGAGGACCATTTCAATTTGTACCATATTATCAATATTTTTCTTTGTATTTTTTACAGCTCAAACCTACACCTTTGGAAGAGATTTTATTGAGGCTCCTTCTAATCAACTCATAAAATGGGAACAACCCCAAGTTGTGGGTATCCCATGATGGGGCTGAACCTCTGAAGTAGGCTAGATTCCTCTTTGATGCTCACCTAAACTAAAATGAAGCCTAACACTTCATAGGGAAAAGGGTTAGAGAGAGATAAGGGATCCTAATAAAGTTAACCAGGTGATGCAACAAAATTATAGGTCAATCCTCCCTGCTCAACTTGAAGAACACTAATGAAATAAGCAAAAGAATGGGATCAAAATCCAACTATCTACTATGCATCTGAGTGGAGGTTATCCAAATACCCTAGGCTAAGGGAAATAAAGGAGAGGTCTAAAAGAAGACACTAACTACACAGTATCCACATGTGGGCTTTTGACCAAGAGACACATACCACTAAACATGACATACATGAGCAGATGAACTAGTAACTAGGTGAGGTCATGACTTGACAATAGAGAAAGATTCTATAACATGCATAAATTGGACATGCACATACCATAATAGAGTAATGAAATCAAATCACAACCTTTAATTTAATTTAAGAGGTTACAAATTTCATCTTAACAATGTCTAGTCTAACCAAGAGAGGGAATTGAGAGAAATAGAAGGAGAGATCTAACTAATCAGATAGTTAATTTGAGATATCTATTCTAAGGCTTAAGAACCTTTATTTATAGAAAAGAGAGAGAAAAGAGAAGATGGTAACCAATTGGCTATTAGATTTTGAGGTGTTCCATCATGATTTTTGTCTAATCAAAATAGTCATGTGATTTCCATGATTTACCATGATAGCCTCTAGATCATTTTATTTTTGGGCTAGCTACAATAAATGACAAGAGTTTGCCATAGGTGGCAAGTCATAATCTAGCTAGGAGTGAATACTCTAACTAGTTTTTAAATCCCAAGTCCTAACCTACCATATTTCCTCAAGAGGATGAGATATTTATATCTTTAAGATGATAGGGACACATCATGCCTATTGTGGATGGTGATCTATCATACTCATGCCTCGAGATGATCTTTTCACACCTGATCTTTATCTTAGATTTTGGACTAAAACAACCATAGAGGACAAATAATTTAAGGACAATGGTTTTCCTATATATTTATACGTATGGCATTTTTATCAGTGTTTGGTCTCATTTGAGTCCATAGGGAGCTCCCTCCCTTTATCTCCTCCACCAAATCAGGTTGAGTTCAAGCCCCTTTTAATTTCCTATCAAGTTAGGCCTATCTTGATTATTCAACCTCCATCAAATCATCTAGCTTGATATTTTACTATTAGTTGTCAATATTCTAACATAACTTCTTTAACACTTTGACCATCACACACCATCATATCCAAAGATATTATTAAACACAAACCATGGATTTATTTCTTTGAGCTTACCTCTACATTGGCTCTAGGGATTTGTTGATTTTTTTACCTACATATCACTTGTAGATCCTCCTTGGCATGATGAATCACATGCCATATGATCTGCTTGGGCGCACTATTGTTAGGACCTGAAAGCACACAATTGATTACCTTTATATAAGCAACTAAATGTGGAATTTAACTAGAATGCACAAGTGACTAGAATTCAGAAATAACACAGAATATGAGAGACAATACCCAATTGTATTAATACTCTTCCAGAAAAGAATTGCAAATGAAGAGATGCCACACTCTTCCACACCTTACAGGCTTCCCACACCAAGTGTACAATAATTCACCTTCAAGAGTTATCTCTCACAATTATGGTCCCAACACTCAACTCAAACATAGAGTTGGTGTTCACCTCCAACCAGTAAGTATCCACTACTGCCAGTACCACTAGTCAGTATCACTACTACCAGTACACAAGTACTCCACATACTTCAAGTAGATCTCCCATGAATTTGCAACAACCTGTAACTCAAATGATCTTACTTGTGGAAGGATCTACCTTGCCTTCCTCTTTACTCTAAGATCGAGTACACATAGTACTCCAAGTAGATCTCCCCTAACCTTACTACCTGTTGTGTTGTGATCTCCCTGATCTTGCTGCTACCTGCAAATCAACTTGGTTTTACAACACCTGCAGATCAATGATCTTACTTACCATGTAGATCTCCAAACCTGGCCTTGCATACCTACTAACTGAGATCATACATACATGAAGAACCCTTCTAATTCTCTAAACTAGCACTCACACTTGGCACTACTGTGGAACTAGGAGGAGCTACCCTTGCTCTCTTCACACACAGAAGGAGCTGGCCTGCTTAACTCAACTAGCACACCTTTACAATACAACCCATGAGTCTATTATGTAGATCCCATGAAAACAATAATTAGACATCTAATTACAATAATTAGATCCATAGCTCGAGACTATAATTGGCCTTTTAACATGCAAACAACTCATTCGTTAACTAACTATTCATCAACAAGCAGTTCTAGAACTACATAGGTGATCGACATCGGTCCCTATCTGCCTAGAGGTGACCGACGTCAGTCAATCCCTAACTGATGTCGATAGCCTTGTGATCTAAATATGACCAAGGTTGGTTGGCCTAACTGACATTGGTTTCTCTACACCTCAACAACCTCCTCTATTTGCATCTTAGTGAAGCTTTTAGCTCCATAGCCTAATAATCTCCCAATTGGAGATAAATAGTTGCACCTATACCTATACCTGTACATTATCTAATCTATTTCCTAGCTTGTATCCCTCTTCAATCTCAACCTTGAAGACCAACCAACACAAAACCTATGGTGCACCTCCTGTCATCCAAGTAACCTGCCACATCAACATCTACAAACCCATGTAGAAAAGAACTTGACCCTGCATAACATAAATCCCTGCTATCAGTCCCTCTCAGATTCCTGGGAATCCACTGAACTGCCCTCCAGTGCTTCTTTCCTAGATTGGCTCCAAACTTGCTGATAGCTCCCACAGCATGGGCAACCTCAGGTCCAGTACACATGTACTTAACCTCATCATGTGAATCAAGACACTGTTCATAGAACTGTCCAACCATCGACATGCTGACTGGTTTCACATAATCATTTGGAGACAAAATCAACCTGTGACCTTCCATGTCTCTGGAACACACTTATGCCAAAGAATTTCACTACTCCAAATTCCTCATGACATACCACTGAACCAACTTTACCTTTAGCTCAGCAACCCTGCATGTGTGACCCTACATCAAGCAAACACACAGCATATAGTAACAGGATGATGTTGCAATCATCACCCAACCTGATAAAGAAACACAATGGTTAAAATGACATTGACTGAAGCCATGCTTTGTCATCCACCTATCAAACCTCCATTGTCCTGTAGCTACCTCAAGACCATATGACCTGGCCTTTTGTCTCACGTATCCATTCTCTCTATTCTTTAACTAAGGAATCCATTCGTCTCTCAGTGTTTTCTTCCAGCTGGCAACCCTACCAAATCTCCCATTTGGTTCTGCATCCTATTCATGCCATGCTCCCACTATTTCTTGGATCCTTCCTGCTCTATAGTGAGCAACGAGTATAAAGAAGAAGAAAAATGAATTCAAGGCTTACTTACCCTTTTAGTCCTCCATATGGGCATTTGAGACTCCTTGATAGCTCGCTGTCTACCCAAAATCCATTTTAGTGACCGATCTCGATCACCACACAATCTGTATCTGATCAACATCGGTTCCATGCGATTGTCTTGACTATCAATGCCAATTTTCCTAACTAACATCAGTGTTTACCTACTGCCAATGTTGGTCCTCTTGACTGATGTTGGTCTTACATGTCATTGATGTCAGTTCTCCTAACTGACATTGGTCTTACCCTACTCAACACCACCAGCTCTAGTCTGCACATGACCAACATCGACACCTGTCTGTTTGATGCTGGTTCCTCCTGACTGATGCCAGTACCTATGTTTTCCTATGAGTGATGAATTTTTACCCATGAGCTCTCTTTGAATCAGAAACCTATCCAAACTACTCTGCTTAGAGTTACTCAGTCCCATCTACTGATCTCTGTCCATCATTTCCTTCATAAACACCAAGGCTTTCTAGTTCTTAAGTCTGTCAAAGACATCTGACTTCCTCTTAAGAACATGCATCTCCTTCTTACTGATGTGACCAAGCCTATAAAGCCACATCTTCACAACAAAATAAGAATCAGTAATATAAGCAAGTAGATAAAGAGTACCTACTTTCTTACCACCAGCTAATTCAAGTGCATCCACTATGAGAGTTCTTGTGCATCTCTCATCACCCAACTTTCCTAAAGAAATTAGCCTTATCTTCAGAACTAGGACCTGCATGACATCCTTCAACACCCATGTGTTGGCCGCTTGTAATTTTAGTCACACTTCCCCTTTGCCAATATTTTGACAAGGCACACCAGCCCCTAAATAAATCTTTCTAAAGTCTCCAAGGACCTTAACATGGAAAAATACTCTATTTTAGGTTGCATCGAAAGAGGCAACATAATCTATAAAACAAGATTTTTTACTTTATCCAAGGAACATCCCAGAGCATCCTATGCAACAACACCTGCAACATCTGCTTCTTCAATTCCTTCATGATGATCTTCTACCAACCAACAATCTTTCTTTACATGTTCTTTCTTTCCATAACACCATAATTAACCATTCATACTTTTCAATTCCTCCATTCTTAGCTTACTCTCTTTTACCATTGCTATACTCCCACTCAATCAGAAACCCCTGAGAGTAACCTGTAATCAAACACAAACTTGCTCCATGTAACTTGGCTTTGATACCACTTTGTTAGGACCCAGAAGCACACAATTGATTACCTTTGTATAAGCAACTAAATACAGAATTTAACCAGAATGCACAAGTAAATAGAATTCAAAAATAACATAGAATATGAGAGACAATACCCAATTGTATTAATACTCTTCCAAAAAAGAATTACAAATGAAGAGATGCCACACTCTTCCACACCTTACAGGCTTCCCACACCAAGTGTATAGTAATTCACCTTCAAGAGTTATCTCTCTCAATTACGGTCCCAACACTCAACTCAAACACAGAGTTGGTGTTCACCTCCAACCAGTCAGTATCAACTACTACTAGTACCACTAGTCAGTATCACTACTACCAGTACACAGGTACTCCATGTACTTCAAGTAGATCTCCCATGAATTTGAAACAACCTACAACTCAAATGATCTTACTTGTGGAAGGATCTACCTTGCCTTCCTCTTTGCTCTAAGATCGAGTACACACTGTACTCCAAGTAGATCTCCCCTAATCTTGCTACTTGTTGTGTTGTGATCTCCCTGATCTTGCTACCACCTACAAATCAACTTGGTTTTGCAACACTTGCAAATCTAGATCAAACACACACAAACACCTACAGATCAATGATCTTACTTACCATGCAGATCTCCAAACTTGGCCTTGCACACCTACTGACTAAGATCATACATACATGAATAACCCTTCTAATTCTCCAAACTAGCACCCACACTTGGCACTGCTATGGAACTAAGAGGAGCTACCCTTGCTTTCTTCACACACAGAAGGAGCTGGCCTACTCAACTCAACTAGCACACCTTTACAATACAACCCATGAGTCTATTATATAGATCCCATGCAAATAATAATTATACATCTAATTACAATAATTAGATCCATAGCTCGAGACTATAATTGGCCTTTTAACATGCAAACAACTGGTTCGTTAACTAACTATTCATCAACAAGCAATTTTAGAACCGCACAGGTGACTGACGTCGGTCCCTGTCTGCCTGGAGGTGACTGACGCTGACTGATCCCTGACTGATGTTGATAGCCTTGTGCTTTGAATATGGTCGACATCAGTTGGCTTGACTAATGTTAGTTTCTCTGCACCTTAGCAACCTCCTCCGTTTGCATCCTGGTGAAGCTTTTAGCTCCACAACCTAACAACTATTTAAATACCAATGGCTCTTTTTTAGAGTTTGAAATTAGCATCTATGCAAATGACTAGTCAAAATGCTTAGTAATTTTTGTGTTATGGACCAACCATACCTAAACGTATCTTCTTATGTGCTTAATTAGAAGACCCATAACTTGGTGCATATGAACTAGACTTTAAAATGAACATACCCATATGATTATTTATTCTAGAGGATTCCATGTGTGTGATATCTATCACCATAAAAAATTCTAATTGGCTTGGCTTGAACCCAAAAATTGTAGATAAAAATAATTTGGAGGGAAAATTTGTATGCTTGTATTTTTGATTTTTATATAGTGCATGAGCTAAAACTTAGTACAAATGATCTTGGTACAAAAGTGAACAAACCCTTTTGACCATTTCTTCCAAATCCTCTATGTGCATGAGATATGGCCTCATGAATATTCCCTCTTGGTTTTATCCATATTTTTTAAAAACTCAACCAAGTATAGAAATTTAGTGGATTTCACTTTGAGAGTCCACTTTAAATCCTTAGATCATCTATTGTGCTTAGGTGGATGAGTTGGGACTTTGCGCATGGTAATATTAGAATAATGTGAATAAAACTGTGACTAATTCTTTAATCACTCATCTATACATGTGAAATCAATCCATTCATACCATCTAGATTATATTCTAATCATTTAATTGATTAAGCTTCTACTTATTTTCCTACATCAGAATATTGGCAACTGGGTGTAAGCTGATATGTGGGCTAAATATGGCCAACATTCTTGGTGACACATAGGGAAGCATGCTTGATATGCCTTGAGAACCAAGTCTTATCCATTGTCCATGGAGTCATTCCTACTTTAACCCCTCTTGAAATAAAATAACAAAATAAGTATGATTAAAGAAGATAGGTACGCATATTCTCTTGGGAAGAAAAACAACTAATCTATGAAACAAATGTGTACAAAATCACTTAGAGAAAAACTTGAAATCTAACCTAATATATACAATGTTGTATCTTACAAATACCCCCCTCCTAGGTTAAATGAAAAATTATTTTATACATATTGGATCCTTGAAACATAATTACCTTTCCTTGATAACTATTTTCCATAGCTAAGAGAAACTAAATGCTTATATCTTCTCAGGGGGGTAACTAGTTCCTCCACTAATGTCTTTAGGCACATTGGCTGGAAATATGGGCCTAAAACTTGATCATCATGCTTTTAGATTTATGTACCTTGTAAGAATGGATCCAATCTTATTTTATTAATGAGTTGTTTCTCATAAATAAATGTACTAGATCGATCCATTTATTTCAATATATATGCAACACTAGCTTCCAGGGAAGATGGATTTGGCTTTATAACCCCATGATGCCATTTGTGCTTACCTTCAGCCTTCAAAGATAAAGATATGTTTGGCTTGAAGAGATAAGTTGATAACCATGTTTTAAAATTCCAAACATGTCATCTCTTGAGAAAATGAATGCCTTTGAAGACTCATTTTCATGAAGCTATAGATCAATCAGAGTTTCTTTAGGAGTAAGTACATTGATCCCTTGACTGTAATCATAGAGTTGTGACTCTTTTTTTAAAATCTTAGGCTAGTCAATTGAGGTTGCTTCACATTCATGTGATAAATAGGTCACATCATTTCCAACCAGGTCCATTCACTCCATGAAATCATGGTATAATTATTTCCATAAATCCTTCTGATTCCCTTCTTTCTCATCTCCTTTTCTCAAAATAGGCTCTCCTAAAACGAGGGTTGGGATGCAAGGTTCAGACTTGTTAAACTATTTATTCATACCTTATCCCTCTTTTATTGAAATAGGTTATTTTTAAGGGGAGGGTGGGATATAAGATTTGGGATACATGAATTTTTTATCCTTACCCTACCATTTTACTAATCTATCTATCCACCATTGGATGAGGGTATTAATCTCATACATATTGTTAGTGATAGAACCATACTAAACCTCCTTCCTGACATCCATCAACTCCTTCATCAGATTTGAACTGACTCCCCCATCCTATTTATGAGGTGATAAGGGATTACATAAAGCTCTGTATCCCCTTTTCACATTACTTCCTCTAACTTTAGCATATTTGGATTGAGTACCAATAAAGATGTAGCTGCATAGAGTTGGCTAGAGGGGTAAGTGGGTCGATATGAAGGATAGATATACTCATTACAGGGATAAAAAGAATGATGAAATGGATGGTAAGACCCATTTGGTTAGTGATAAGGCTCACCAACTAGACAAGGATGGAACTATTCCCTAAATTTAGCCATAGAGGTTCATAAGAGGAGATCATATGCAGATAAAATTTCTTGAAGGCTTACCTGAAAAGCTATAACTAGTTAAATCTTGGAGTTGTTATTGATGTGCCTCCAAATTCTTATTGGATGAAGAGAACACTAAAACTCTTCAATTACCGTGGACCTTAGTCCTATTAAGCATGCCAAAAACTATTATGACTCAAACCTGTACCCTTGGATGAGAGTTTATTCGGGATCCTTTCAATTATGCCATAAAATGGAAACAACCCTAGGATGTGGGTATCATATGATGGGGTTAAACCTCTTAAGTAGGATAACTTCCTCTTTTATGCTCACCTAAACTAAAACTAAGCCTAGCACTTTTACCAGGAAAAGGGTTAGAGAGAGATAATGGTTCCTAAGAAAGTTAAATAGGTGATGCACCAAAAGTACAGGTTAATCCTCCTTGCTTGACTTAAAGAACACTAATGAAATAAACAAAATATTGGGTTAAGAATCTATCTACTATAAATCCAAGTGGAGGTTCTCCAAATGGCCTAGGCTAAGGGAAATGAAGTAGAGGTCTAAAGAAAGATACTAACTAGTAATAGTATCCATATGTAGGATTTTGACCAAGAGACATAGACCACTACATACATGAGTAAATGAACTAGTAACTAGGTGAGATCACAACTTGATGAGGGAGAAATCTTCTACCACATGCATAAATTAAACATGTACACACTATACTAGATTAATGAAATCAAAGCATAATATTTTATTTACTTCAAGAGGTTACAAATTTCATCTTGGTAGAGTTTGGTCTAACCAAGAGAGGGAACTGAGAGAAATATAAAGAGAGATCTGATTTATTAGGTAATTAATCTAAGATATCTATTTTGGGGCTTAAGGACCTCTAGTTATAGAAAATAAAGAGAGAATAGATAAGCTAGTAATCAGTTGCCTTTCATCTTTTGAGGTGTTCCATCATGCTTATGGTCCAATCAAAGTAGTTCATGTGATTTCCATGATTTGCCTTGGTAGCCTTTGGATCACTCTATTTTTGGGCCAATTGCACTAGAAAACAAGAGTTTGATACAAGTGGAATGTCATAATCTGGATAGGAATGAATACTCTAACTACTTTTTGAATTCCAAGTCCTAAGCTACCAAATTTCATCGAGATGATGAAATATTTATATCCTCAAGATACTAGGGACACATCATGCCTATTGTGGATGGTGTTCTATCAAATTCATGACTCGATATGATCTTTCCACACCTAAACTATGTCTTGGATCTTGGACCAAAATAACCATAGAGGAAAACTAATCTAAGGATATTAGTTTTCCTATAGGTTTATATGTATGACAATATTATCAATGTCCTATCTCATATAATTCCATAGGAAGCTTGCTCCCTTTATCTCCTCCACCAATTCAGGTTGAGATTGAGCCCCTTTTTGCTTTCCTATTGAGTCAAGCTTATATTATTCAACCTCCATCGAATCATATAGCTTGATCTTTTGTTATTGGTTATTGATAGTCTAACTTGTCTTCCTTGACACTTTGACCATCATGCACCATCAGATCTAGATATTTGAGTAAACATGGACTGTGGATTTATTTCTTTAAGCTTGCATTCATATTGGCCCTAGGGATTCACTAACTTTCTAACCTACATCTCACCTATAGATCTTCCTTAGCATGATGAATCATACACCATTTGATCTACTCAGGCCCATTATTTTAATCCCAATGGCTCTTTTTTGGAGTTTAAAATTGACGTTTGTGCAAATGATTGGTTAAAATAGCTTAGTAATTTTTACATTATGGGCCAACTTTACCCATGTGTATCTTCTTTCATCTTTCATTGGAGGACCTACAACTTAGCATATATGAACTAGACTTTAAAATTAACATACCCATATGATTATTTATTCTTTAGGCTACCATACATGTGAGATATATAACCATGAAAAATTCTATTTGGCTCGGCTTGGACCCAAAAAACATAGTAAAAAATGCTTTGGAGGGAAACTTTGTATGCTTGTATCATTCATTTTGCTACATTGCATGAGATGAAACTTAACACAAATGATCTTGGTATAAAATTAAACAATTTTTTTTGACCATTTCCTCCAATTCTTTTGCATGTACAAGATATGGCCTCATGAATATGCCCTCTTGGTCCTATCCATATTTTCTAAAAAATCAACCAAGTATAGAAACTTGGTAGATTTCACTTTGGGAGTCCACTTTCAATCCTTATATCTTCTATTGTGCTTAGGTAGATGAGTTGGAAATTTACACATGGTAACATTATATTAATGTGAATAAACCTATGTGACTAATTCTCCAATCTTTCATCCATACATGTGAAATCAATCCACTCATACCATCTATATTTTGTTCTAGTCATTTGATTGATCATGGTTTTGCTTCCTTTTTTGCATCAAAATATTGGTAACTGAGCATAAGATGATATGTGGGCCAAATATGGACAATATTACTATACCATTCTATCACTTTTATTTCCTACCATCCCATTCCAAATATATCCATTCTATCAATCAAGCATGTTTTGAACCCTATCTACCTATCCCATTTGACCTTGGTTCATCCATTGGTTTCACATTTTTAGAAAATGAATCAGATTAATTTTAGTAGTTGTTTCAAGAATACTAGATAGATGTAGTATTTTGGAGTAGTATGACAAAATTTTGGTAGTATAATCCTTCATTTCTTATTCCCTTTTATCATGTTTGTTTTTGTGACCCTGATTATATCTACCTATGGGGGCAAATTAATGTTTCACTACTCCTGATACTAATTATAACTATCTATGATCAAATTAGTATCATTGATATAATATATTGTATCTTAGTTATAAATGCCTATGGTTAAACTAGGGGAAACATTTGTTTATCATCACTTGACATACCAACTTGCCATTTCTTATGTTGTATTGTGCTATTATACCAACTATTTATATTTTGTTTGACTTAGCTACTATGCTAGTCAGATTCCTCTATTGTAAGGTAGAACTACTATAACTTGAGAGGTAATTTTAGGATTATGTGGGTTGTGTTTGATTCACATTGAGGTCAACTTAGTCCTTATTTCTTAATGCTCTCACCATTTTGTGAGCCTCATTTTAAATTAGAATGCTCTCACCATTTTGTGAGCTTGGACCATTTAGTATCTCACCATTCTCCATTTATTTTAGATACCTATAAAATTATTTGTTAAACCATTTAGAAAAACCAAAAACATTTACCACTCATTTGTCTTAAGGATTCTGAGAAACCTTACTAAGTCATAATCAAATCACTTGTGCCTTAGTTTACTCATCCTTTTTAGTTGTTTTATCCCACACTCTCACCATTTGGTTAGTTTATTCCTATTCTTCTATTGCATCCATCATGTTTTTTCAATTAGTTATCATTTTCTTCCCATTTCCTAGGAAAACTACATTTGGCTTAAGGTTTTTATTGGATATTATGTCCATATATCTATGTAGGTAGCACCCACTTTCCTAGTGCATATGGAGAAAACTCATCCACTCCCTTCTTTTTCTTCTATTCCCCTAATTAAGTTTGTTTCTTAAGTCATTGACTATTTTCTAGGGGCAATGTATATCTAATTTATGTCACATTATTTGTACTAATATTAGAACTAACAATTTTTTGTTTCTTTGTTTGTTTATTTGTTTGTATGCTTGTTAGTTTTCTTTCAATACTATTTCCTTGATTTAATCTATATACATTCATCAGGTGATTCCTTAAGCATATATACTTGAATATATCCATATTCAAATGTTAACATTATCATCATGGTTTTTATCATTGGTGCATTGTTTTCCATTGATTATTCGATATCAAGAGTCAGTTCTTATGCATATTTCAGCCAAGTTATCATGGTGTTCTATCATGATGCCTACCATCACAATGCTACAACAAAAATTAGCTTTGATAAGTCTACATATCAATGCAACATTAATATCTCCTTGGAAACTAATCTAATCCCAATCATATCCCAAATAGAGTAATCAAACAATGAAATAATTTTGACCTTTGTTAGTTCAGATGAATATCTCCTTACTAGTAGGTTGACCAAATTTATCTTTCTCCTCTATATCAGTTTGTCATCATACTCCATATCATGTTTACCACTATTGGGATATAATGCTTATAACCACCTTTAGGCAAACCATTGTATACCATCCCATTTATATTACCAATGATTCTAATTGCCTATGCACCAATCATTGGGTTTCCATTCATTTAAATGTTCATGATTATAACTACTTTTGGGAAAATCATTCACTTTCTTCTACCCAACTGAGGCATGTTTTTATCCTATGATGATGAGTATAACCATTTGTGGGTAAATAATTTAATTTGTCTTCCCACCTAGGGTATCTTCATATGCCATATATCATAACCACATTTTGGAAAATTAGTTCATTCCACTCCATGATTTTCATACTTTTGGTCCAATCTTTTCCTCTTTTTGAGGGATTGATTGCTAACCCCTTTGTCAATCATTCCCTTGAGGGGGCACATATAGTTTATCCATTGTCACTGAAGTCATAAGCATACAAGACCTTTTCATTATTTGAGAAGACATTAATGTGCCTATAGTTTTCAATTCCTTTCCAAATAGGGGTAAACTATACGACTAAGCTTCAGACCAATTTCTACCCAAATGCACTTTTTAGGCCAAAATCACTTAAACATGCTAAATGCTTTGAGCTTGTCATAGATAAGTTCCAATTTAGGCTAAAGTATCCCTAAACAAGGTAATGCATTTTATATGATTCCTAACTTTGGTCAATTCATTCTAAGTCAAAATGATGATATCGTACTTGGGCTCTAGATCACTCTTTTCTACCAATTCTCTTACATGAGACATGTGCCTTTCTTATTTTGTGTTGACAACATCATAAATGGGATCACAGTCCATATGCATCTAACATCATCTTCTAGTTTCACTCTAGTCAAATTTTGACCCAAGAATATGATAATTTAACCTTTTTTATTAATTATGTACCAATTTCTAAAGAATTGTACTAAAATTAATCAATCTTATTTAAGATAATTAATTCAAATCAAGAGCTCAAGTAAGAATTCCATGAAACTTATTGAATATTTATTTATTGGAAATTTGTTTTTAATATCTACATCATTAGGTGAGATTATTTTTGGGGTGACATTCATAGGCCATAAGTGTAACAAATATCAGATTAAGGGATGACATGCCTCTTTAATGCCTCTTTATCCCTAATATTTATGAGGGCATTTATTGATTTTATCCTCCAAAATTAAATGTATTCTTGGCCACACATCTTCATCTTGATATGGTTGGTTCAAGTTCATTATGATCAAATAAGAAAATCTATAAATAGAAGGCCTCACCCTCATAATTTTAAGCTATCTTGGTGTAAAATTATAATGCCCAAATGATTTCATAAAATTATTTTGATATAGTGTTATTATTCCAAATTATTGAGTCAAAATTAACAAGCTAAAGATAAAAGCCAATTGTTCCAAGAGGAGGTGGAGATAGCCAAATCTCCATTGATGAAAACATTTAAAGTACAAGCTGAGCAAGCCAACAAAGAAATAATTTGGAGCAATCACGGAAGGTGAGGAAAGTTTGTTATTTCTTTACATTCTAGTTGCATCTTCATTTGGTTTATTCACCAAGCTCCCTCTACGATCGAGGCTTAAGGTGTTAGTTCATGAGTGTGTTTTTGGATTTTTATTTCCTCTACTTACATGATACTAATCTCCCCTTATCGGATTCCTATGTTCATAGACTTTATTTATCATATGAGTGGTAGTGTATTAGAATGAATTATGTTTTACTTGATCTTTTCATATTTTTGTATGCACATGTTTTAGTGTCATACTTGTGGATTTTAAGTAGGAATTAAATTGGAAAATTTTATTCTTAGAACAAATAAAAACTATAATGTCCTTGAATTACATGGAATAAGATGTATTGTCTTATGGTATGATAGAATTAGTTAGAGGTTGTAAATCTCTTTGGTGGGATTATGTATATTTTTGCTTAGGTTTCATGATGAACTTATTTGGTAATATTCTCATAATATGGAATGCTTATCTAGAATGTGAAATTTCCAATTGTTTATGTCATTAGAGTGATGATATAAGACACCCTTAGTTGTAGCATTATTACTAGACACATGGTCATAACATGGTTTCATGTTATAACATAGGCTGAAATTAAGTTGTGGCAAATAAATTTTGCATATAAACCATGGTGATTCAAGCAATATGTTCTCATTACTATGCGATAGTAATGAATTCTTATTGGTCTTAATGTAATTTTTAATGAGCTTACTTCCATTGCTTAAGCAATGAAGTAAACCAGATTAATGACCTTCATATAAGATCCCACCTTATGAACTATGGATTTTACCATTAATAGTGTTATGGTGGTTTGGACATATGTCATGTTTCCTAGAATTTTATTAATTTAGATGTTGTAATGCTACTCTTATTTAATGGAAGTTGGATAGACCATGTGAAGTTGGATAAAGTTTAATGGAAGTTGGAAGTTTAATTCAAATTATTAAGATGTGAATAAACCATGTGCTCATAAATAATCTTAGAATGAGAATGAGAATTAGTACATTATGGGAACCTTTAAGTTGACATGTGTCTATATTATTAATTAATCTATCTTGGCAATGATTTACTAAAGTATAATTTTATTTAATAAACACCTAAGCTAATGCAGAAGACTAGTTAAGTAATGAACTCATGCATGGTCATGAGTGTTCTAATAAGATGGTGTGAATGTCTATGTTTTTAAATAATAACTTTATATGTTAACTAAATGATGAGTTACCAACATTTAAGTGTAGACCCCTATGTTTGCCTCATGGGATGGTGATCTTATAGCATGAGAAGTAATTGTTTCTCCAATGCCAATTATATGCTTAGTCATTGGGATGTTCACATATGTGATGTCATCCACCCTGAGCTCAATTATTGGTGTCTCATTTAGCTAATAAGAACAATTATTTCTGCATGGAGCTATATCATGTGGGTGTGAGTGGCCTTTGGCATTTATGAGAATAAAGGCATAATTTTTTCCTAGACCTTGGATCATGATATGGTGATATATAGGGGTAGGTCATGAAATATTCCTTATTTGGGTGTTTTCCATAGAAGGTTTTGGATCCTTAATCTTATGTTGTGTTGGCTCTAGCAGTGGATTAGAGATAACCACTAGTTGGTCTCATGATATAATAAGACCTATCAAATCAAGTTAGCAAGATGGATCCTTATGTTTGATCATTTAGACCTTTGCTCATGTATTGTACTTCCATCATTTATTGTTTTCTTTTATATATATTGGTTAAATAGACATTTATGGGATGTTTTTAATTTCATTCAGGGTTTTTATAGCATTACCACTTTTGGGTTAACTAAGATGTTGTTTGTGGGTTGCTATTACTTCTCATAGAGTTGTTGAGTTGCATTGAATTAGTTCTATGTAGTGGGACATTTGTTGTTCCATTGTGTACTTTGATAGATAACTTCAAAAAAAATTGGGGTTGTTTCAATATATTTTGTAGATTTCAATATATCAAATTTATGAATAGTTTAATTTTCATAAAAGAAAATAAAATGAGCATTAATTTGATACATAAATTAATCAAATGATATGGTGAAAAATAATGTCTAAAATAAATTGTTAGACCAATGTGAAAATGAAGGTGGATGGAAATAATATAGGTGAGTTTTATTACTAGTGAGAAGGTGGATGAAAAATAAGCCTTTAATAGTACCTAGTAGTTGTATTCTAAATTAACATATTTAAATGTTGAGATGAATCTAACGATGAGGATTGAGATTTTATGTAAGTGGTGAAATATTTCAAGTTGATTTGGGAATTGATGATGAGGGTAAATGATTTATGTTTTAGGTGATATTAGATTTAAAAATGGCTTATATTTCACTCCATATATAGATTCAAGGCAAAGAGTGGATTCACATGACCTGTGATTATTACAAAGCGGTCTACTACTTGCAACATTGTGACATCTTCAATTAACATTTTTATGTTGTCAATCATGGATGAAAATGTCCTGAGCATAGATTTAGTTGTGGTATGAATCCACATCAAAGGTATAAACCCAATCAGTACTACAATGTCACTGACTTGGGGAAAAGACATTAAGATTCTAGAGTCTATATTTAGATATACTAATTATAAATATAATATATTTTAATAGTATATATATATATATATATGTATATATATATACTATTAAAATATATTATATTTATAATTAGTATATCTAAATATATATATGTGTGTGTGTGTGTGTGTGTGTGTGTGTGTGTGTGTGTGTGTGTGTTAATTATAAATATCATAATTTTTTTATTAAGAGTAAAGGGGGGTTTAAAACTAGGGACCCCAGACTCTAGAAGACAAACAGATAGACAAGGTCTAGAAATTCCAAATATAACCATAAGTTTGAAACAAACAACAAACCAAGAAAAAGGGAAACAACCATCCCAAAAATAGCCAAAGTACATCCAAATGAGGGGGTTTTAAGTACCAAACCCTTAAACCTATAAATGAAACTATCTCCTAAAAATATAAACATAAGATTCAAGAACTAAAAAAAATGAGGCCAAACCTTTAAGCCTTGCCTCTGCCTTCCACATGGAATATGAAAGGTCCTCCAACTCAAATCATGTTGGCTAGATGGGCCTCCATTTATTTATTTTTATGATTTATATGAAATTTAATCTAACCTATGTTATCCTTTAAACTTTTTTGAGAAAAAATATTTCCAAAATCCTCTTCAAGGTTATGCAAAATCAAATCAAAATCCTTTCCATCCACTATGTATCTTTTTTCACATTAGGGTATACTATTTGGAACAATGAATTCTTGAAGATAATATAATTGAATATATTTATCCTTATTTATTCCCACTTCAAAAAATTTATTCAACACAATCTCTATATGATTATCTTTTCCTACATCCAAAATATCTCTTCCATCATACTCCAGACCACAATCTATTAGAAGATGTAGAGAAGAATGTTTCCACCAAGTTGGTTTAGCTTTTATTTTTTCAAAAGAGGGATAATGTGAAGATAGATGAATAGTATTAAAACACCTAAATCACATAAATGTTAATATTTCATAATCTAATGTTTGTCTCCATGTTTGATCTTCACTTATCAAGTCAATGGAGGATAAGAGATCCAGCGTAGTATCTATGAAAACTAAGATTTTAAAAAATGTGGTATGAGCAAACTAATCAGTAACAAAATCAGTTTGTAATAATTTATTGATGGAATTACCAATGTAAATAAAATAAGTTTTACCCCATAAATGAAGGGGAAAATGTGTAAGATGGATCCAAATAGGTCTAGAAGAAAAAGAATCAGAAAGGGGGTTGAAATTGGGATCCCATAGTTTCATAAACAGTTGGTGTTGATTCTAGCTCCATTGATTCCAAATAATAAGTTCTTTGTCTAAAAAAAAGAGGAAAACAACAATAAAATAACCCTTTATAGAAGGGTAAACTTACACTTTACCTTTCAAAATAGACTTGCAATGCAAGGAGATCCATTCATTTAGATCCTAAAGATTGGGCCAAAGTTTTTCAAATCAGCATATGATTCCTCTACTAAGATAATAATATTTATTTACTAATAATGAGTTGAGGGCATCATTTTCCAATTTTGGAGAGGGAATATCAGTAACCAATTTAATGGGTAGTAATTTAAAGGTTTTTGACAGATATTTTAGCACATTTACAAATGTCTTAGTCTCCTCCCTACCACCTGCAACCTTAATAGGAGAAGAAAAAAGCCCTTCTACCACTTTAGGGGAAGATGGAGCACTTACAACAAGCTTGGATGGCTAGGGAATTGCACTACCATTACCACCAAGGATGCCTTTCATACCAGGTCTAGGATAAGTGTCAAGGTAAGGTGGATAAGATCTATGGTTATATTATACTAGTATGTAATATACTATATAGATAATTATATTGTATATTTATAGCTATTCATATTATTATAATATATAAATTACTATTACTATATATATTAACATTATATTTAATAAAATATAATATTTTATAGTGTATTATATATAATTATAATTAATACTATTATATTTATATTATATTCTAATATTATATACTATTTTTTACTTGGTGATGGTTTTTAACTGAAGAGTGGACTATTTTAGGACATAATCAGGGTCCCATATCCCCATTTATTTTATTAACCACCTAAATACCATATGTCTACTAGATGTTTATGAACTATTACCAACAACAACCACCATTGGCCTCAAGAATAAACAATGGCCATCAATGGCCTTAAGAATACAATCGATAGACATAACTAGTCTCATATGTATTCCCTGATATTTTAACCCGGGTGGTGATTGAAACAACTAAGCCACTTAACCAACTCACCCACATCTCATAGGAAGTATTATACACTATTATTATTAATATATTATATGTAATTCAATATATTAAACAGACACACACACACAGATATATATATATATATATATATATATATATATATATATATATATAATATGGAATATATATTATATTAATCAATATTATTTTCATTAATTATTAGTAATTCTATAAAACTCCAAATCTCACTCAAGTAGTTGTAAGAAGATAATCTATGTTGTGGTGTAATTTTAATGTGGTCCGTCTTAATAAGAGTTTGCATTGACACAACTTATACTATGGTATGACACTTATGAGATACATCTAAACATAACCCATGTTTTATTTTTAGGAATACATTAATTATGGACCATATTGAATTTTTAGGAACGTGATGATTATGGAATATAATTTAAAATCATCTATGTTTACAAATATTAATAATGAGACACAAGCTTACCCTGCCTTATATCCTTCATAAAGATTTTAATGGAAAAGGTTTTTGAGTTGAATCATCTGACCATGACATATCTCTAATCAAATTATATTATCACAAAATATTGATCATATAATGCACCCTAAAAATCCATCCCCAAGTCAACAAATATTTTTATGTCAAACTATGTAATTTGATCCAATATTATCGGATTACATAAATGGATAGACATGACCATGCCTTGCATGTGTTATTACACTTCATTAGAGAGGTTCAGTTAGATTCATGGAATAGATAATAATCAATATTTTTTAATTCAAATGCATAAGAGTCTTATGATGGGATTTTTTTTTTATCATTCTTTGTTGGGAAGATGTTAATATATATCAATTTTTATTGAATATATGTTCAAATTTAATATGTAATTTATTACACCGATAGGTGTTCCCTATAGTGTCATCCAAGGGTGGGGGGGGGTGAAAGGGTGCAATGGCATGAGTGGGTTGGCAATTAATTAATTAAAATCTAAATTAATAAAAAAATTAATAAAATAATTTAACATAGGGAAGTGTGGAAGAGTGTAATTAATAATTTTAAAATTGACATTATAAAAAACCTACATCCAGAATAAAGAATTTTTAATTATATGTTTACCATAGTGAACTATATTTGTTATTGTAGTAATTTTATTTACTTTAAAATTTAATTTTTATTTATTTATTTAGCAGTGAATTATATTTGTTATTGTGATAATTTTATTTACTTTTTTGTTATTGTGGTCATTTTTTTAACTTTAAAATAAAATAATTTATTTATTTATTTACCATGTTAGAATGTATGATAAATGAATTATATATGAAAATGAAAAGTAAATGCTTGATTTCTGTAGATATCAAGAACTGAGAGTTTCATATATTAATTTATGTCAATCTTTCATACAAGAGAAGAAAATATAAAAATTGTGAGTTCCTCAAGAATGATATCTATCAATTTATTTTACATAGATTTATCTAAAATATGTATGTTAGTTTTGTATATTATTATTATATAATTCATGACTTTTTTGAATATTTCCTTGCATCAATATTAAATTGTCTCACTATACCTATCCTCAAACTTTCCTATTTCATGGGCATTTTTGTAGGCTTATGAACATTGTTGATCAATGCCTTTTATACTCATCTTCACAGGAGTGTAACTGTAGATAATATTTAGAGGTGATACTTCTACACAAACAATTTCAATCCACATTCTATGATTTCTATAAATACCAATAGTTAAGAAAACATTAAATTAAATTTGATTTAGACATTGATGTCCACTAGTGGCCAAGAATGGCAAATGGGACTGTAGATGTTGAAAAGTACATAAAAATTACTTGGTCTAGTTCATTATAATAGATTAAAAAAAAAAATAATAATGAAAAAAATTCAATAAATATATCCCAAAGTTGATAATGGCATGAACCTTGTATTACTAAACTTGATTTGCTCATATGTTCCACCTACTTAAATATTTAGTTGAAATATTCCTGTAAAGAGTTCATCATCCACCAATTAGATTTTCAAATTTGGACTAATAATGAATACATTTAGCTATATGGTATAAAAATAATAGTTTATTCCATGAACCACTAACATAATCCATCCATAACACTCTAATATGTGTGTTACATATACAATAACGCGAATGCCACTTTTTAACTAGAGTTTAATAGTTGTTCAGGATTGTGAACTGATAATGTCCTTAACAGTTATTGGATAACAATGTACTCCCAGCTCCAGATATGTAGTAGTAATGAAGACCCAAAATTGGATCTTCTTATGTAAGCTCCAAGATGAAGCTCTCTATACAGATGTGCTAATACTACAGGATCCCAAGCAAAGACTCGATGATTTTAAACCATATCTACTACCACATCTCCTAGGCTAAGGTGAAACTACTTACTACTCTTGTTTGGTAGGAGAATACCAAAAATAAGAGACATCACCACTAGCATTAGTCTATCAAGAGTCATCTCATGTAAATACCTATCAATATCAATACATATGTCTCGTATCCCTTCCTATAATCCCCCTATGCACTGTAATGTCTACATCAATGCACATGACTACTTATATATCCTATATGTATGCATGAGTAGATGGAATATCCTATACACATAATCTAATGTCATAGTAATATCCTTAGTAATGAAATGGAAGGTGTTAATATCTAAATGTTAGTGGTCCACCAATGTTGTGATCAAAGATGATAAATATGAATCATGAGCATAGTCTCCATGTCATGCAAACCAATCAAAATTAGCACCTCAAACTCCACCATCATCAATTGATGCATATTATAAATAACCTCTAGATGCCACAATCATGATTCCAACACACCTAGATCCTCTTACACCAATCACCATCTACTTATCACCATCTCCATCATCAAAATCCCTATCTTAACTATCTATTCAAATCCCTAAACACTGTAGTTATTCCCTAATCCTTAAATCCATATCACCTATCTAAACCATATAAATCATCCCCATCCTTACCTTATTAATCACTCACACTAACCTAACCCCTATCTCACTAACACATCCACACACCCATATAATGCTAGCATCTAACTAACCTAATCAATCTACTCCTGAGTACCTCCTAACATCCACACAATCACCTTACCCATCTAAATTCATTTTATCCATATAACTTACCTAACTCCCCTAACTAACTAACTAACTAATAAACCACCTTGTATCATTCAAACTAACTCATCCCTTACCACTTACCCATTTTTCCTAGTTTTGAAAAAATTGCTACTTGTAAAATGCCTTTAATGATGATTTTACAAAACCATCACTAACTAATAGTTATATTATAAAACTATAACTTCACAATCATGATATTACAATATCACAATTTCCTTATTGTGATATTTCAATACTGTAACTAAGGATTTGTGATATTACAATACCACATCTTGACCCCTCAAAACTGTAACTTACGATGATAACATTGCGACTATGGGCATAACTGATAGTCATGATATTACCGATGCAATTTTTATGGCATTATTTTCTACAAAAATCCATCTCAAAATTAATAAAAGCTAACAAAAATCCACAAAATAACTAAACTATGGGTTTTTTACTCATCATAGGTCCAACATCTTTCTCTCTCTAGTGTTCTCAAACCCTCTCGCTATGATGGGAATCTCAGGGTAGTTAGTCCATGGTTTCACCTTAGAGCTCAAAACACAAGAATTCAAAAGGTACAAATGACCCAATTTTAACTCTTTTGTCTTATATGACCCCCCTCCCCATACACCCCCTAGTAGCCCATTACTAACATCAAATGTCCCAAATATTGTCCAATTAACTAGTTGTCCTCATCTAATCATTTTTAATCATCTCCTAACAACATTTAGGGCATGAAATGTCCAACCTCTTGTCATCCACCTTATCCCACATCAATAACTACATCATCTTGAGGTCTTTTAGGACTATTTAAGTAGTACCTAGTGCTACTTTTTGTGCCTAGGGATAGCTTAACTACCATTTATCCCTCATCATCATCTCATTCTTAGATTAGTCACTCAACAATCATTCATCATTTTTAAGCCCAAAATCTTATGAAAAGTATCTCTTTTCATAATCCTTATCCCTTTTATCTTTTTTCAAGATTCCCCTAGCATGTATCCTTGCTAAAATATTAATCATCAGTTTAAACCCATCATATTTAAATCAATATTATCCTATCAATCAAAACACTTACTAGACATTTTTCTTAAAACCCATCACTTGAGTTGCTCTATCTCCTTCACCCTTAGGGAATCTATTTGGTCAATTGGGGCATCTCAACCCCATTCAAATCTTAGTCTTATCCCACCCTAGGATTTTTGTTTTCGTAATCATCCAAGTCAAGTTTTCCTCACATGATCCCTCGAGGGGACATCATACCCTACTAACACACTGTCTAACATCATGGTGTTATTTTAAATACCATTACTTCCTTCCACTCACAACACCCTTTCAAAGAGGGGTAAAATTTATGCACTAAATTATGCTTGCTTCACTAATTATATTAATTATGATAATTTTTGCTAATATAGCCCAATTCCCATGCTACCTAGATAAATTAATGAATAGCCTAATAATCTCCATCCAATTCCCATACCCCATAAACCTTTATCATATACTAAAACTAATTAATCTCCCCATTAAACCTCTAAAATATCCTATTACCTACTAACATATTCCCTTAGTCAAACTATCTAATTTTAAATTAATATTTATTCAACTACCACCCTTTCTACCTTACCACCCTAACCATTATTGCATCCCTATGAGCCCTAAACCTCATTAATTCCCATCTAATCCTTCTATTATCCTCTAAGCTAACCAAGAATCCTCTAGAACTAGGGAAGTTCCTCCAAAATTCTAGAAGTCTCTAAACTAGAGAGTCTTAAATAATTTTGAATTTCCTTAAAAATTACCTCCATCATCCTATAAAAATCCATGCATGGGCTATGGTAATGAAAGGGATAAATCCATCAAGACATCATATTTACACTATCTTGCATCCATAAGAGCTCTCTTTCACTTATCCAAGCCATTATCAACCTCATATAACCATTGGAAGGGATTATAAAGACCTAGCAAGCAATCCAATATTTCAAATTTTGGATGTCAAATAATTCAATTACAAATCCTAGATTGGAGTCATAAGGAGGTAAAAATGATGGTTATCATGTTCTTATTATTATGATTTACCTCTTTTATCCATTCCTATTAGTGTCATTTAGTTTTAGGTTTTTATTACTAAGTTTAGTAATATTGCTTGAATCTAAAATTTGGTGCACATAAACATCAATTTGTATATCAAATTATCCACACACACACACACACACAACTAACTACTTTTTACAATTTAACACAGACCATAATTATTTAACTATAAACTTACATATTTACACAGTCAACTATTGAAATAATTCCATAAACATACCTAATTAAGTATACTCTATCGACTTAGTATAATATACTCACAACATTTATAAAATACATACACATTCATCTTAAAGAATTATATACATACACAGTCATCTAATAACTATGATAAGTCTTTATAACATTCAAATGTTTCATCATAATTTTAAACAATTTGACTTATTGAAAAATTTACTCTTCATAATACAATCAACATATAAATATATTCACATAATCAACCTCAAACTTATTCATACATAGGTGACTCATATGTTCTTGCATACAGTCCAAATGTAGTATAAGTATAATTACCAATAACAATAGCTTGCTCCTATAGTCAATCAGAATAAAATCACATAACCATCCATACATTTTATATCAAAACAATTCATAATCGACCCAAATAAAGTATACATGGTCAAATTCAAAGGATACATATAGGATTTACAAAGCCATTTTAACACAATCACCACTTAAGATTTTTAAAAAACAATCAACTCACCAATATATTTCAAATAGGTTTTCAATTAGATTTAAGAATAACCATCTATGACTTGAATACCCATTCAAAACATACACTAAATTAAGTCAATATTTAGTCATCCCAATACCAAATTAAACATAAATGACTTACAACATAAAACCTCAATCAATTCATAGTTGTCCTATTTCAATCATCACATAGCAGTAAAAAAACACCTAACTATATTATTTAGGTTGAGTTCTATTAAATCTTATAGTCGGCCCTATATCAATAATTGTAAACAAAGGTGTATAAAATCACTCAATTAAAACCTAGACTAAAAATAATAAAATTCAGTCAACTTCTATTCAACACTCAGTTTAAATCCCTAGGTTTAAATAATATCTTAAGCCATCTATTTTAAATTAACATATAATACTTTATATATAAACATTAAATCAAATAAAATACAACTTCAAGTATTTATTAATGAAAACCTAGACTTGAACCCTAACTAACATTGTCTCATGCCATATCAAAAACACTTGTCCATTTAACAAAACAACATACTATGTCATACCAATTTAATACACAATCATGCAGATAAACTATGTGAAATAGCACTCATCCATACAATTATTCTAACTTGGGGATTTTGTTTAAACTTCAAACCCTATCATTCCATATTCACTTTATATATGAATCAATTGATGGATTCGATTTCATGAGGGGAAATTTCTCCATTCATAGGGTCTAATCCTTGATCTCCACTAGGGTGTTTGAAACTAATAATAAAACCCAATGCCCATTTAATTCATTTACCATATAAAATTAATACAAAATCATATAATTAATTACAAGTATAAACCCTACCTCTTAATATTCAAATTAATCTACCTCCTTTGTCAACTAAGGTTCTTCTCTTTCCTTTCCACTATCTTCCATGACTATGTCTAAATCACCGAACTCTCCTCTTCTTTATTATTTTCTCAAACCATTGCATTCATTTGAAAACCCCTAATATCATGGTGACCCCTTCTCTATTATTAATAGAAAGACTCACCATCAATATAAAAATTTCTAGCTTGCCTTCCAACTTCACATCTCAATTTCTAGACTAAAAAACTCATTTTTATTTCCTCCAACTCACAGTCAATCCTCATCATGCTAAGCATGGTTTGAATGACCAAGCCAGCAATGATAAATGATGATTCTTGATATTAGGTTTGATATAATGATATGTCAATTAACATAATAATTATGTTTTTAAAATAACTTGAATGCCTATTCCAACCTAATAATTGAACAATAATCAAAACATTTAAACAATCATCACCACATATCTATATCAGCTTAAGGTATTTAAATTCAAGTCCCCCTAAGTACCCCTTAGGTCTAGGTTAGTCTTAATAAAATAATTTTGATATAATTTTAAAATTCAATTCAATTCTCTATATTATATATTCATATTCTAATAATGCTTTTGTTGAATTTTGTAAGTACATGCTTGTAAAGTTTATGCATATAACTATTTAAAGACAAATAAGAAATGAAACATTCTATAATGTTTAGCTACACTACAACCACTACAAATAATTATAATTAAACATAAGACTGATTAGCATCAAACATGAATATAAATCATATTCATTCATCTAAGAATTAATTAATCAAACACACTGAATCATAAAGAAACCATGCATTCTGTTATGCTAAGTGGTGTGTTTTAGGATCATTATCAGTTCTAAACACCACCAACATCTCCATATGTATCATCCTCCTTGATGACACTCTCCCTCCATATGTGACTAGAGAGTAGAATTTATCCTACATCCACCTCACAAGTAAAAAAGGTAGTTATCCCATAGCTAAGATAATCATTATAAATGCTACTAAATCTCATTAGTAATCAATAAAAATCACCCACATACATATTAAAATTATGAACTAGGAATTTGACTCAAGCGAGGTGATTAGTATTGTGTTATTCCAAAAATGCAAACAAAATGATAAAAACACACTAATTAGCATACATCTCTAGGCCTAGTTACTAGGGTGAGCTTAATAACAAAAACAAATGAAAAGAAAAACTAAAAAGTAAAGAAAAATAAGAATCCTTCACCTTCCTTGGATGCTCCAAATACTTGTTGTAGTGGCTTGCTCAGCTTGTGCCCATGAAGTCTTCATCAAAGGAGGCTTGGATATCTCCTCTTCTCATTGGCACCTTATGGCTTTGGCTTGGCTTGGCTCAATATTTTGGCATCATATATTTGGCATGTGATAGATCTTGGAATCAATTTTACATGGTAACTTAGAACAAATTAAGCTTAAAAATGATGTTCATGGCCTCTCTATTTATAGATTTTCAAGAATGACTAGAATCAACCATGACCATCCATATCAAGATTGAGATGTGTGGTCATGGATTAATTAAATTATGTAATTAAAATCCATAGTTATCCTCATCATGAATTTGGAATAAGGGACATTAATGAGGCATGAGAGGTAATAAAGAGGCATGAGAGACCTATAATCCTGATATTTGTGGCATTTATGGCCTAGGGAT
This sequence comes from Torreya grandis, assembly GCA_037957365.1. Lineage (NCBI taxonomy): Eukaryota > Viridiplantae > Streptophyta > Pinopsida > Cupressales > Taxaceae > Torreya > Torreya grandis. The sequence continues at coordinate 340,236 of JARHVA010001490.1, read as the reverse complement.
GTCTTCCCAAGAAATGAGGTCACCTGATGATGTAGATATTTAATATTCATTTCTAAAAAAAAAATCAACAAGTTTCCATGAAATTTTTAATTAGTCTCTAATTTTTATTAATTATCTCTTAAGCATGATTAAGAAGTTTATGCAAAAATTACTGAAATTAATCAAAATGCCTTGTTATTGGTCTAAAATTTGTTTGGATTGGAATTAAAAGTCAATATCAGATGTGTTGGATTTGTTATCCCATTTAGGATGTTTCCAAAACCAAATAATAAAGACACACATCTCATACAATAAATTTGATATAAAAGAGCAATCTAGAGCAATTAGGTGTAAAATTGGCATTTTGACTTGAAATGATCTTATCAAAGTTAGTTGGCCCATAAATTGCATTGCCTCATTTAGTGATACCATAGCCGAAATTGGCACTTGAATATGTCAATTTCAACTCATTTATTGTGGTTTAGTGTTTTTAGGCCAAATTGTGCATTTTGGTGGAAATTGGTCAAAATCCTAATTAGAGGTCATCGATCGCTAGATTTAGGTGTCTACAAAAACACATATACAACTAACCTAAACAAGTAGTGAGTCACAAAATAATCATTAAATATCTATTCACATACTAAAAAATAGTTTTATATAGAAATGATTAAGCAACATTAACCCCATAATATTTATTTAAAAAATAGATCATGTTTAGTGAGGAAAATCAAGATATAACTGCTTTGTATGTGGAAGTATCTAATATTATAGTAAGAGGAGGTTAGGTAATATAAACTGACAAGTCTGTTCACTCTTGGTTTTTTACTTAGTATTTATGTACTTCCTTTAAGAGGAAAAATTATTTCTCCTCTTCTTGATCATATACCTCATTGTCTGTGTCTTTGAGTTTTGACTACATCGACTTCTTTTTTATCAATGTCTGACTATGCAAGCTCACACTCTGTAGTGATTTTTGGGACATGCTTATTATGAATCCATGACTTGGTATTTCATGTCCTCTTTTTTGGTGGTGGTGGATAATCTAACTAGGTTGGGGCCTTCCACTTACCCTTATTAGCATGTGATATTGTTACTTTTATCTACAATAGTACATGTGCTCGAGCTTAGGACTATATAGGAAAATGTTATTATGCACTTAGAGGCATATATCTCAAGGGTTTCACTGATGTAGAAGCTAAGGATTTATATCACAAAACTTCTATCTTGGCATCTAACATGGTAATGAATAAAGTTAGTGATTTATTGTTTCATTGGGCAATTCATGGACTTTGAAATGAATCTCATTATGTAACTTTGTGACAAATGCATGATTTTATAGTATTGTAGCATGTCCTTTGGTAAAATGGGGTGTGAAATTGTCATGGATTGAATATCAACCCTCAATTGGTTAAATTTATATAATTTATTATAGTATTTATTAGTTTTGTTCTAGGTCATGTTCACACATACATTCACAAGCTAAAATGCTTCATCTAGGTTGATTAGACCCTCTAGTGACTTCCACTTTGTAAAAAAATTAGAAGGACAAAAAATTGGTCTTAGACCACCTATGATGTTTCATCAAGGAAATTTTTAATGTTTTTTGTGAGCTAAGATGTAAAACTTTAGGCCAATTAAAGTTCTCATTCATCTAGATCATTCAATATACAATGTCAATGAAATACTTTTTTTCTTGACTTTTGCTCTTGGTGTTCTACTAGAATTGATTGGTGATGCAATCAGATATAATTTGAAATTATATGTCTTTAATTATGTTGATAGGTATCCACTTATATCCTCTAGTAGAATTTTATTTTATGTCTTGATGAATGGGTTGAGACTTAGTTTTATAAGGTAGAAGGGATTTTTTATGATCTAGAAATCTTATTACTTGATCAATGGTTGCATTTTTGATGAATATGGTAAAATCATGTGGAATATGAATTAATCCCTCAGTTTATTTATTGAGTAATGTGATTATTACCTCTTCTAACTTCCCAAAAGTAGGAATCTTTGAGTCTATTGATATATTAACCTTGAAGAGGGTATTAGAATGTTAGTTCTCTAGCTTGTGCTTCTTTGAACTAGTCATGGATGAACATGTTGGATTTTTTGGTGTTGATGATGTATAAGTGGTTTGGGTCATAGTATTTAGTCTATCAAAGTTCTAACCCAATCCCCATTTATTCCTTCTATACATCTATAAGAAGGATTTAAATTTATTTTTGATCCATTATTTTTACTGTAAACTCAATTGATAATTTTATATGACTAAAATGGGATTGTCAAGGAAAATTAATAAATTAAACACTATTTAATAAACCCTTAATTCCAAAAGATGCCTAGTTATATATTTATATATTAGAGACTAAAATGTTTGATGTTTAAAAAAATTATTTTACATTTTGCACACATTTGAAAAATAAAAAAAAATGTATTTAAAAATATAAAAACATTCAACTAATTTGAAAACAAAATACCACTTAAATATTATAAAATTAGTCAAAATATTATCACAAATTAAAAAATCATAATTTGAACATGACATGAGTTACTAGTTTACTTATTTTACATATGTTATTTACCACATGTTTGATAGATAACATATTATTTTTCATGCACTAATGAATTTCATGAGTGACATGAGTGTGACACATGACATATGTAGTCATATAAAATTTCCAAATTGGTATTTTGAGTGTGGCTTGTGAGACCCCATCCATAGGTCATTTTTGGATGCTCTTGTGACCCTTATAGACACCTTTTTGCTCATTACTAGTCATTTAGGACCTTTTAAACCTTGATTCCACCTCAGCCAAACAATATTATCTATGCTACTCATTTTTCCCTAGGTCTTGAGCCTATATGATAGGAGCACCAAATTTGGAATACAATGTCGGACCCCAAAGTGTCTTTTTTTGACACTCCTTTCCAGTTTTACTTTGATCCCCAATGATCATTTTCATTAAGTCCTTATCCTTAATTAGGTTGACTTAACATCAATACATTTGGCCCATGACCAATTGTTCCTTATAAAATCCTATTCAAATCTCATTTACAAAGGAGGTGACAAAACTCACAAAGCAAGCAAGAATACAAACAAAACACTAAGGAAAAACTACCTATTCTTTGCACACAATCACCCAACATAGCTAAAAATATACTCAAATCCTCATACTAGTCCCTAGCCACCTCAAATACTATCAATTTGGCATTTACATCTACATTACACTATTGCAAAAAACACACTAGGTGGGAGAACTACATATGACTTGATCCCTCTTCAAAGTATTGGTATGTAGGCAATGTGCCCACACATGGGGTGTGGATTGCATATTTAGTACATATTACACACTAACCTCCCCTCTTTCTCAAATTATTCAAATATAATTTTATCAAGCATGAGGTAGGATTAGGGTTTGAAGACAAAATCAGCTCTACAATAAATTTTGTTGACAACTAGCACTCAATTTTTCATAGGCACACTCACATAGGTACATTACAACTACCCAAAATTTTTTAGGTCTTTGTGATTAGTTTGGATAACAATAGTAGGAATAGACAAAAACACTAGATACCAAAGCATCCACTTTTTGGTGCTCCTATCCTTTCACCAAATGAAAGCCAAATTTAGGTTTACAACACCTTCCCAGTCTTGCAAAACCATTTTTCAGCCTTTGTATCAACCAACTCAGTCTATTTCTAGCTAATTTATATTTCTTCCTATTTATTATTATTTTTAGAAAGGTGAAAAAGATAAATAATTGCCCAAATTAAGACTGTAATTATTGTTATATTTTATATGAGTTATCAATCTAGACCCTTAACTAAAATAGGAATAAAACTCTATTATTCCAAAAAAGGTTAAATCATTTGGTGAACTTGACTTACTTCGTTTGCAAATAAAAACCCTAGGAAAAATTCCTTGCTGATTTTAGCAATATTCTTCTAATTTTTTCTACATATATAAATCACAATTTTACATTTAATTTTTAAAATTTATTATAGTAATTTTAAAAATTATTTTTTTTAAACCCTATTAGAATATACTAGGTTCTCATGATTTTGAGGTATGACCTTACATGTTAGTGAGCTTCGTATCCTTTTTATGCATATTCTAGTTTGTTATTTTTCAAATCCTAAATTATATTTATTTAATCTTCTCTTTCATTCTTCAATTTGTTTTCCTTATGCCACCTAACCTCCTTGCATCTCTTCCTTTGAGACAAAGTGCATGACTTAGTGTCAACCCTCCTAAATTAACCTAGATTCCTCTAACTCATCCATATACCATGGATAAACAACCAATGTAGTTTCCTACTATAGATCCTACACATCTAGATTACACTAATTTACATGAGGATAACTTTGGCAATGAGTAGTATGAGAATAAAAATGATGATGTACACACCAATGCTCATGCTCCACCATATGGGGGTACTGATCCACTTCCACCTATTATTGATAATGATGTCATCAACAAAGATTTGATTTTATAGAGTTTTAGAGAGATACTTAGGGAAAAGCCCTGAGATCATGCCATTATCTTACAATCTATCATGGAAACTAAAAGGGATAATTAAGTCAAGTATTCTATTCCTTCTAAACAACTAGTCTCCAACGACACTATGGGGGCAACTATGTCTCACCAACCCCCTATAGCAGCCCAACCTTCATATGTGGCACCACTAATTATAAATCTTACATCTTCACCTCTTGATGTGGTTGACCTTGTCCAAGAGATCAAATATATTCAATCCAAGGTGCTACATCTTGAGTAAGGTGTCTTTAGACCAACATATAATTTTGACTATTTTGTTCTAATTCATACACCATTGGCATGCCATATTAGTTCTACACCCTTGCCCCCATGTTTTGTTCAACCCAAGATCACTCTATATGATGGAAAGGGTGATCTAGAGACACACTTGAGAGATTTTCATGTAGAATGCTTGGACTATGTGCCAAATAACTGGTTACTAACCAAGCTATTTCCATGAAGTTTAAATGATTATTATCTACAATGGTTATATAGTCTATCGAATTAGCTGGTCAATCAATGCATTCAATCCTTTAGCTGATATGTTCCTAGATCATTTTAGAATTAACATATGTGACAAGGTTTCTTATGCCCAAATTGCATAATAGAAACAAAGTTCAAATGAGCATCTCACATATTATGTTCTTAAATATAAGACTATCTTGGCTAAAATGACTAGCCCCATGGTTGATTAAGAAATACAAGATCTCTTCAAATAGAGCCTTCTGCTAGCTTTGCATGAGTTAATAATGCTAAAAAAAATTTATTCCTTCATTGAGTTATGTCATACACTAAAGGAAAGGGAATTCAAATTACTTTAAATGGACAAATTCAAGTACACAAGCATATCAAGAACAACAAACAAGAGTAACAATAAAGTTTCATATAAAGTAAAGGTTAATGATAGCAAAAGTCAAAATCAACCTACAGTTAATGTAGCTTTAGAGCCCCCTTAGTGAGTGTTTTTATTAGTGCCTCCTTGATGAGCCTTTAACAATCTACCAATATCTCCAAAAAGATTCTTATAGTAGCTAATGGAATGTAATATCATATATCTCCCTCCTATTCAAGAAGTTGATACATTAAATCCTCTTCCACGTGGATATGATCAAAATGCATTTTTTGATTTTCATAGGGTGATATGCCACACAATGAATAGATGCATTAGTTTGCAACATAAGATATAAGACTTGATAAATAGCAACCTTACTGATATTAGCACTCTAATTGAGCCTCCTCAAGCAAAGCAAATGCAAGATAAGGCTCTAAAAAATTTCTTAGATCTTTTCCCACATCATTCTAAATAAGAAACATATGGCACATCAAGTGTTCACCATACATATCCTACACATCTTCCACCAGCTACATACTAGGCACCCTTAGTTGAGTCACATATTTTGAGAAACATGATTAGTGTGTATAATTCTATAGTTCTAGCTAGGCCTTCCATCACCTTTTCAGAGTAGGAGATAGTTGAGGATGATTCAGGTTACTATACAATCTTTATCAGAGCCTACATTGATCACTATCCCATTCATAGTGTTCTCATATACAATGGATCCAATGTGAACATGTGCACTATGACATTACTTCAGCATTTGGGATATTCAGAGCATGATATCACCTTGATAGACATAGTTATCAATGGATTCAGTGGGCACATACAGAGTTCATTGGGTGAGATTGTACTTCCTCTTTAGGTTGGTACAACACATGTGGCCACACCATTTACTATTGTTCCTAGTTTAGGAGTCTTCAACATGTTTCTTGGTTGACCATGGATCCATAAACTTCATGCAATACTATCTATAGTTCACAAATGCATGAAATACATTCACACTAATTAGGTTATTATAGTTGGTGGAGTTTTGTATGAGTTACCACTCCCCACTTCAAAGACATCTCCTATTATGTAGTCTCCAGTTTCAACTTCTCCACCAGTTTTAGATTTTCCACTAGTTATAGTTCTTCCTCTAGTTAAAATTTAGACACAACTGACGCCTCTCTCTCTAACATAGAGAGTTCATACACTTCCATAAAGGCCTTTCTTAGAGTGACCACTACATGAATGATAGTTTTAGGACTCTAGATAGTTTTCAGCTATAGTATTCACATCCAAGGTATTATCATTGATGTCTCATGCCTCTACATATAGAGATCATTTCTAGAGAGCTTCTTCTACTACCAAATTGGTCCCTAAGAGCCCCATAGTTGCATCTACTTCTCAAAGTTATAGGGTGACCCCACAGTTGGTTTCCACTATAAAGATTTTAGAGCACTTAAACACACATAGATTTTAGAGTCACATTCTTAGCCCTTCCATCATGCTTCATTTTCATGCATATTCTCTCTTCTTGATACAAAACACCATGATAGGGAGCCTCTTATGAGACTCATCGATTAGTATCATAATTACTTAGCTTACTTATACATAGTGTCTTTTTTATTAATTTTACATATCTTAATTCAAAATACTAAAAACAATACAATATTTCAAAACACCATAAATAATATAACATGTCAAAATACAAAAACATTCAAATAACTCAAAACACCAAAAACACTTTTCAACTATATGCATTATTCATGATTTACATTTATACTACCATGCTAGACTTACATTTTATTGTTATATGCTATTGTGTGTTGATTTATCTACATTTCCATGCTTCACTTGATCTTATTTGAGAGTGTGTAGTGACATAAAGATCCTTGATTGCTTCACTCTACCCATTGAGAGGGCACCCTACTTCTACATTCAAGATATACATCGACATATCTACCCACTGGGGGCATCTTCTACATGACTACACCATCTAGGTTATTCCATTCCTACACCACACACTCTATTTATCATGTTGATGTGCATTAATTAATAGCTTACATAGATTATTCTATCAACACTCACTAGTTTATAACACTTGTGTATTTCTTAGCATCTACCTACTCTTGTACTACATGTTTTGCATACTTTCACTTCTTGATTTGATTAGTTAGATGCGATATTATTTATAGCATTTACAGGCCTTCCTTTCTTGGTTTGAATATCTAGATCTGATTTCATTTCTCAATTCCTATTTTGTTTCTTGTGTTTGCCTTAGGACATTTACCAATGTCCTTTGTTTGTACTCTTATATGTACTTGTGGCTTTAATGTCAATCTTATTTATTAAAAATTATATGTGTATGTGTGCATTTGAACATGCCTTGTATAATTTATTTTCCCAATTTGAGTGATATGTGCCCATGTCCCTTATTGTATCGGTCTCTTGGCCTCTTTTGTATGCTACTTGCTTTTTGACTTGTGTGCTTGTTTGATTATTTGCTTCTTACTTTTTTGCAATGCCATGATCCATATCATGCATTATCTTAACTTCTTGGATGACATGATGGAAATAATGCTCCATCCCTCCTTAAAAACTAACTAGATTTTTAATTTTAGTTTAGTATACTACATATGTTATTACATTGTTACATCTATCTAGGCATACACATGTTGATCTAACAATCTCCAATACAACTATCTTATATCCTCAGACATCTTTTGGATTATCATTTATATATCATGTATTTCAAAGTGTAAAATACTTATAGGGATTTATATTTTGAGGATAGTCATTATAGGGTCTTCATTCCTACCCTTAGAAGAGAGGGTAACAAACAAGGGTTTTATCATAGAGATTAGAGCCTTCTACCCATTAAAAATCAAATTTTAGAACACTGAGAATAGCAATCAAAATTCAAAAGATGTAGGATAGAACCAAAAATAGTGAAAAATATAGAATAGTCATCAAAAATAGTAAATTAAAAGAGTGTTAGAATTGGATAACACTGGACACCAAAGTGTCCACTTTTTAGCACTCCTATTCAAATAACCAAAAACCTTGAATTTTTAGAAATAGACATAAAGGTAAGGTTAATAAAAATTTTCTTAGCTATAGTTCAATTCATATTGGGTAGTTTTAGTATATTTTTACTTAGATTATCTAGATATAAGGGGCATCATGCATGACATGATTGCTCTCACTTCTAGTTTTAGATTGGGTAAAAATCCATGTTAAAGACATCAGTGATTGGGGGTAATGTGCATGGCACATTTGACTTATTTTATTTCTAGTTCATTGTATTACCTAGGTATTCTTAGTAGTTGTGTGAATTATTCCATCTACAGGTGGTTGGCATCATTTCAAAATGGTTTTTATATAATCTTAGTTCTCAATTTTAGAGTGGCTTTCATACAAGCCTAATCTCCACCTTTCAGAGTGGCCAATATTGACCTAGTTTTTAGTACACATTCAACTATCCATGCCACATTATTATATTAAAAATAATTCATGATATTTATGAGCAATTTCATATGACACACATTCATACCAATATTAGTTCATACTTCATACTTAGTAGGTAACAATGGAGCCAAAGGACTAGCTAGCCTTTATATTCTTGAGCCACCTACTCAGAGGGATTGGACACATAGTCCAAACATCGAATAACACATGCATGATCACATAGCTTCATTACATAGTTCACAATTATGGAGCCAAAGGGATAGATTTTGTATTCTTAAGCCACTCTCAAGGAATTAAGCACTTAACTCTATTTGTGATATTAATTTTTGTACAACACATACCCAACATCATAACAGGTTTTGTATTACTTCACCTACCTGGTGAGGTGTATTCATTCCTTTCTCTTCCTCTCTCTTTTACCCAAACTTTTTACATTATTATTTTTGACATAGCATGTCTAATAAGAACTAATCTACTACTTTCTTTCTTTTGTATATTTACACTTCACATTATTCTCTCTATATGCACACTAAGAATCGCACATCTTCATAGGATTTACCCTTGTAAGTAAGTTTAGGTATGCTTTCTATTTTTTCATTATCCTAGTATTTTGTTTTTCTACATCACTAGAATAAAGGGGGCAAATTTAGTCATATAAAATGTCCAAATTAGTAGTTTGAGTGTGGCTTACAAGACCCTATCCATAGGTCCTTTTTTCATGCTCTTGTGACTCTTCTAGACACCTTTTTGGTCATTACTAGTCATTTAAGACCTTCTAAACCCTTATTTTGCCTTAGCTAGATAATATTCCCTATGTTAATCCTATTCCCCTAGGTCCTGAGCCTGTAAGATAGGAGCACCAAATTCAAACTACAGTGTCAGAACCCAAAGTGTCCTATTTTCATTGCTTATATCCATTTGCACTTTGAGCCCAAATGGTCATTTTCATCCCATCCTTATCCTTAATTAGGTTAGCATGAAAAAATTTGACCCCTAATCAATTATTCCCTATAAAATCCCACTAAAAGCTCATTTACAAAGGAGGTGATAAAACTTATAAAACAAACAATAATACAAACAAATCACTAAGGCAAAACTTCCCTATTATTTGCACATAGTCACCCAACACAATTGCAAACATACTCAAATCCTCATACCAATCCCTAACCACCTCAAATACTATCAATTTTGAATTTTCACCTACATTACACTATTGCACAAAGCACACTAGCTGGGAGAACTACATAAGGCTTGACCTCTCTTTGGAGTATTAGTATGTAAGTAGTGTGCCCATGCAAGGGGTGTGGATTACATGTTTAGTACATATTACACACTAACCTCCCTCTTTCTCAAGTGACTCAAATATAATTTTTTCAATCATGATAGAGGATTAGGGTTTGAATATAAAATCAAATCTACAATGAGTTCTATCAATAACTAACACTCAATTTTTCATAAGCAAGCTCATACAGGCATAATGAAACTACCCAAAAAGTTTTAGGTTTCTATGATTAGTTTGGATAATAACAATAGGAATGGATAATAGTGTCAAACACCAAAGCGTCCACTTTTTGATGCTCCTATCCTTTCACTAAATGAAATATAGATTTAGGTTTAAAACACCTTCCCAATCTTGCATAGTTATTTTTAGCCTCTATATCAACTGTCTTAGTCTATTTCTAGCTAAGTGATATTTCTTCCTATTTATTTCTATTTTTATAAAGGTGAAAAAGATAAAAAATTACACAAATTAGGACTGTAATAATTACTATATTATGTACTAATTTATTAATCCAGACTCTTAACTAAAATAGGAATAAAAATTGATTATTCCCAAAAAAGTTAAATCAACATACATATTGTACATGGATTCCTATATGGTAGACTCCCTTTTACTTGATGGCCACATGTATGATGGCAACATTATTCTACATTTTACACTGTAAAAAACTATATCTATCTATGACCTTTATACCATGCTGAGATACATATCTTACATATATATTTCTCTTTACTCATATATTACATGGTGTTAAATGGATATGTTACTTTTATATGATGTGACATTGATAGACATGGATGTTATAGAATAGTGTTCGCTTCATATATTCTCTATCAATGTTGTAACAATATATTATGATTTATTATAGTATATGACCACTAGCCTTGGATGTCCAACATATTTTTGTCCTTTGTCTATGACATTTTAATTTCTTTTTCATGTGTCCCTTTGTATTTCTTATTGTGACATGTTCATTTGCATTGCATGTGGAATTTTAACTTATATGTGATGTTACGTGACATTGTGTGTTTTGATTTTTGTGATTTTTTTAATTAATGGTCCCATGATAAATATAATGATATTTTATTTCATATTAGTATTCAAATAAAATTACTAAATTATATTCCTCATTATTATATTTATCTAGATATGACATTTATATGTCTCATGTTACATATATTTCATACATGCCTTGATGGCATAGACTATACTATGATAATATACTCTCCATAAGTTGACATGATTATATATTTATAACATGATATAGATAACTCTTATTTTGAGATCAATGACTTGAAGAATAGATCCCTCATCTCAAAATGGGGGGAAATTTTAGAGGGATTTTATTTGACATTTAAACCCAAATGAGAAGAAAAATAAAAAATAATGATAGAATATACATTTCAAAGAATAAACTAAATTGTATAAATGAGATACATTATAGACATTGGCACATTGATAGAAATTATGGGGGCATATGAGATGCATAGGGACTCACTTTACTACTAATTGAATACATATTCAAACACACTTAAATGCATATGCAAAATATGTAAAAGAAGAGAAAATATATATTTCACATACAATTATAGTTGAGCATATAGATGCATGACATTGTATTTACATTGGCACATACTCAAAGGGCATAATGTTGGTCCATTCACATATATACATTTCAAAAAATTCAAAGGGCATGATGTTGGTTCATCCACATATATGAATTTTTAAAATTCAAAAGGTATGATGTGGGTTCCTACACATATATAAATTTCATATCATGTAATCCTAATGTAGAATTCTCATTGATAGGAGTTATTCCAATCCCCAACCAATAAATAAGTGTTCCACAATACTTAATATATTTATTTTCCATTGCATATATTAGTTACATATTTATTGGGGCATTGGATGGTCTATATTTCATCCATCACCATTATTGGACCTATAAATAAATCTTCATTTGCATCTGAATCAAACTACATATGTAAAAAGTTCATCAGGTTAAAAATATTTTCATTAGATTTGAGTGTAAAATAATTAAGATAATTTTCATCAATTATACTATCTAAATAAAATTTGTCTTGTTATAATTTTTACACACACACACACACACACACACACACACACACACACACACACACACACACACAATGAAGTTGTAATTTGTTCCCATTGATAGCTCCTTCAAAATATATTCAGTCAAAATTATTTTTTTATTTGAAAAAACCATAGTAATTACCTTTAATTCTTGTGTAAAACTAATTTTATATCATTCATCTTTATATAGACCTTGTTTTGAGTGTCACTTATAGGATTTAGATAACAAAAGATATTAGCATTCCTTAAAACTATATTAATTTTTCACATTCTTGTACATGTAGGATAGGAATCATATTATTTGATGGTAAAAATAGATGATTGCATTTTTATTTTCAACATTTGTTGTATACATGGCCTTCAAGTGTTTGAGAAACATTTAATATAGTGTATATTTTTTTACAAATATAACACATGCTTCGTGAAAAAAATTATTTAGACCATGTTGAAAAAATATTTCAAAAGTATTAAAATATATATTATAAATTCCATTGGGAATAGTTATATTTTGTTTCTTTCAATTTATAAATATTACATTTGTGTTCTTATTCTAGGTTTCGATGTTGACTCTACTTCAAAATCATTATTTTTTATTTGTCTTCTTCCTCTAAGTTGTGATTTTTTCCCCTATTGTATATAGTAATTTTGTGTAGTGTTTACAACATCAACATCCATTTCATATTGAGCTACACTCTTTTATCTTTCAAGCACATGATCTATAAATATTGAATTCAAATAAATCTATGTAAAATAGGATAAGAGATATAATTTGCAAGGCACCTATTCCATATATGTTGCAAATCCAATATAATATATGGAAATAAATAATCATATATATAAATGTATTTTAATGATTTATATAAGATATGTATGCTACTTTATTTATACTAAAATCAATATTTAATTTAAAATATATTGTTATTTTTACTTCTCATTTTGTTATGGGTACATGGGATGGAGAGGAGGATTCTTTGATGTAAACCCTAGAAATGAGACTAGGACAAATTGATGTTGGGACTAAAACCATGAGGCATTAATGTTATCTTTTTAATTATTATGTATAGATAATGTAAACCTTGAATGAGAACTAAAGGTTTAAAATATCTGGTTTTACACTTTCATTGTACTTATATATTTTGCATACTTGTTTACTAATTTATTAAAAATATCATTATTAAAATAATGATTGTTAATTATGTGTTTTTATTTGTGGGGCATGAAATTAAATCCTTTATCACCTTAATACCCTTGTATGTTATATTTATTGACATAAAAACTCCTCATTATAGAAAAAATTAATATAAAACTATTACTAGCAATTGCCCTGATGGTGTAAGTTATGCCATAATAAATGTATGTCTAATGTTTGTGATTTTTTTGGTAAGTGTTTTCTTTTCATTTATGTAGAAAATTCGTATTGTATGTTTATAATGTAGACACCCCATACTACTTGAGAATTAAACCTATTAGCATTCCCTGCCACTTAGGACTGATCAACAATCAACCATCTTTTCTCTCAACTAGTAACTAATTTATCATGAAATTCACATTGTTTCATGAATGATGTCGCCTTATGCACCCTTGCGACATGAAATTTAAAAAAGAATTAGTACTTAATTCAATTATAATTAAAGGAACATGATAGACTTTAAAACCTCAATTTAATACCCCCACATCAATAAAATTACATTGTTAATTCGATAAGGACATCAGACTTGGAGCCCTTCAGTAATAAAATATAAAATAGTAAATAAAATATGCCACCACTTTCTAACTACAAATCCCTTTGTAATGGGTGTGGCTCAAATAAATCCAACAACTACTATGAAGTTGTGGAATGTGTATTATGGGTATGATATCCTTTAAAATACCTTGTCATTGACCCTCATCATCACTGCCCAAATCATTTTTTAATCTTAAACCACTTCCAATTTATATATGGTGTTGTTATTTATTCTATGGGTAGGATTAGGGTGTCAATATATTGGCAACATAGATGAACACAAGCTACAATATAGATTTTGAAACCTCAATGTCTTGTCTTCACATCAATGACATTGAAGTGTTAATTTGAGTTGCATATCATACATTAAACCTTATTGAAATCAAATCATTCTCATTTATTCCTCATCAACCCTTGACATCAATAAATGTTCAATCAAATAATCCACCATCCTACAAACTACGTACCCCTTTACAATGGGTGTAAGTCATGTAAATCTAACTACCCTAAATTTAGATATGGTGTAGTATATTATTGGAATATATTTCCATTTTAACCATTTAATGTGAACATACCCTAATACATGATAAATAAACTTGCTAACCCTACTTTCCACATGGGATCAATCTCTATTTGACCACCTTTTCTCTCAACATGTACTCCTCCATCGTGACATTCACATTGTATTACCAATGGGACCAGACCCCCCTATGCACACATGGCATGCACTTTGAAAATACTTTGGTACTCACATAAAATTGAATAAAACCAATAATATATACTCTATAAATTCAATGTATTTCCTACACATCAACATCACTCCATTGTTTCTTTGATCCACAACATTAGATCAAAAGGTCAAATTTCATCAATCATAATATTTTACAATGCAAAGACGTTTATATTTAATGATGATAATTATATATATAAATATAGATATATAATATTATAATATATTTTGTCTATATATATATATTACAAGTTATACATATCCTATATATTATTATAATATTTTATAACAAAATATATAATAATAACAAAAAAATAGAAATAATATGTGAGTAATCTTCATAAAGTCATGGGATTAGGAAACTAAGAACATTATCTATTAAGTACATTATGCAAAAATTAAATTTCACACCAGACAATCCACCAAATTTGTTATTGCATGTGGAAGTAGGTTATGCTACACAACAGTTTTCATAGCTTCATCATTGAAACATTCCATTATTTTTTTTGAGAAGTCCTTATTTTGTAGACATTTTATGGTTTAATTTTTCCTACAACACTTCATGGAGGCCCAAAATTCATTAATACACTAACATTCTATATGGATTCAACTCACATCTTATCTTTTTGATGGATTCAACTTCTAGCTTATCTCTATGGTAGATCTATGGAAGTTTATACATTTGAGGTAAGTATTATGGTTTTCGATGCATATATATATATATATATATATATATATATATATATATATATATATAAAATTGTGATTTGCATAACAAATCACACATAAAATTATATTTGAGGGTCTATGAGTTAGTTTTAAATAACAATGTTATTTATGCAGATATATTTTGGTTTGTTAATTTTCCTTGGGTATGTTATATATGACACTCAAAAGATAATTGAGACATCAAACTTGGGGATTATGATTATTCTAAGCACTTGTTGGATCTCTTCATATAATTTATCATGGTGTTTGTTCTCCTTTTTTCTTAGTTGATCGACCATTTCAAAATTTGGCATATTTATTAACTTTTTTTGTTTTACCATTTCGTGGCTAACTATTTATTAGAAAGAAATAGTTTTTTTTTTAATAACAATAGGGGATGTATTCAGAATCTATTGGCAAGCCAATAATTATAATAAAATGCATTTATTTCAACTCCATCATTCCAAAATTGAAAAAATGATTTAATGGAAGTCATCCTGAAGAATCCATAAAAGAGAGACACATTTTCAATTGTAAGGTTGGATTTGGTCTACATTAAGATGAATGATTTTTGATATACAACTTAGTCCCCATTAACATCATTTTATTTAATGTTTCATGCATATAACACTTTCCCCATATATACATGGCATCAGTTGACCTAGGAAAAACCTTTTGTTTTTTAATTTCAATGTGAGATGAATCTTTGCATAATTTCTTGTATAGAATGTTTTTGACATAAAAATATATAAATTTAAAAAAATCTAACAAAATATATAAAAATATTTTTTATATTTATTTTTTTGTTTTATGGAAAACATTTCCAAAGAGATGTCACATTTGGGAAATACCCAAGGATTCAAGGGTATCTCTTTTGAAACAATTTCCCATAGCTCACACTTGACCTAATTCTTTCAACATGTCCAAAGAGAACACCTAACCAAAACATAAAAAATCACCGAGACATACATGTACTAGCCAAGGAAACCACAAATATTTAATCCTTTTGGCTCATAAAAAACCTAGGTAAAATAGGAGGCCCAACATAATTCCAATAATAATAAATTTGGAATCATTCCCCAAAACTAATAAATCAATGGAGAGGAAGTTGTTGATAATCTGATAAGAATCAAAAACCATAGAAGCTAGCAAAAAGGGAAAGGGCATCCTTAACAAAGATTCTACCTATAAGCTCAATTATTATCCAAGGATAAAATGTTTAATATTTCTTGACTTAGCTTTATCTACCACCATAATTAATGAGGACCAATGCCTTTCAAGTTAGCTTGGTCAAGATCCTAATTATCAAGAGCATCTACAATTTTATTGAAACCTAGAGGAGTATGTGAGTAAAGAACCTTGTCAAATGTATCTTAAAGAAATTTAATTTAGTGGATAGTTATACAAATTCTCTATTCCTTGGGACTATTATAAATTGGATCAAATATTATTTTAAATAAAAAACTTTGAGTTAACAACCAACTGGATATTCTTCCACCCAACTTGCCAAGTAGTTTTAAGACTTTCCACAATATCTTGCAGCTGAATTGTTGGTGTTTATACCAATTTTGGCAGAAAAAATAAAACAATGGAGTTATCCAAATCTATACCTATGCCTCAAATATTAGAATGACTAGTATTTACCCTCGAAGTGCCATCTATATAGTTTCTATTAAAGCATAGGATTGGAATAAAGTGATCTTTGACACTATAGTCTTGCTAAAAAAGTTGGAAAAATGTGAAGAGCCTAAATAATGAGTAACCTAGGCTGAGAAGGTGTCACAGGGTGTTTCATCAAGTGCACGATTGATTATTTAATATTATTAAGAGTGTTCTTCCAAATCCAAACACTATCATTAGCCCTCCACTTGAAATGTTTAGCATTTTTCTCTTTCCACATGTTTCATAGGAGGAAATAAAAACCAACCCAAAGATTCTTATTAGAAAAGACACCAAAATAGAAAATACAATGCCAATCATGAAAGGGTTACATTATTGATGAAATTCCATTCCATGGGACACCCGAAAGGCTCACAAATAATTACCATTGCTTAGTAAAGAAGGGACATGAAAAAATAGGGGAAAAAACATCTCCTCATGATCCTTGCATAGTACACATCTAAAGGGTCTATTAAATATCATGTTCAAAAGTTTATCTCCTATAAGAGATCTACCAAGAAGGAAAATTAGAGGAAAAAATCAACCTTAGGCCATATATTATGATTCCAAAGTTAATGTTTTTTACTGGATGAAATAAAGGATAACATAGAGAATGATAACCATCCACAAAAATATAAATTCCATTATGCTATCCTCCCCAAGCTAATACGTCTTCCTCATTTGAGTAGAAAATATATCTATCCTTAATTATACAAAGTAGTTGGATTTTAGATTCCAACAAAATTCAAATAGGAAATATTTAGGGGAAATCCACTTCCTTTCAATTGTCCTTTTTTTTCTAGGGCTATTTATTTGTTTGGAAACTGTAATCCAATCTTCCTGATGTATTTAATCCATGATGTCATCAAAATGGGGATATTGTTCAATAAGAGGGGGATAACCATTTCAATAATTTTTCTAGAAGTGGACCTTTTGACCATTCTTGATGATAAAAAAAATTATTGGTCAAAGGCACACCAATTTTGAGAACATCCATCCCAGGAGAGCTTTTGGAGGGTAGGGAGAACTGGATGATTTGATCAGAAAGTTTATTTTCAGCATATTTAGTTCTTGTGGTATACACTTAAAATTGTGATGGAGATTGAATAAGACACTAGTAAATATTAGAAGCTACATATTGACCATTTAGATGAGATGAATGAAAATCCAAACCTCATTCTCGCTTATTGATATAAAGTATGGTCCATTTCACTAAAGACCATTTTTTCATATGATGCAAGCCCTTCCATAGAAACATGTGGCAAATTTTGATCAATTTATTTGAATATGGCCCTAGGAAAATGAAATATAGAAGAGAAGTAAATGGTTTTAGCTTTCATAACAATTTTATAATGGTCATTTGTCCCCATATAGACAGCCATCTATTGATTCACTTGGAAATTTTCATTTTTAACCTTTCCACTAACCAAATCCAATTAGAAAGTCTAATCTCCATCAAGGGAACTCTAAGGTAGATGTTGAGGTCAATATACCCCCATTTCTAAAAAATGAAGACCCTTTCTTCAAATTCTATAAATTTGTGTTATAAATTGAACATCCCACTTGATCAGAGTTATTTATTTGAAGATCATTTACACTAATGGCTTGATTAAAATGTTTGCATATAATCCTTGTTTTACTTCATCTAATGTTGTTGATGGTCGCTTCATGTGTTTCTAGTTTAAAGGTTTAATAGAGTCTTATTTGTGTGAATAGTGTTTAGGGTTTTATGATTTAATGCTAATTTGACCCTTTACTTTGATTAAACCATAGTCTTTAATTACTTAATTGAATCCATGTTTAAATGTTGTTTAAAAATCCTTAGTCTAATATGTTTTAGCCTAAGTCATTTTGAAATAGTTTCAAATTTGCGTGGGATCAAATTTACGTAGGAAGCTTTTATTATGTCTTAGACTTAGTTTAAATTTTATCCCAACTTTTGATCATGTTTATTAACACGACTAAAACCTTAGTCTAAATTTTTATCCTAAATATCTTTATATTATCTGAGCCCATAGTTTATTTTCATTACATGTAAGAATGAATTAACGTGAGGATGCCAAATGTCAAGATCTCAAGAGCATGGACAAAAAATCAATGGTGAGAAGATGATGACCCAAGTCAAAATGTCAAATAAGCTCATATCAAATGTGAGAGTAACAAGTGTCATAATCTTAGATGCAGATTGAATATCTAACATAAAATGAAGTTCAATAAGTCAAGGATGCTGAGAGAGGATGTAAAAATGATAAATGTCACAATTTTGGCAAATGGTCAAGCAAATCAATGGTTCACATTCGATTGTATAATCAAGATTTATGGAGTTCATTTAGTTCTGTGGAAGGTATAATTTTCAAAGAACCCAAAGCTAACATGGTAGTGAAACCAGAGCTAACATAATAGTGACACTTATCACAACCATGATGGATTAAATGGAGATCAACCAATGACATTCAATCTCTCTAATCAAGATCAACAATGCAAGGTGAGTCACCAATTTAAAGAGCCTAGAATTACATGAGAAGCTACCACGTGGCATAAGAACATTTAATCAAGTTCCCAAAGTATGTAAAGAGCCCATGGAGCTACCAAGTAGAAAAATCTTGGGAGCTTGAAAATAAATCAATAGCCCATGATGAAGCCAAATCTAAGAGGCTCCAAAGTAGATGAACAATGTGAATTTGATCCAACCTCAAGATTGCACATAAAGGTGACATGTGTCCAAAAGTGACAAATGGTCAAATTTAAAAAAAAATAATGAGTAGTGTCACATAGAAATGCCACATAAGTAGAACAAGTCATATTTGAAGATCTTGTGGACCCAAACATATGAAACTTAAAAATACATGATCCAAAAAAAATCTAAGTCACAACACTCATAATTTGAACTTGATTACCACCATCGAAACTCTGTGTAAGCCTCCAAAAATCCCTAGATTGTATGAATTTCCCTAGTTGTCTTTGGTTTATCTATAATTGAGCTAAGAGAGTTAGATTATTTCCTTTAATTAGATAATTCTATTGAAATTTTATCAATCAAGAACCATAATCATGTTTCAAAACAAGAGGCTGAACTATATTTGACATCAAACATAGAAGGTCGAGTGTTCAAGGACATAGAGTTTGTTTTTGTTGCTTTGAACATAGGGGACAATAATTGGTCAAAATTGTTCTAGATAATTGAGAACCAACTAGTCATCACTAGGGAAGAAGAAAATATTCTCCTATCCAAGAGTATATACAATGACATTGTAGCAATCTAGATGATTGGTCTACATTATATAGATATGAAACTAGAGGTACTTCATTGCATTGATATTCTTAGTCCCATTTTTAAGGAATCTAAAATGGACAAGGGAATGCTAATTAATGAACATAATCATAATAAAGTTACTTACATTTCCCTAATAGACTTTAGTATTATTAAAAGTTTTCCAAACCTCAAATTGACCTAGCTTCTATCAATTCTTGGGCTAAGGAGCACAATTTGATAGACACCCTTGATATGTGGTTATATTTTGGCAACCAGGTCTTTTTAGACCTTAATAAGAACATCCTTGTTAGTCATTTTAGACCTAGAATTAGGATGATAATGACAATATTAAACAAGTTAAGTGGGTGTGCACCCACAACAAATGTAGATCCAATAGGGGTGCCCATGCTTTACTTCATGGTTGAAAGGGTGATAGTTCCCCCTTTGGGTGAGATAATTAGTATCTCATTAATCAGACACATATATACAATAAAGAATAAGGAATTGGACAAGATGTCCTACCACTTACATGCCCTTTATGAAACCATTAAGATCCCAAACCAAAGATAATGGTCTCCAAATATAACTCAAACCATTTCTCAATACTATTCCAAGTTGCACATCTTCAAATAAAGAGACCACATTAACTTTATTTGTGATAGTGTCTACCTTGCCCTGATAGAAGCTATAACTCATATTCCCATGGAGAGAGTAAGCCCTTTAATCAAGAAATTTATTGAATCATTGGGGAACATATGGTTATATCCATATTGTATAGTCATAAGGATTGAATAGACTCAAAATTATCCTCTCAAGTTACTAGTCCATGTTCTCAATAATCTAGAAAAATAATAGGTGGCCTACCAATTATTCCATGGCATAGATGGTTTTTACAAGACCAAAAGAAAAGGACTTCTTCATAGCTTCCCTGTGACTATTGGCAAGACCAGTTTCAGATAGTGAGGACACATTGATGTTACATCAAAACATAGATCATATTTCATATACATATAGATTAACTTAGATAATGGAACCTTATGGAAGGGTTAAAGAGCATTTAAAACTCAAAGGTATCCTAAATGTTCCCTATGAACATGAGCTTGGTACCTTTGATCCTATATATAGTAAGGCATATACTTACTTTGAAGTCACTAAAAGATTAAAGGAACAGAACCTAAGTCTTCAGTCTAGACTGTAGAGAAATCAAAAAGTGGATGATAGATGGAAATTAATCCCCAAGAAGTATCATTTGATCAATGGTGAATCTTCTAGACTTCCATCAGTCAATACATAAGTGGAGACACAAATATAGCAAAGGCCTGAGGATAAAGGTCAGACAAGATTTCTTGTAGTTCATCAGCTCATGAATTTCCCAAAGTAGTAGAGTAAGAAACACCTCAAGAGAAGATTCATATGATATCATTAGATCCTAATGAGATTTTTGAAGATGCATTAAATATGTTATGCATGATGTATGAGTTAGATTCAGATGAAGAAAATACAAGTGTTGAGGAAACTAAAGAGGACAAAGGGAAATCTTTGGACTTAGGAGTTGTTGACACCCCCAAGAGTAAAGTTGAGAAAACCATGTCTCAAAGGCTAAGAGACCTAAAGTGACACCACCTTTCAAAGAATTAAATTTATTTAATGAATATAACTTATTTTATGGACCACCAATTCTAGAATGGTTTATTTATGAAGGAAGGTTGGAGAGAGTGCCTACTATTCATAATCCTTGGGCTATGGTGAAGGCTACCAACATACCTTTGTAGCAATAAGTGAAACCATGGATCATTGATCTATAGGAAGAGAAGGCAAGAATATTGGATACTCAAAGATAATAAATAGACCAATCATAAATGGAGGTCCCAATCCCACATGTCATCAAATATATAGTTGGAGTCAAGTTTGATCCAAAGATTGTTAGATTACAAAGGGTGGTTGAGAAAAAGGTCATGCAAGGTGGTGAAGAGATGACATATCAAAAAGTGGATCCATTGACTAATTTGACTCAAAATCAAGCACATAATCCTAGTGAGGATCTTATTTTTGAAGAGGATGTTTTTAAATTATCTTAGGCACAATCAGAACAATTACAAGTTGTTATCAAAGGGTTAAGGCATTAAAATAAGAACTTAGAGGAGAAATTTATCCTATCTTTGCCAAGATATATGGTCAATAAGTTTTAAACCACTTTGCATGACATATTAATATCCTTGAAAGTTATAATATCCATATAGAATATGGTGAACAAATAGGGTACTTTTGATGTAAGCCAAGTTAGCCAATGCTAGAATTCATACAACAAGGTAAAGGATTTGATCAAATTTTTGACAGAATATCATTTTTTTGTGTTTAAGAAAATTAGCCTATCCCATTTGAATATGACTATGGCAATATTGATAGAGAATATCAAGGCTTTTGACAAGTGGTCCAAGGAAAAGGGGGATCTTTCTAATGATTTCAAGCAATTGGAAAACATAATGATACACATACTATGGAGCTTGATCATAGACCCAACTACACTTAGTCCTATTGACTTAATCACTAATGATGAATCAAATTATAGATCTACTCAATTAATATAAGAGGTGAAAAGTAAAATCCAAGGAAAAATAGGGGTAGACAATAAAAAGATCTTGGACATGATCATGGCTATAGAAGAAAAAATTAGTGATGCAAGGAGCATCAAGGAAGCTTTGGATAGAGTTGACAAAGACCTCAAGGGCCTGTTAGACTAAGAAAAATATATTTTCATGGAGCCTATCATCAACCTCAAGTTGGTTGATGAGCAACATGATGAGGCAATGAAGATCTTGCAGTAAGGACAAAAGACTACAACAACAAAGGAGTCTCAAATTCAAATTTATTGACTAAGTATATTATTTTTTAAACTAAACATGTATCATTTTAAAAGAGAATATTCTTTTTGTAAAATCATGTGTACCCTATAAACCACATTGCTTTTAGGTCAACCTATTTAGAGAGTGTCATTAGTTTTGGAAATTTTTGAAAGGACAGCTGTGCATGACACTTGTACAATTGTCTTTGATATGAATGACTGACATACTTCCTTGGTCTTATATAAAAGGATTACTTTCATTTGTAAAGAGGGGGAGTTTTTAAGTAAAAATTTTATGTAAACTTTTAAAAATTAATATAAGGAATTCTGCAAAGATTATCCAATATTTGTTTGTGTGTTTACTATTATGGATGTCTCCTCAATTATATCTTTGAATGTTCATCTTTGAATTGTTTATATGGATTCTAGATATGCATACATGAATGTATAATTTTCAATTTGTGCTTATGCTAGATTTATTAAAGGATTTTAAGTTCATTTAATTTTCCTTGCTTTTTTTGAAGATGTGATAATGCAATTTTCTTGTGGAAGTAAATCTCTAAAGTGAACTTGATATCTTATCTAAATTATTTCACCTTTCGTTAGACATTTGCCTAGTACATGGTAGGATATGTGTTTATCTATTTCATGTCATGTATTGGTTTGAATGTATGTCTTGATGAAATTTAAGCTTTGTCATGATGTTTGGACTGAAAATTAGAACACTTTATTTCTCCCTACCCTTTCTTTTGCTCATTTTTTGTTCAATTCACTTTATTTTAGCTTATCATTATGAATATACATGTTAAATTAAACTTTAGATCTTAGGCTTTGATCACAATTCAATATATTCAATTCAGATCACTTTCATGTTTACAAACTAGTTTTTAGACCAATGTTGCTCCCAACAACCAATTATATTATCATTTTGTGAAATAATTATATTGCTTTGCCACTATTCCACCAAAGATATTATGAATATCACCACCAGTTACTCATGCAATGGATTCTTTGAGTCCAAAAATGAGAAGAATGTTTCTCAACATTTTGTAAAGCCTATGATACACTTTTAGGCATCAATAGGCATAGTTTTAGTGGTGCTAGAAGGAGGGAAATTAGCTAAATATTTATGAATTTGAAGTATCTTTGTTAATTTTGGTGAATTTTGTTCAAGGATCAATGGATCCTTTACATATTTTTGTTGTTTGTAGCTCAATTGCATAAAGATCATTGATATTCATGGTTTCAGACTAGTCTTTAAGCTTGTTTAGCTAAAGATAGATATTATTTGAATATTCATGAGTAATTATGGTAAAGGTAGTCTAAGATTTGTGAATCCAAGGAATTTGAGGTTAGTGATAGCAATTTTATTCAAATATTGATTGATTCTTTGCAAATTTAGGTTTTTTTTAGCTTAGAAGTATAAAGATCACTCATATTTTCAAGATTAGATGCATCTTTGAGCTAATATAGTTAAAGATAATTGTCATTTAAATGAGTTTGTATAAATTTGTGAAAAATTTGCATAATGTACAAGTCTAATCATTTTTATTTGAAAATATAAGGTTTACAAATTGTATTTTGAATAGGATTCAAAGCTCACAACTTGGATCTGCTAAGAATGAAGACTAGGTCACATTCAAAGATAAGAGTACCTCATATTTCATTATAAGTTCATAGGAAATTAAGAGAATATAAAGGTAATCATAGTATCTCCAAGTCCCAACCTGCTTCACTTGTTCATGATACTCTTATGTTCAACCATTATCTAAGTATGGCCTAGTTAAGAGGTTTTCCAATCAATGTGTTAGGTATAGCACATGACTTACCTTGAACTACTGAGAAATATTTGCCAATTTTTAGTCCTTCTATGTTGTAATTGATGAAGAACATATTAATATCTTTAAGGCTACTTTATGACTTTTAAACATTGTTCATGAATATGTTTCATACATATTGTTTCCATTTACTTTTATAGACCTTCCTAATAACTAAACTTTTAGTTGGAACAATTTTAATGATTATTTCATTGATCAATTTAGAAAGATCATCAATTCATGTGTCTGTTATCAATAATTCACCATTGTAAAGAGATATGAAAATAAAGCTATAATAGCTTTTAATGCTAGATTCTAGAATATGTTTAGTAGGACTACATGTCCTTATAGACATAATGTAACTTTAACTTTAGAGATCTATAAAGATGTTGTGGATATTTTTGGCCAATTTTAGCCCACATACCATGTTTCTACTTAGATAGAGAAGCTGAGCAGAGTCCCTATTTGAGTGAATGATCAAATGTCGTGATGAGCTTGTTATCTCAAGATATAAAGCTTCAAAGTTGAACTTGTAAAGTAAGATGTGCATGGGGATGCCAATTTTAGGCCTTGTGAAATATCCATTTGAATTAAAATGTCCTTAAATTTTAATTCTAAGTTGATAGATGTCCAAATATTAGAAGCTAAGTTCTAGATCCAATGTCACACATTCAATTATGTTGTGAAGATCTAACAGTGTGAGTTAAAATAAAAAAATCAAAGGATCTTAAGATTAAATACAATGAAGCCAAGTGTCATGATTAGTGGGACTAGGCACATCAATAGAGCATGTCCACTCATATAAATTATATCTAATAGTGAGCTTGATGTCAAAAGGTTAGAATATCCTACTATTTAATGTTAAGCTGACAAATGTCAAGATCTAAAGAGCATAAAGAATATCTAATGGTGAGAAGATGAGATCGAGTCAATGGGTCCAGCCAGATCTATGGCTCATGTTCATTCATACAAAAAATATAAATTGTTTAAGCAAGGTCATAAAGTCAATGGATCTCAAATGAAGTAAAAGGATGACAAGTGTCTCATTCATGATGCACTCCAAAGTAGATGAATGGTCCACATTTGATCTAATAGATCAGATCCAATGGTGCATGTTTAATAATTAGGATCAAGATCAATGGCCAATATTAAAATTCAAAATCTAAAGACTTAAAATAAATGTCAAACATGGTTCAGGTCAAACCAGGGTAGATATTCCAAAAGGCATGTATTACCATTAAAGTTCGGTCAAATATCATAATCAAATGTAGCCATATAGTCAAGATTGTTCATGTTGAGGTTCCATCACCATTAAAGTTTAATATAAACCTCTAGCTCAAATATTTGGAACATATAGATCCCATCTTTTGGGATTGTAGATTTGTTTCATGACTATGATCATTTCTCTTTAAAGAAGGATCCATGCATATAATGAGTTCTCAGCTTCCACAAGGTTCAAAGAAAGAATAGGTTTATTTAAACATAATATAATTTAGGATCAATGTTATTTAACCAATAGGTTTTCATTGATGTAATAGCTATATTAAAACTAATAATTTAGATTGGTTTTCAATTTATAGTTAATCTATGTCCCGGTTAGAGTATGGGTAGAAATAAAAGAGATATGAAAGAGTGTCTTATCTTCAAAAATAATCATAGCTTCGATAAACCATTGATCAAATCAGACATGGCATGGCTTTGTCAGGTCCAAGGATATGAGGACATTATCTTCATAATAAATTCAAGTGGAAAGTGGCAAAGTTCATGGATTAGATTGGGGGATTGAAGAAAATAGTTAAATCATTCAATTTTGTTCAAACCCTTTGAAGATCTTTCCTCCTTGAAAGAATCATGAATCATCATCTTCAAAATAGAACTCTAGTCTTCTAGTGGATCTCTTAACCAATGAGAAGAACTTGAAGACTAATTGGAGTGAATGTAGACACCTAAATAGTGTCTAACCCTTGGTCACCTTCCCCCTTGGTCCATTCCTAACCCATTCCTAAAAATTACTAATTTAAAATAATAAACTTATTTTGAATTAACCCCCTCCTTGGGCACATCACCCATGACACCTCACCTAGGACACCTCGCCCTAGACTAATTCCCATCCTATGACTCACCCAAGACCTATTTTTACTTCTCTCTAATCGCCTAACAAACTCTCGTGTGTATTTAGCCCAACCTTCGACATTCTCCAACAGATAGTGCACTTGGCGGATGAAAAACAGGCTTGGTGGCTCTTTTTGCCCGTTCTAAACCCGCTGAATCGGTCAAATGTCGGCCGACGCCGACGAAATCACCGACGTCGGTTATACTTAACCCGCTTCTCTGACCCTTTTGATGACCTCAATCACAATCAGCTAATTTTTGAAGCAAATCATGAATCCTTCAATATTCAGTCTTCGACCATCCGTCAATCTACGAAATCTCTCAGTCAAGCCTCTCACTCTCTCCCTCAGGTGCAGCAATAGCTTCAGGGTTCTCCATCAGCAACAGGTTCTCCACATAGGCTACATCAATAGCAGGTATGGGAATCATCAGTAGCACACCTTCAACAAGGCACAGGTAAGTATATTTTTTGTGTTTTCTAGTCATTTGCTTTTAAGTATTATGAATTAGATTTAGCACTCCCTCTCCCCAAACTAGATAGTTAACCAAGACAGACCTGAATCTTTACTTCTCTATCTCCTTATTGCCTCTATCCTCTGTTAGACCATACACTTTGTCCATTCAACCAGACTCTCAGACCCAGACCCCAGACCATTCAACCAAGCCCAAAACTTTGTCTCAAGACCACTCAAATAAACCCAGACCCTGACCAGACCCTGTCCACGGACCACAGACCTAACCAGACCTCGTCCAAAGACCTTTGCCTCTACCGATGCCGATCACTACCCCAACCGACATCGGTAGATTAACCGACGTTGGCACCTTGACCAACCGACGCCGGTAGGACCACTGACACCGGCGACTATGACCAGTTCGACAACTTCTTTCAAGTAAGCTTTTGCTTCCCTTTTTCATTCCATCTTTTATTATTTCAATTCTTTATCATTTTGTTGTGTATCAGACACTTCTTTTTATTGACTAGTGGGTTTATATCCCTTAAGGAAGTCTTCATACTTCTGGGATCAAGATTTTGCTTGGCAACCCACCATCTATCCATTTAACGCCTTCTTTTATCCAAGCTTCTTTTCTTTGTAGGTGTCATTCCTCCACAACCAAAGAGGAGTACTCACAGCGTCTGGATTACGATGCATAGACTATATCCAGGTACATACAAGCCTTAACCATTCCTTCTTAAGTTTCTCATTTTCTCTCCTTTGAATCTGAAAGCAAAATTTGAATAAAAACATTTTGGCACACCTGGTGGGACCCACTGTTGATGTAGAAACATTTTGGCATTTTCATACCTGCTGTTGATGTAGCCTATGTGGAGAACCTATTGTTGATGGAGAACCCTGAAGCTGTTGCTGCCCCTGAGGGAGAGAGTGAGAGGCTTGACTGAGAAATTTCACAGATTGACGGATGGTCAAAGACTGAAGATTGAAAGATTCATGATTTGCTTCAAAAATTAGCCGATTGTGATTGAGGTCGTCAAAAGGGTCAGAGAAGCTGGTTAAGTATAACCGACATCGGATATTTGATCGACGTCGTCTGGTTTAGAATGGGTAAAAAGAGCCACCAAGCCCATTTTTCATCTGCCAAGTGCACTATCCGTTGGAGAATGTTGAAGGTTGGGCTAAATACGCATGAGAGTTTGTTAGGCAGTTAGAGAGAAGTAAGAATAGGTCTTGGGTGAGTCATAGGATGGGAATTAGTCCAAGGCGAGGTGTCCTAGGTGAGGTGTCATGGGTGATGTGCCCAAGGAGGGGGGTTAATTCAAAATAAGTTTATTATTTTAAATTAGTAATTTTTAGGAATGGGTTAGGAATGGACCAAGGGGGAAGGTGACCAAGGGTTAGACACTATTTAGGTGTCTACATTTGCCCCTTTTTGTCTTGTTGGTTGCTCTAAATGAACTGCAAGACAAAAATAGGAGTTGGTTGCCCCAGGTATGGGATAAGATTGATTTCATCCTATTGGTTGTTCAAGTGAACTGTAAGACAAAAATAGGTGAGGGTTGGTTGCCCCGATTATAGATGACGTATCCCCCCTCAAAGCAGGAGTCGAGAGAAGGGAACCTAGAATCAGGTGCTAATTTGACAGAGAGTGGATGAAAAGGGTGAAGATAGAGTGAGAATGCTGCAAAAGTTATGATTGTGTGTACACCACTTCACGAGGATGGTCAGGTCAAATTGCCATAGGTCAAAGGTCGAGGAGTGCCAAAATTGAAATAATCGGGCCCCAACATTAGTCGTAGCTGATCGGGTTATTCAATCTAAGCTGAAGCTCCAATGGTCATCGTGTTCCAGGTATCCCAGGCTTAGGAAGTGCTCCTGAAAACATGAAAAAGTCACAAGTAGTGTGGATCAACTGGCTTGTGATCTTATACTTGTGAAGGTCAAAAGTTTGTGCACAATTATGCTAACCAATCATGAGGTAGCATATATGCAAAAACAACCGAGGCAGAATCACTTTGGAAGTAGTCACGATTAAAGGAGATGGTCATGATCTCCAAGGTCTGGTAGTCGGTGGATGGAGGCAAAAGTGATCTTAAGTGGGCCCTAGGGGGCCAAAATGACTTCTACTAAGAATGCTAACTGATTGGGGCATGATTTTGGTCATGGCAAAGAATTTGGAGGGTTGAAGTGATGAAGAGAATGGCCGAGCTAACCCTAGAAGACCTCATGTCAACTGAGTGCTGCCTACATAGCCCCTATCGTTAGGGCCTCAGGCCAATGTAGTTATCCCCTAAAAGGGAGGAATAGTCAAAGGGATCGATGGTCTCGGTCAAAGTGGTTGATAGACTAGTCTTGGTCAAGGTCAAGGTCGAGGTCAAGGTCAAGGTCATGGTCAAAAAGGAGGAAAGAAGGTTTGTCCATCGGAGAGACAAACAAACAAGGGTGGTCAAGATAACCCCAGATGATGTCGTATCATCTAAGTGCTGCCTACATAGCCCTAGTCTTAGGGCCTCAGACCAATGTAGTTCAGACAAAGGGTCTGAGTGGTAGACAGGTGGTCAAAGAGGTCAATAGATTGGTTTGGTCATGTGTTGAAATGATGAGGAGAAAGATGTTACAGCCTTTTCCAAATGGTGTATTCTATAACATTGGTCGAGGGTCATTCATCCCTAGCAATTCTCCATAGTCGTGATGGATGTATGCTAAAAATGAATTGAGGTTGATTTATGTTTCAGCAAGTAATGGTTTATGCTTGACATAAATTGTGTGGTTTGAAAAGAGTTGGATTGAATAGTTTTGACAAATGATGTGGTTGAATGTGACCAAAGTGTAGGCAGAAAGTAAAAGGCATAAACGCCCTTTTATTGACAAGGACCAAAAAGACAACATAGACAGGGGTGAACCAAGAGCCCCATTCATGTGTTGCATCATTGACCATAGTTATGTTAGAGCGGTAATCGAATTACTTTTGACATTAAAGTGAGCTCGAAGTCCCTTGAGTAGGTGATATGATAAGAGGAAAGGGTAACCCATTTTTAGAGTATGGAGAACTTTTCCCCTTTTTATAGGAGACCTTGAGACAACTAAAAGGCAAGTCCATGACCCGGTTTTTTTTTTTTTAGAGAGCGGACTGATCAATGCAGGAAGTCCACATAAAGATGTCATTTGTTTGGTGGTCATTTGTGAAGCTGATCGATGTGGGAAGCTTCTAGGAAAGTGCTATTTGTAGCAAGATTTAGTCATAGCCATCCTTCGAGGGAGTGGTCTATATTTTGCTTTATAGATTTTGAATAGCTATCCTTTGAGGAAGCAGTCTATTAGTTACAGCAATGATATTACAGCTATCCTTCGAAGGAGCAGTCTGCTTTTTGATTTGGTTTTGTGAATTTGGATATTTTGACATCTTGATTTAGTTTTGATTGAATATTGAGTCATGGACAAGACTTATAGAAGGTCAAGGGCTCCCTTTTATTAGGACGAAACATCCGTACGTCATAAAAAGGGTTGTAGAGGATTTTATTAAGGGAAAAAAGGTGAAATGGATTAAGGATTAAAAGGACAAGGATTGCTCAAGGGATAAGCTCAAGTTAAATTTCAAGTGGATGAGTACTCGACTAACAGTAGAATGGTCGTAGATGTAAAGCATTAAGAGGTTCAGGTTCTGGTCAACCTTCAAGAGAAGACAGACGATAAGTCCCTGATCCATACTTGTGCGTGATGATATAAGGTCCGAGCCAATTAGGAGCAAATTTACCTCATTTACTCTATTCCATATTGGTCACATGTTGGTTCTCTTTGAGGAAAAGGTCTCTGATATTGAAATCTCATTCTCTCAGAGTTTTATTATAGGTGTGCCTGATGCAATTTTGATAGACATGGAGATGATTGAGGGCAGCGAGATGACGCTCGTCGAGTAACTCAAGTTGAGCTAATCGATCTTGATGAAAGTCATCATTAGAAAGAATGTCATGGAGTGAAATGTGAAGAGATAGGATCTGTACTTTGAGAGGTAAGACAACCTCTATTTTGTACACTAGAGAGAAAGGGGTAGCACCCGTAGAGGTTCGGATGCTAGTGCGGTAGGCCCACAAAGCGAAGGGTATTTGAACGTGCCAATCCCTTCCAGTGTCGTTGACCACCTTCATGAGAATTTTAGTTAAGATTTTGTTAGAAGCCTCGGCCTGCCCATTTGCTTATGGGTAGTAAGGCGAAGAAAAGCTGATTTTGATGCCAAATGAGTCGTAGAGTTTTTGGACGGTCTTGTTTTTAAAGGACTTGCCATTGTCGGTGATGATTTTGTGAGGTACACCGAAATGACAGATGATGTGGGTGTTGATGAAGTCAACAATCTTGTCGGCTTTTGTGGAGACAAGAGGAATAACTTCTACCCATTTAGTGAAATACTCGGTGGCAGTGATGATGGACTGATGACGAAGAGACGAATGAGGGTTAATCTCGCCGATGAGATCTAAGCCCCATTGTGAAAAAGGCCAAAAATCCTAAGCGACTTGTAAGGCGTGACTAGGGAGATGAAGCAAGTTAGCATGATGCTGACACTTGATGCAACACCGAACATAATCACTACAGTCTTGATGAAGAGTGGGCCAATAATAACCCAGGCGAAGGATGCGCTTGGCAACCGAGTTACCACTGAAGTGTCTGCCACAAATCCCGTCATGGGCTTGTTTAACAGCATGAGAAGCTTCAGTGGAGTTTAAATAGTGAAGAAGAAGGCCATCAAAAGCTCTTTTATAGAGAAGGCCCCCTAGAATGGTATAACGAGCGGTGCGCTTAGTGAAAGCCCGCCGCGCATTGCTAGAGAGGTTGGGAGGAATGAGAGAATGAGCTAAGTAGTCCTCAAGTTGTTTATACCATACATCTTGTGAACTAGAGTCTATGGTGTGGATGAGATTGATGTCAGTGGAAATGTATGAAGGCAATGGCACATGATGTACCATGACATAAATTCTTGATGAGGATGATGATGAAGAAGGAATATGAGAGGCGAGGGAAGCCATGGTGTCAACAAATTTATTCATCGATCGAGGAACAATCTACAATAAGTGATGGTCGAAAGATGCTAGAAGAGTGTCAACACGGTGCTTGTACCTTTGTAAAATTTCATTTTTATAAAGATATGAACCATTGATTTGATTGACGACAAGTTGTGAGTCACCGAAGATGTTGATGGACTTGATGTTTAAAGAAAGGGCAGTTTGAAGTCCCAAAATTAAAGCTTCATATTTGGCCATATTATTGGTACATTCAAAGTTGAGCTTGAAAGACAGGGGCATGGGTTCACCTTTATGTGGAATGAGGATGACCCCCGCACCCCCACCGAGTTGACATTTAGATCCATCGAAGAACATTGTCATTTGGTAGAATGTGTCATCAGTCGAGAGAGTGGCGATAGATTCATCGGGAAACTCGCACTGAGAAGGTTGATTGTCGGGAAGAGGGGCATCCGCTAGTTGGTCAGCGATAGTTTGCCCTTTTTTAGATTTTTGCTAGACAAATTCTAAGTCAAATTCAGCAAGAAGCATGAGCCAACGAGCCATACGCTGGTTTTGATATGGTTTGGAATGCATGTATTTAAGGGGATCAATGTGGGTGACGACAAAGGTTTTGTGATTGAGAAGATAGTGACGGAGCTTGGTAGTGGAAAAGACTAATGCCAAACAGAGTTTCTCGGTATGAGTATACCGAGTTTCATAGTCAACAAGTGTTCAGCTTATGTAATAGACTGCTTGCTCACAGTGTTGCTCATCTCGATGCGCGATCATGGCACCTAACGAATGATTGGTTACTGAGATGTAGAGGTAGAAGGGTTAGTCATCTTTTGGTGGAATAAGGACTAGTGGAGAGACCAAATAGCATTTGAGGGCTTTAAAAGCCTCTTGGCAATCTTTATCCTATTTAAAGGAGAAGTCCTTCTTGAGGAGGTGATGAAAGGGTTGGCAACGGTCAGAAAGCTGTGAAATGAAATGGCGGATGGATTGGAGCTTCCCTTGTAGACTGTGAAGTTGCTTGAGATTAGTTGGAGGTGGCATTTCGAGGATAGTGCAAATTTTGACAGGATCTATCTCGATGCCACAAAAAGAGACAATGAATCCCAGGAGCTTTTCTGAGAGGACCCCAAAGACACATTTCTTGGGGTTAAGATGGACCTGGTACTGAAGAAGGTGAGAGAAGATGATTTTGAAGATAGTCAAATGGTCGCGATGAAGCTTAGACTTGCTAAGCAGGTCATCGACATAGTCCTCCATGATTTTATGAAGAAGATCGTGAAAGATGTAAGTCATGCCACGCTGATATGTGGCACCTAAATTTTTCAGACCAAAAGGCATGAATCGATAGCAAAAATTTCCCCATGGTGTAATGAAGGTGGTTTTGTGTTGATCTTTCGGTGCAATCAGGATTTGGTTATATCCTGAAAATCTGTCCATGAGTGATAACATCTCATGGCCAGCTGTAAGATCAATAAGTTGGTCAATGTTTGGAAGAGGAAAGTCATCCTTGGGACAAGCTAGGTTAAGGTCATGATAGTCTGTGTAGATTCGGATCCCCCCAGTCACCTTAGTGACAGGAATGATGTTAGAGACCCACTGCGGATAATCGATGGGTTGGATGAAGGAGACTGAAAGAAGACGCTGAAGCTCTTCTTTGACAAGAAGTGCAACATGAGGATGCATTTTGTGAAGCTTTTGCTTAACAGGCTTAGCCTCTATATTTGTGACAATGTTATGAGTGGCAATGTTAGGGTCGATGCCAGGCATGTCAGCGTAGGTCCAGGCAAAGGCTTTGCGATTGTCTGAGAGAAATGCAGTATAGTCGATTTGCTCCTAGGTGTCTAAAGATTGACCAATCTTTAAGACATGAGGAACATCAGAAGATGAAAGGTTAATGTCAATGGTTGATTCATTTAACATAACCTGTGTTTCAGAAGGCAGGGAGCACTAAATGAAAGAATCATCGGCACCCATATAGGTAAGAATGGCATCCTCATCTATGCAGTGGACTGTGTTGATGGTTGCCGATTCATCGTCTATCATGCTAGGATAAATGAGAGGGAGAGATTTGGGAACCCCATTGAGTTGATAGGTTAGGGGTTCCAAGCGGATGGTGTTTATGCAAAAAAAACTAGGAGGGATGGAAACCACCGACTCCGTAGGTGAGGATGGAAGAATAGGCGAGTCTAGAAGAAACTGGTTGATGGTTGGTTCAGGGTAAAGGTTTGTGGAAGCCTCAGTGGGTTCTTGGAAACCCAGTCCATACCGTTTCTTAGCATTATCGTCATTGGGTGGTTCGATAGGCCGATGGGAGCCTTGTTCGTAATGTCCAAAGCTAAAACCTTTCCATGCACACCTATAAAGGTAGGTATGTGCAAAGGTGGGGTTTCCAAGAAAGGAGAAATTGGATGTGAATATCTGAGGTGAGGATGAAGGATTTGATTCAGTAGGAGCTTGATCTAGCCCCCTGTAGATGAGATTGGTTCGAAGGCTAGGAGGACCATAAGGAATGACCATTCTGATTCGACAGTCATAGCTTGGGTTTTGATGAAGCTGTCCATACTCTTGAGGAGTCTGGAACATGTCTAGGGTAAGTAGGTGATATTCCCCCAGTGAAAGTCTTTGGAAGATATCGTCCATGGGGTCTTTGGTTGTTAATTGAGAAGATGATGTGGTGGCAACCGCTATTTGTGTACTAGTTGACGCTTCCATGGATGGAGATGATGTTTGGGTTGATGCCTTGAGCGGGATAAGAATGTCGTTGGGGCGATAGGTTGTGTTACAAGTCTTAAAAGGGGATGGGTCTTTAGGAATGACATGGACTTGTTTGTCGTGTTCAAATTTGACACAACGGTGAAGTGTTGAAGGGACACAAGCCATGGCACGGATCTAGGGTCGCCCTAAGAGCATGTTATATTGGAATTCTCCCTCAATGATGTAGAAGAGCTCTGGGATTGTGCGTGGACCAACGCGGATATGAAAGACAATAGTGCTAATAGTGTTAGCAGTGGTGTCATTAAAGGATCTAAGGATTGCGTCAGTTTTTGATACGCAATTCTTGGGAAGAGCCAATTGATCAAAGGCGTGGGTGGAAATGATATTAATACTGGTGCCCCCATCGATCATAACTCATTTAATATGGGTTCGATCAACGTAGGCTATGATGAAAAGCGCAGCGTCCTGATCTTCTAAGATAGAGGTAGGAATTTTAGAATCACTGAAAGTGATAGAGGCGACAGGGGATAAAGAATGGATTAAGGCAACTAGTGGTTGAGGATCTTCAGGTTGGACTTCTGCTGCCTGTAGGGCTTTAATTAGAGCCTAGCGATGCTGGGGGGAGCTTTGGATAAGGTCATATAGGGTCATCTTCACAGGCATTTGGTGAAGTTGTTTTATCATAGATTCTTTGATTGCCTCTGAAGAAGTGGGTTGGGATGCACCTAAGATGGAAACGTTGGGTTTCAGTGGTTGAGGTGCCTGGACAAAAGGATAGGTCCAAGGAATAACAACTTTTTCTTTTGCCTTGTCCTTTTGTGACCTAGTGGTTATATGAATAGCATTGATTTCAAAGATAGGAGGTGAAGAAGGGGTCATGGCCTGTTGGTGAGATGTTGATGTGGTTGAAGAGATTGGATGGGAAGGTGTTGAGGGTCGGTCAAGAGTGTCCTCAAAGAGAAGAGTGTCTTTCTCCATATAGCAGTGAATGACTGCCTTGAGGGCACAACAAGTCTCGGTATCGTGTCCTGGCATACAATGGTATAAACAAATCTTCATATCATCAAACCAAGATAGTTTTGACCCGAGGGGTTGGAATGGCTTGATAGAAGGAAGGGTAATGCTAGAAATCTGCAAAAGTTGGTGTACTATCAAAGCATATGAACCTACTAAGGGGTCCATGCTTGTTGATGCATGATGCGCTGGTGACTTTTGCTTGGGGGATGTTGAAGAAGGTTTTCATACCACTTTTTGAGTTGGTGGTGCGGTGACAGGTGAAGACGACACTTTCTTTGTGAGAGGTGCCGAATTTTTGAGAGGGGGTTGACTTGTGGTTGGCAAAGGAAGCAATGGAGGTAATTGGTTCTGGTTAAGGGTCAGAATAGGAAGCACACCGATTAGGGTAGAAGGATGAGGACCTAAAATGGAGGGCAAAGTTGACGGTGGAGGAGGGGTTTGCTTCTGCGGTCTAGCATTCTTCTTCGACTTGGTTGGAAGACTACTTTTGATCGAGGTCTGGTCTAAGTCCACCACTTGAGGGTGAGTGAGGGTAGAGATAAGACGAATGCCGAGTGACTTGATTGGTTTAGATTGGGTAGATGCAGGGTTAGAAGTGGGAGTCTAGTCTTTGTTGATAGTCTTGGGCGATTCTGCCTTGGGAGGATTGGCAGCATGAGACGAGAGGGCATGGGAATGTTGAAGAACTTTAAGACGCTCCCACAATCCATGATGCTCCACTTTCCTTGAAGGGAGAAGTTTGATTTTCTCCACTAGTCGTGAAAATGGTTGAGAGGATGTTGGATGAGGTTTGGATTCTTGAGAGGATGTGTTAGGTGTGGCAGTAGTCTCGAACCCAAGGTGTGTGGGAGTTATAACTAGATTGTTGTTGATTGAAGAAGATGGAGAGTCAGGTTCTTCTCTTGGTGGAGAAGGAACTAGAGAGTGTGACTCCTCAAGCAGGTAAAGGGCAGGGATTATGGTGCCCTCTACTTGCGGTTGAGGAGTAGGTAAGGTCAGGTCCTCCATAGGCAGAAGAAAGGAGGATGGTGAGACCGATGGTGCCGGTAAGGTTAAGGCACCCTCCAAGATGAGAGAGGTTGACAGAGAACTAATCGGAGAAAGAGGTTCATCCACACGTGATGGATTGGTAGATGGACTAACCTCTTGAAGTTGGTTGGGGATGAAGGGTGAGACCATATTGACCGTTCAAATGTTGTGTTCGTGTGTGTTGTCAATCAAGGTCTGGACATTATTTTGGGTCGGTGGATGATTGGGGAATGGTTGCTTGAAGATATCGATGCCTTGGTTTGGAAGTGCATTGGGATTATCTAGAACAAGCTCTCCCTTTTAAAGCATGTCCTGGATTTTGTTTTTGAAAGTTTTACAGTTTCTCGTATCATGACCTTTGACACGGTGGAAATTGCAGAAGTCATTTTCCCTATACCACGCAGGGATGGCACGTGAGGGATCAAATTGTGGTGGTGGTCGAATCTGGGAGAGGTTGAGAATCCCCTATTTAACAAGTTTTTCCAGTATAGACACGTATGATTCTCTAAGAGGAGTATATTATCGTTGTACATACCTCTACTGGAATTGATGGGTGGCGCTCTGAGATGTGGATGGCTTAGGCTAATTGGTTGAAGAGGATGATAGTCTAACGACTACAGTGTTAGCTGAAGCTTTAGACTTAGGATTGGATGATGAAGGTTTAGAAGAAGAGGAGTCATTGGTCTTAGAGTTGGGGTTCTTGCTCCGCAACTTGACTTTATTCTCCTCGATGGCACATAATTCAAGTTTACGGGCCATCGTGAAGACTTCATCGAAGGTGTGAAAGGTCTGAACCCGTAAGGTGGAAGAAATATGTTTGGCATAAGCTCAGGAGAATAGTTCAATAAGTTCAGGTTGAGGTAAGGAAAATGAGAGTTGATTAATGAGGCCTCTCCAGCGAGCAATGAAGTCAGCTATTGATTCATCCTCGAATTGGCGGATAGTGTAAAGGTCCGTGATCGAGACCTTCTTGGTGATGTTAATGGAGAAGTGATCAAGAAAGAACTGGGCCAGTTGTGTAAATGTAAAGAGGGAATGGCTAGCAATAGAGCTGTACCAGTCAAGCATAGTGCCAAAAAGGGACATAGGAAATGTGCGCAAGAGTAATGCATCGTCATGGGCAATAAGGTAACAGGCATGTCTGAATGCCCGTAAGTGCTGCTGTGGGTCTTCCTTGCTTTGAAAGCAAGAAATTTTGGGAAGCTCCCACTGGTTGGGGTATGGTCTAATTGGGATGGAAGGATGAATAGGCTCATTGCAAATTTGCTCGTATGAGAGAGCATTGCATGAGCCAAAAATGGAAGTCTCTAAGCTAGACATCTTATCCATCAGCATTTTGATGATATCTGCCGATGGATTGGCAGGTGGAGCGCCCCCTAGATTATAAGGCACTTGAAAGATATTGGGAGGGGCGTATGATGTGGTTGGTTGCGTAGACGCAACATATGGGTAACTGGTTATGGGAGCAAA
The DNA here is from genome assembly GCA_037957365.1 of Torreya grandis. NCBI lineage: Eukaryota > Viridiplantae > Streptophyta > Pinopsida > Cupressales > Taxaceae > Torreya > Torreya grandis. Next base: position 301,511 of record JARHVA010001490.1, on the reverse strand, counting down.
AGTTGGGGCCAAGGGAACTTGTGTTATGGGGTTGGTAGGCACAAGTTGGATAGGGGCCGTCAAGGATGGTTGAGGAGTGGCTACACTTGTTGACGGGTAAACGGTTACTCTTGTGTTAATAGGTGCAAGAGTAGGGGGGATAGAGACTAGTAGGTTTTGGAAAGGTGTGGGGTGAGTGATTTGAGGTTGGGGGAGTACTGGAACCCCCATGGAGGTAGGTTTAGATGGAGTGGCTATGTTTTGAAGGTAAGACACGGTTGGGTTATTGGTGGAGGTGTTGTTTAGTGGCTGAATTGTAGGTGTTGTTGATGTGATTCTTGTCTCGACTAAGGAAGTCGGCATCCCATAGATTGGGTTGCCTAGGGAGTCTCGCATTTGGATATGCATGAGATAGTGTTGTAAATCTTTGACGTTAAGGTCCAAGAATCGTGCGAAATCTTGGTCCCTTTTTGGGACAATAGGAGTCTGAGGCGGGGTTGGGCGAGTAGGAGTTCTTTCAGTCTCTGAGTGGAACTCCATTATAGGACTAGTTATAGATGGTGAAGGTGGAAGCGGTTGTTGACTAGCATGGTCAAGAAGGGTCTTGGTTTGACTGCGTGTCAAAACCATTAAAGGCAAGAAAGGGTCAAGTTTCAGAAAACTATGTTTTTTCAGTCTCAAAAAAACCAGAATGAATGTTTAGACAGCTAGAAAGTTAGATTTTAAGCTTGCTATTTTTGAAAAAAAGGAAATAGACAGAGACCGACGTCGGTATAAAAATCGAAGTTAGTGAAGAAGACTGTCGATGTCGGTCAGATGACCGATGCCGGTACAGAAAAGTTGCCGACGTCGGTTACAGGACCGATGTCGGTTACTGTGTTTTCCAGAAAACTCAGAAAAAAAGTTTTTGGAAATGAAGAAGACGTCCTTACCAGCTCAAAAAAAAAAGATAAAAATAGAAAATATGATGATGACAGACAGATCCTAGCATTAAATCCCTAGAAACAATTTTATTAAGATCGTGTGGCTTATGCCTTAATGCGATGTTTGAGGAGGTTGGCTTTTAGAAGGGTCCTAAGATAGGTAATCTAAAGATGGTTTCAGGTATGTTTAGGTGCTCAAAAGTCTATATTAGGTTCCGTACAGGCCTGGTGCTAAGGAGCAAGCTCCCCTTACTTCACGATTCCAGTGGTTAGTTGGTCTCACTTAGCCAAAATATACTTTCTCTATAGTTTAGACTCTGCCAAAGAATAGAGTTGGCTTTCCCCTTGGTGGTGAAATCCAAGTAGGATCACCGGGATGGGTAAGGTATCCGCTGGGTGATGAAATCCCAGTCGGGCCTTGTCTCAAGTGAGTTTGATGTTTAATTGAGTGCACGTGGTCTGGTTGTGTAACATCAAGTGATCTACGATTTATTCAATATGGTATTTACTGATTACTAAGTGTGGACTAAGAAAATGCAAGAAAGCAAGAAATGGAATGCAGTATATTTTAAAGCCCCAAATCGAAATGTTAAATTGGAATGAAAACAAGTTGGAGAAAGGGTTGAAGAAAATGATTTTTGACTAGTCTAGAAATGCAAGAAAAGAAAGACAAGTTCTTTTTATTTCCTGCTTATGATGTTTTTTTAGAAAAGAAGAAAGAGGTGAAGAGGAAGAAGCCTAATACACCTAAATGAACAAAGAGGGAAAGGAACCCAAGGAAGGCCCTAAGGGTCCCACCGGGCGTGCCAGAATGTTTCTATTCAAATTTTGCTTTCAGATTCAAAGGAGAGAAAATGAGAAATTTAAGAAGGAATGGTCAAGGCTTGTATGCACCTAGATATAGTCTGCGCACCATAATCCAGACGCTGTGAGTACTCCTCTTTGGCTGTGGAGGAATGACACCTGCAAAGAAAAGAAGCTTGGACAAAAGAAGGCGTTAAATGGATAGATGGTGGGTTGCCAAGCGAAAGCTTGATCCCAGAAGTATGAAGACTTCCTTAAGGGATATAAACCCACTAGTCAATAAAAAGAAGTGTCTGATAAATAATAGAATGATAAAGAATTGAAATGATAAAAGATGGAATGAAAAAGGGAAGCAAAGGCTTACTTGAAAGAAGTTGTCGAACTGGTCACAGTCGCCGGTGTCGGTGGTCCTACCGGCGTCGGTTGGTCACCTGCCAATCACATCACAACCAATCACATATTTTAATAATCTTTAGCATAATCATTTTCATCATTATCATTATTAATCAAAAAACACATTATCATCATCACACAATTAAACATTCACATCATATAATTCGGAAGTCATAACATAAATATCACTATCACATAATCCTTATGCATCATCATCTAATCTAAAAGTCATGACCATTCTCATTATTAGCATTATCACAATGCATCATTATATTAAACATCATCATTATAATCATTGACCACAACATTATCATCATCACATTTAATCATCATAACATTATAAACATAATATCAAAACCTGCATCATCATCATAATAAAAAATGTTGAATACATTAAACATCCATAACACATCAATGATCCAAAACCATCATCATATATATATCAAAATCTTTTATACAATGACATAATCTGTGCCTCTATCTCTCTCTCATACATCTCACATCAATGGCTCGTAGGCCGGTATATACATCAAAAATACATCTCAAAGTCTGCCCTCAAGGCTATGGCTGTGGTGGTGGTGGTGGTGGCCGGGAAGATGCTGTATCCTCTCCCCCCTCTGATCTGTGCCATCTACGAGACCCAAAAGCCATCACTCGAGACATAGACCTCTGTCGGCTCTGCTCTACCCACATCTCCGAGTATCACTATATCTGAGGGAACCCCCTGATGGCCCTCTCATAATACGCGATCTCGTCCAGCGCATCACTGTATCTAACTAGAGATATAGTCTGTGGTGGACCCATCTGCCCTACTATTGTGCCCTATCCTAACCCCTATGGCTGTCACTGACTTAGATGTATCGATGCCGATGGTCCTGTCCCCTGTGAAAATGCTGGCTACTGAGATGGCTGCTGCAATGGGCCCTGCCCTCCAAAGCTCTAACCTACCACTACCTATGCCTGTGCTGTAGTCATCTATCCCTGTAATAGAGTGACCTACCTTGTCAACGCTGCCACCTGACCTATCATCTCTGTCAGCTACCCTGTAACCCCTACTAGCTATCCCTACAAAACTATGACCTGGGCCTGAGTTGCGTCTCTCTCTTGCCGCGTAGTGTCCCTCTCCTCGTGGGCTATATCCCGCTCCCTCGTGACAGCCTGCAGATCCGGCTGGAGACCCACCTGTATGCCTATGTACTGCCCTACCCACCTCACCGTGTAGGCCTCTGTATACCCTGGGTCAGCTATCCTAGGTCCTACCGATAACTCCTCAAAATTTGGCTCCTCTGTCTCCTCTGGTAGTGGGAGTGGCGCCTCTATATCATCCTACCTATACTGTGGGAATGTGGGAGGTACATCCTATAGCAGCCCGTACTGGCACCGCACTCTCTCTACTGGGATCCTCTCAAGCTCACTGACTCGCCTACCTCTGACCCATTGCATGCTCTGAGTCTCGACCATCTGCTCACCCTGGTCTCTGAACGCTGGATACACCAAGTATGGTCTCCAGATGATATCTGTTGGAATTAGGGCCTCCAGTACCCCTCGATAGTGATCAATATCCCTAACCACTCTGTCCACCCTTGTCTGCACCATCACCTCGCACCATCACATGAATCTGACCCTGAAGCTGGCTTGGATTGCCATTGGGAGGCTGAGAGGTTGAGTAACCACAATATGCTCATATGCCCAATAGTGCAGAAGGTGGCCTACACACAGACTGTACCGTCACTGCCGACTGATGCCCCATAGCTCTCTGTATACCTGGGCCAAAAAGATGGGTGCCCAAGTGAACACTGTTCACTGCTTTAGCATGTCCATCAAAACCCCAGTCATGGCCACTGAGAACCTGCCTCCCTTCGCATCCAGCAACGCATAGACTATGATGCCGATCATTATCAGAACCGCCAGCCGATGTGCACCCTCATCCACCGCGTACAAAGGGTCATAAGTAAAATTGGCTAAATGGCAACTCATCTCCGTGACATGCTCCCTAAATAGTGTGACCATGTGTATATCATGCACCTTTCTCGAGCATGCATAGATATCAGCTCCATATATCGGTAACCGCAAAATCTGGTACACGTCCTCGATCGTGATCATCATCTCGCCCGTGGGCAGGTGGAAGGTGTTGGTGGCATGGTCCCATCACTTGATCAATGCCACCATGAGGCTCACATCCCTTGCCACTCTGCAGTAGCGTCTCAGACCACCTAGCCCCACTACGCTCATCTGCGCCCACTCCTCGACCATCACGCCTCCTCGCATCCGCATCAGCAAGGTTGGGAGGCGATCTCGCAGCATCAGAGTCTACCTCGCCTGCATCCATCCAGGGTCAATCTCATGTTAAAACTATTCCTACTCTTCCTATTTTGCCAACCACTCTGACCATCTATGCCTAACCCGACACCCAGGAAGCCCTTGGCATAGCTTCGACCTTTCAACTTAACCATTTTTCACCACCCTTTCTGACCAGGCAGCCACTGACATCGGTTAGCATGCCAATGATGGCACTCACCTAATCGACGTCGGTCACTTAGTGACCGACGTCAGCAGGTTAGCGACTGACGCCAGTCGCTGGTCGGCCGATGCCAGTGAACCTGCTAATATCAGTGACTGGTTCGAACCTAGGGCCGAACGAGGCAAGCCCTAAAAATTAGCGCTTCCCCATTTTTAACCCCTACACCCCCCAAACCCTCTAAAAAGACTCCTAATCTCTCCTAGACACCCCACACCTTTCCAAAACCTACTAGTCTCCATCCCCCCTACTCTTGCACCTATTAACACAAGAGTAACCATTTACCCATCAACAAGCGTAGCCACTCCTCAACCATCCTTGATGGCCCCTATCCAACTTGTGCCTACCAACCCCATAACACAAGTGCCCTTGGCCCCAACTTTTGCTCCCATAACTAGCTACCCATATGTTGCGTCTATGCAACCAACCACGTCATATGCCCCTCCCAATATCTTTCAAGCACCTTATAATCTAGGGGTGCTCCACCCACCAATCCGTCAGCAGATATCATCAAAATGTTGATGGATAAGATGTCTAGCTTAGAGACTTTCATTTTCGGCTCACGCAATGCTCTCTCATACGAGAAAATTTGCAATGAGCCTATTCATCTTTCCATCCCAATTACACCATACCCCAACCAGTGGGAGCTTCCCAAATTTTTTCACTTTCAAAGCAAGGAAGACCCACAACAGCACTTACGAGCATTTAGACATGCCTGTTACCTTATTGCCCATGACGATGCATTACTCTTGCGCACATTTCCTATGTCCCTTTCTGGCACTGTGCTTGACTGGTACAACTCTATTGCCAACCATTCCCTCTTCACATTTACACAACTGGCCTAGCTCTTTCTTGATCACTTCTCCATTAACATCACCAAGAAGGTCTCGATCACAGACCTTTACACTATCCGCCAATTTGAGGATGAATCAATAGCTGACTTCGTTGCACACTGGAGAGGCCTCATCAATCAACTCTCCTTTTCCTTACCTTAACCTGAACTTATTGAACTATTCTCCCAAGCTTGTGCCAAACATATTTCTTCCACCTTATGGGTTCAGACCTTTCGCACTTTCGACGAAGCCTTCATGATGGCCCATAAACTTGAATTACGTGCCATCGAGGAGAATAAAGTCAAGTTGCAGAGCAAGAACCCCAACTCTAAGACCAATGACTCTTCTTCTTCTAAACCTTCATCATCCAATCCTAAGTCTAAAGCTTCAGCTAATGCTGTGGTCGTTAGACCTTCGTCTTCTTCAACCAATCAGCCTAAACCATCCACATCTCAGAGCGCCACCCGTCAATTCCAGCAGAGATATGTACAATGACAATATACTCCTCTTGGAGAATCATACGTGTCTATATTGGAAAAACTTGTTAAATAAGGGATTCTCAACCTCCCCCAGATTCGACCACTGCCACAATTTGATCCCTCACGTGCCATCCCTGCATGGTATAGGGAAAATGACTTCTGTAATTTCCACCGTGTCAAAGGTCATGATATGAGAAACTGTAATACTTTCAAAAACATAATCCAAGACATGCTTGAAAAGGGAGAGCTTGTTCTAGATAATCCCAATGCACCTCCAAACTAGGGCATCGATATCTTCAAGCAACCATTCCCCAATCATCCACCGACCCAAAATAATGTCTAGACCTTGATTGACAACACGCACGAACATGACATTCAAACGGTCAATACGGTCTCGCCCTTCATCCCCAACCAACCTCAAGAGGTTAGTCCATCTACCAGTCCATCACGTGTGGATGAACCTCTTTCTCTGGTTAGTTCTCTATCAACCTCTCTCATCTTGGATGATGCCTTAACCTTACTGGCACCACTGGTCTCACCATCCTCCTTTCTTCTGCATATGGAGGACCTGACATTACCTACTCCTTGACTGCAAGTGGAGGGCACCATAATCCCTGCCCTTTACCCGCTTGAGGAGTCACACTCTCCAGTTCCTTCTCCACCAAGAAAAGAACCTGACTCTCCATCTTCTTCGATTAATAACAATCTAGTTATAACTCCCACACACCTTGGGTCTGAGACTACTACCACACCTAACACATCTTCTCAAGAATCCAAACCTCATCTAATATCCTCTCAACCATTTTCCTGACTAGTGGAGAAAATTGAACTTCTCCCTTCAAGGAAAGTGGAGCATCAGGGATTGTGGGAGCGTCTTAAAGTTCTTCAACATTCCCGTGCCCTCTCATCTCATGCTGCCAATTCTCCCAAAGCAGAATCTCCCAAGACTCTGAACAAAGACCAGACTCCCGCTTCTAAACCTGTATCTACCCAATCTAAACCGATCAAGTCACTCGGCATTCATCTTGTTTCTACCCTCACTCACCCGCAAGTGAAGGTGGACTTAGACCAGACCTCAACCAAAAGTAGTCTTCCAACCAAGTCGAAGAAGACTGCTAGACCGTAAAAGTGAACCCCTCCTCCACCATCAACTTTGCCCTCCATTTTAGGTCCTCATCCTTCTACCCTAATCGGTGTGCTTCCTACTCCGACCCTTAACCAAAACCAATCACCTCCATTGCTTCCTTTGCCAACCACAAGTCAACCCCCTCTCAAAAATTTGGCACCTCTCACAAAGAAAGTGTCATCTTCACCTGTCACCACACCACCAACTCAAAAAGTGGTACGAAAACCTTCTTTAACATCCCCCAAGCAAAAGTCACCAGCGCATCATGCATCAACAAGCACGGACCCCTTAGTAGGTTCATATGCTTTGATATTATGCTAACTTTTGCAGACTTCTAGCATTACCCTTCCTTCTATCAAGCCATTCCAACCCCTCAGGTTAAAACCGTCTTGGTTCAATGATACGAAGATTTGTTTATACCATTATACGCCAGGACACGATACCGAGACTTGTTGTGCCCTCAAGGCAGTCATTCACCGCTATATGGAGAAAGACACTCTTCTCCTTGAGGACACTCTTGACCAACCCTTGACACCTTCCCATCCAACCTCTTCAACCACATCAACATCTCACCAATAGGCCATGACCCCTTCTTCACCTCCTATCTTTGAAATCAATGCTATCCAAATAACCACTAGGTCACAAAAGGACAAGGCGAAAGAAAAAGCTACTATTCCTTGGACCTATCCTTTTATCCAGGCACCTCAACCACTGAAACCCAAGATTTCCATCTTAGGTGCGTCCCAACCCACTTCTTCAGAGGCAATCAAAGAATCTATGATAAAACAACTTCACCAAACGCCTATGAAGATGACCCTATATGACCTTATCCAAAGCTCCCCCAACAGCGCCAGGCTCTAATCAAAGCCCTATAGGCAGCAGAAGTCCAACCTAAAGATCCTCAACCACTAGCTGCCTTAGTCCATTCTTTATCCCTTGTCGCCTCTATCACTTTCAGTGATTCTGAAATTCCTACCTCTACCTTGGAAGATCAGGACGCTGCCCTTTTCATCATAGCCTACGTTGATCAAACCCATATTAAATGAGTTATGATCGACGGGGGCGCCAGTATTAATATCATTTCCACCCACGCCTTTGATCAATTGGCTCTTCCCAAGAATTACGTATCGAAAACTGATGCAATCCTTAGATCCTTTAATGACACCACCACTAACACTATTGGCATTGTTGTCCTTCATATCCGCGTTGGTCCACGCACAATCTTGGAGCTCTTCTACATCATTGAGGGAGAATTCCAATATAACATGCTCGTAGGGTGACCCTGGATCCGTGCCATGGCTTGCGTCCTTCAACACTTCACCGTTGTGTCAAATTTGAACACGACAAACAAGTCCATGTCATTCCTGTAGACCCATCCCCTTTTAAGACTTGTAACACAATCTATCGCCCCAATGACGTTCTTATCCCACTCAAGGCATCAACCCAAACATCATCTCCATCCACAGAAGCATCAACTAGTACACAAATAGTAGTTGCCACCACATCATCTTCTCAATTAACAACCAAGGACCCCATGGACGATATCTTCCAAAGACTTTCACTGGGGAAATATTACCTACTTACCCTAGACATGTTCCAGACTCCTCAAGAGTATGGACAGCTTCATCAAAACCTAAGCTATGACTATCAGATCAAAATGGTCATTCCTTATGGTCCTCCTAGCCTTCGAACCAATCTCATCTACGGGGGGCTGGATCAAGCTCCTACTGAATCAAATCCTTCATCCTCGCCTCAAATATTCACATCCAATTTCTCCTTTCTTGGCAACCCCACCTTTGCACATACCTACCTTTATAGGTGTGCATGGAAAGGTTTTGGCTTTGGACATTACGAACAAGGCTCCCATCGGCCTATCGAACCACCAAATGATGATAATGCCAAGAAACGGTATGGATTGGGTTTCCAAGAACCCACTGAGGCTTCCACAAACCTTTGCCCCAAACTAACCATCGACTAGTTTCTTCTAGACTCGCTTATTCTTCCATCCTCACCTATGGAGTCGGTGGTTTCCATCCCTCCTAGTTTTTTTTTTGCATAAACACCATCCGCTTGGAACCCCTAACCTATCAGCTCAACGGCGTTCCCAAATCTCTCCCTCTCATTTATCCTAGCATGATAGACGATGAATCGGCAACCATCAACACAGTCCATTGCATAGATGATGACGCCATTCTTACCTATATGGGTGCCGATGATTCTTTCATTCAGCACTCCCTCCCTTCTAAAACATAGGTTATGTTAAATAAATCAACCATTGACATTAACCTTTCATCTTCTGATGTTCTTCATGTCTTAAAGATTGGTCTGTCTTTAGACACCCAGGAGCAGATCGACTATACCGCATTTCTCTCAGACAATCGCAAAGCCTTTGCCTGGACCTATGTTGACATGCCTGGCATCGACCCTAACATTACCACTCATAACATTGTCACAAATGCAGAGGCTAAGCCTATTAGGCAAAAGTTTCACAAAATGCATCCTCGTGTTGCACTTCTTGTCAAAGAAGAGCTTCAACGTCTTCTTTCAGTCTCCTTCATCCAACCCATTGATTATTTACAGTAGGTCTCTAACATCATTCCTGTCACCAAGGTGACTGGGGGGATCCGAATCTGCATAGACTATCGTGACCTTAACCTAGCTTGTCCCAAGGACGACTTTCCTCTTCCAAACATTGACCAACTTGTTGATCTTATGGCTGGCCATGAGATGTTATCACTCATGGATGGATTTTTAGAATATAACCAAATCCTAATTACACTGGAAGATCAACAAAAAACCACCTTCATTACACCATGGGGAACTTTTTGCTATCGAGTCATGCCTTTTGGTCTGAAAAACACAGGTGCCACATATCAACATGCCATGACTTACATCTTTCATGAGCTTCTCCATAAAATCATGGAGGACTATGTCGATGACCTGCTTGGCAAGTCTAAGCTTCATCGCGACCATTTGACTATCCTCAAAATCATCTTCTCTCACCTTCTTTAGTATCAGGTCCATCTTAACCCCAAGAAATGTGTCTTTGGGGTCCTCTCAGGAAAGCTCCTGGGATTCATTGTCTCTTTTCATGGCATCGAGATAGATCCTACCAAAATTTGCGCTATCCTCAAAATGCCACCTCCAACTAATCTCAAGCAACTTCGCAGTCTACAAGGGAAGCTCCAATTCATCTGCCATTTCATTTCACAACTTTCTGACCATTGCCAACCCTTTCATCACCTCCTCAAGAAGGACGTCTCCTTTAAATGGGATAAAGATTGCCAAGAGGCTTTTAAAGCCCTCAAATGCTATTTGGTTTCTCCACTAGTCCTTATTCCACCAAAAGATGACCAACCCTTTTACCTCTACATCTCAGCAACCAATCATTTGTTAGGTGCCATGATCGGGCATTGAGATGAGCAACACCGTGAGCAAGCAGTTTATTACATAAGCCGAACACTGGTTGACTATGAAACTCGGTATACTCATACCGAGAAAATCTGTTTGGCATTAGTCTTTGCCACTACCAAGTTCTGTCACTATCTTCTCAATCACAAAACCTTTGTCGTCACCCACACTGATCCCCTCAAATACATGCATTCCAAACCCTATCAAAACCAGCGTATGGCTCATTGGCTCATGCTTCTTACTGAATTTGACTTAGAATTTGTCCAGCAAAAATCTATAAAAGGGCAAACAATCACTGACCAACTAGCGGATGCCCCTCTTCTTGACAATCAACCTTCTCAGTGCGAGTTTCCCGATGAATCTATCACCACTCTCTCGACTGATGACACATTCTACCAAATGATGATGTTTTTTGACGGCTCTAAATGTTAACTCGGTGGGGGTATGGGGGTCATCCTCATTCCACATGAAGGTGAACCCATGCCCTTGTCTTTTAAACTCGACTTTGAATGTACCAATAATATGGCTGAATACGAAACCTTAATTTTGGGACTTCAAACAACCCTTTCTTTAAACATCAAGTCCATCAATATCTTCGATGACTCACAACTTATCGTTAATCAAATCAATGGTTCATATCTTTGTAAAAATGAAATTTTACAAAGGTACAAGCACCGTGTTGACACTCTTCTAGCATCTTTCAACCATCACTTATTGCAGACTGTTCCTCGATCGACGAATAAGTTTGCTGACACCATGGCTTCCCTCGCCTCGCATATTCCTTCTTCTTCATCATCCTCATCAAGAAATTATGTCATGGTACATCATCTGCCATTACCTTCATACATTTCCATTAACATCAATCTCATCCACACCATAGACTCTAGTTCACAAGATGTATGGTATAAACAACTTGAGGACTACTTGGCTCATTCTCTCATTCCTCCCAACCTCTTTAGCAATGCGCGACAGGCTTTCACTAAGCGCACCACTCGCTATACCATGCTAGGGGGCCTTCTCTATAAAAGAGGTTTTGACAGCCTTCTTTTTCGCTGTTTAAACTCCACTGAAGCTTCTCATGCTGTTAAACAAGCCCATGACGGGATTTGTGGTAGACACTTCAGTGGTAACTTGGTTGCCAAGCGCATCCTTCGCCTGGGTTATTATTGGCCCACTCTTCATCAAGACTGTAACAATTATGTTTGGCATTGCATCAAGTGTCAGCAGCATGCTAACTTGCTTCATCTCCCCAGTCACGCCTTACAAGTCACTCAGGATTTTTGGCCTTTTTCATAATGGGGCTTAGATCTCATCGGCGAGATTAACCCTCATTCGTCTCTTCGTCATTAGTCCATCATCACTGCCATCGAGTATTTCACTAAATGGGTAGAAGTTATTCCTCTTGTCTCCACAAAAGTTGACAAGATTGTCGACTTCATCAACACCCACATCATCTGTCATTTTAGTGTACCTCACAAAATCATCACCAAAAATGGCAAGTCATTTTAAAACAAGACCATCCAAAAACTCTGTGACTCATTTGGCATCAAACTCAGCTTTTCTTCGCCTTACTACCCACAAGCAAATGGGCAGGCCAAGGATTCTAACAAAATCTTAACTAAAATTCTCATGAAGGTGGTCAACGACACTGGAAGGGATTGGCACGTTCAAATACCCTTTGCTTTGTGGGCCTACCGCACTAGCATCCGAACCTCTATGGGTGCTACCCCTTTTTCTCTAGTATACGGATCAGAGGCTGTCTTACCTCTCAAAGTATAGATCTCGTCTCTTCGCATTTCACTCCATGAAATTCTTTCTAATGATGACTTTCATCAAAATCGATTAGCTCAATTTGAGTTACTTGACGAGCGTCGTCTCGCTGCCCTCAATCATCTCCATGTCTATCAAAATTGCATCAGGCACGCCTATAATAAAACTCTGAGAGAACGAGATTTCAATATTGGAGACCTTGTCCTCAAAGAGAACCAACATGTGACCAATATGGAACGGAGTAAATGAGGTAAATTTGCTCCTAATTGGCTCAAACCTTATATCATCACACACAAGTATGGATCAGGGACTTATCATCTGTCTTCTCTTGAAGGCCGACCAGAACCTGAACCTCTTAATGCTTTGCATCTACGACCATTCTATTGTTAGTCGAGTACTCATCCACTTGACATTTAACTTGAGCTCGTCCCTTGAGCAATCCTTGTCCTTTTAATCCTTAATCCATTTCACCCTTTTTCCCTTAATAAAATCCTCTACAACCCTTTTATGACGTATGGATGCTTCATCCTAATAAAAGGGAGCCCTTGACCTTCTATAAGTCTTGTCCATGACTCAATATTCTGTCAAAACTAAATCAAGATGTCAAAATATCCAAGGTCACAAAACCAAATCAAAAAGCAGACTGCTCCCTCGAAGGATAGCTGTAATATCATTGTTGTAACTAATAGACTGCTCCCTCGAAGGACAGCTATTCAAAATCTATAAAGCAAAATATAGACCACTCCCTCGAAGGATGGCTATGACTAAATCTTGATAAAAATAGCACTTTACTAGAAGCTTCCCGCATCGATCAGCTTCACAAATGACCACCAAACAAATAACATCTTTATGTGGACTTCCCGCATTGATCAGTCCGCTTTCAAAAAAAAAACCGGGTCATGGACTTGACTTGAAGTTGTCTCAGGGTCTTCTATAAAAAGGGGCAAAGTTCTCCATATTCTAAAAATGGGTTACCCTTTCCTCTTATCATATCACCTACTCAAGGGACTTTGAGCTCACTTTAATGTCAAAAGTGATTCGATTACCGCTCTAACATAACTATGGTCAATGATGCAACGCATGAATGGGGCTCTTGGTTCACCCCTGTCTATGTTGTCTTTTTGGTCCTTATCAATAAAAGGGTGTTTATGCCTTTTACTTTCTGCCTACACTTTGGTCACATTCAACCACATCATTTGTCAAAACTATTCAATCCAACTCTTTTCAAACCACACAATTTATGTCAAGAATAAACCATTACTTGCTGAAACATAAATCGACCTCAATTCATTTTTAGCATACATCCATCACGACTATGGAGAATTGCTAGGGATGAATGACCCTCGACCAATGTTACAGAATACACCATTTGGAAAAGGCTGTAACATCTTTCTCCTCATCATTTCAACACATGACCAAACCAATCTATTGACCTCTTTGACCACCTGTCTACCACTCGGTGTTGGGGGATCGACCAACAATAGATTACAATTATGAAAGCAATAAACACAGAATTAAATCAGATTGACAAGTAATTAGAATGAGATAATAGCAAGAATAAGAGATACAAGAAACCACCCTGAAAACTTGTATTAACAAACTCTTTACAAAAGGAATACAATTGAAGAAACTTCTTTCTTCCACACCTCTCCTAGATGTATAGATCTCTCACTAGATCTCTATTCCTCAAGAGCTCTCTCTCTCTCAAGAACAATCAACTCCAACAAACTTGGATTGATTCAATTATGTACTGTTCTTCACATCCAATGAATTATAACAATAATTCACAATAGCTACAACAACTACAATAAGCTAGGAAGATCTAATTCTACATATAGAATTAGGAGACTTGAGCATGTACTTCCAACAAGCAGTTAAGCCACTTGAACAAGGGCTCTAAAAATAGTATTGCTAACAATAGAGATGCGAGCTTGAGACTACAACTCAAACTCATCATGCAAACACTCACTTCTGTCCACAGAAATAGCTTTCTGGACATGCAGGTAACTGACGTCAGTTCCTGCTGCTTGTCTGTGACAGTCAGCGGCCAATCCTCTACCGATGTCGGTGCCTCTGCAACTACTTTTGACTGACGTCAGTCGCTCCTGACTGACGCCGGTGTCTGTGGAGATAAACAGCTGCACCAATACCTATATAGCAACATCTTCTAACTCCTCCATCTTCAACTCAATCATGAAGACCAACAAAAATTGAATGAAGATTCAACTTCTCCTTTGTAACCGGCTTGGTTAACATATCAACAGGATTCCTATCTATATGGATCTTCTCTAGCTTTAACTCACCATCTTCCAATACCTGTCATATGAAGTGATACCTTAGCTGTATGTGCTTTGTTCTTGAATGAAAGGCTGAATTCTTAGCCAAATGGATTGCACTCTGACTGTCACTATACAATCTGCAACTCTCATGCTCCCTACCAAGCTCATCCATGAACCATGTCATCCATATCATCTCTTTGCTAGCTTCTGTGGCTGCAATATACTCTACTTCTGTAGTTGACAAGGCAACAATCTTTTGCAACTTAGATATCCAGCTAATCGTCGTTCCACCTACAGTGAAAACATAACCTGTAGTGCTCCTCCTGCCATCCAAATCACCTACCATATCTGAATCTACATAGCCATGTAGAGAAGTATCTGAACCTCCATAGCACAAGTGCCTACTGCTGGTTCCTCTTAGATATCTAAGGATCCACTGAACTACTTTCTAATGTTCCTTACCTGGATTGGCCATATACTTACTTACCACTCCCACTGCTTGGGCAATATCCGGTCTAGTACACACCATTGCATACATCAAACTCCCTACTGCGAAAGAATATGGAACCTTACTCATGTACTCTACCTCATCATATGAATTAGGACATTGTTCTTTACTCAACTTAAAATGTCCAGCCAAAGGTGTGCTTACTGGTTTAGCATCCTGCATATTGAACCATTTCAACACCTTGTCCACATAATCTTCTTGAGACGATATCAACCTGTGATTTTTCCTGTCTCTCTTAATGCTCATGCCAAGGATTTTCTTTGCTGCTCCCAAATCCTTCATAGCAAATGTTTGAGCTAATTTCACCTTAAGCTCAGAGATATCCTGCATGTGAGATCCTACAACTAGCATATCATCTACATACAACAATAGAATAATATATCTAACATTATCAAATCTCTTAAAATACACGCAATGGTCTGATTGACATCTACTGTAGCCATGCTCAGTCATAAACCTATCAAATTTTAAGTACCATTGCCTAGGAGCTTGCTTGAGGCCATACAAGCTTTTCTTCAATCTGCACACAAACTTCTCCTTACCCTTGACCTCGAATCCTTCTGGCTATTCCATATATATTTCCTCATCCAAGTCTCCATGAATAAACGTTGTCTTAACATCTAGCTGCTCAAGATGCAAATCCTCAAAAGCAACCAAAGACAATACAACCCTTATAGAAGTCATCTTAACAACAGGAGAAAAAATCTCACCAAAGTCGATACCTGGATTTTGTGTAAATCCTTTCACTACTAATCTGGCCTTATATCTCATCTGTCCATTCTCACCTTCTTTCAACCTGTAGGTCCATCTGTTCTTGAGTGTTCTCTTACCAGCTGGCAATTCAACCAAATCCCATGTTTGGTTCTCTCTTAAGGACTCAGACTCCTCAACCATGCCATGCTCCCACTGACTCTTGGAATCCACCTATATTGCTTCTTCAAAACTCTCTGGTTCTCCACCATCAGTTAGCAATAAATAAAATAAAGGAGAATATCTAATTGGAGGCTTACTCACCCTTTCTGACCTCCTGATGGGTGTCTGAGACTCGTCCACAACACGCTGTCCACCCAAATTCTCTGACAGTGACCGACCTCGATCACTTTTAGACCTATTATTGGCTGACGTCAGTTCTATCTGACTGACCTCGGTACCTGTCCTACCGACGTCGGTCTCTGTACGGCCGACACCGGTTTTTGTACTGCTGACGCCAATTCCTAACCTGCCGACGTCGGTCTCTGTGTTTTTTTGCAAGTGATTATTTCTTTTTTCTGTGAGCTCATCTTGGACTTTCACCTCATCCAATTCACCATTTCTCTACTCAGATTGATTCAGCTTCCTTAGCTGATCACAATACATCACTCTTTCATTGAAAACAATGTCATGGCTCCTGATTACCTTGTTAGTTTCTAGATTCCACAATCTATAACCAAAATCATCTGAGCCATAGCCAATAAATGTGCACCTCATAGACTTAGCATCAAGCTTCTTTCTATTTTCTTTATCTATGTGCACAAAGGCTTCACAACCAAAAACTTTGAGATATGAGAGATCAACCTTTTTACCTGTCCATGCCTCTTCTAGAATACCACCATCCAGAGCTGTAGAGGGTCCTCTGTTAATCAGGTACACTGTAGTGTCAACAGCTTGTGCCCAAAACTGTAAGGGCAAACTGGCATGCAATCTCATACATCTTGCACGCTCCATTATTGTCCTGTTCATCCTTTCAGCAATACCATTCTGCTGAGGTGTCCTTGGAACCATCCTTTGCCTGCGAATTCCATGCATGTAACAATAATCTCTGAACTTATGACTGCAGAACTCACCACCATTGTCTGATCTCAGACACTTTAATCTTTTACCTATTTCATTCTCAACCATAGCTTTCCAAATTTTAAAAGTCTCAAATACATCAGATTTATTTCTAATACAATAGATCCATACCTTCCTTGTAGCATCATCTATGAAAGATACATAGTACTGTGATCCTCTAATGGAAGCAACCTGAGCCGGTCCCCACATGTCTGCGTGAACAAGCTCCAACTTATGCCTCTTCTTAGTAGACCCAGTCTTGATAAAACTAACCCTTTTCTGTTTTCCGAATACACAATGCTCACAAAACTTTAGATCTATGCCTTTTAAATCTGAAAGCATACCTTTGGACTTAAGAATTGACATCCCCTTCTCACTCATGTGGCCAAGCCTTGAGTGCCACAATTTAGCATCCACATCTGAAGTAGATAATACAGAAGGAGATTTGTTAGTAACACAATTACACAAATAGAGAGTACCTTCTCTTTTACCTCTGGCCATAACAAGTGCACCCTTGGTCACCTTCCAAGATTCTGCTGTGAGAGTTACTGTACAACCCTCATCTCTTAACTTTTCTACAGAAATCAAATTTCTCTTCAAGCTAGGAAAATGCATCACATCTCTCAACACCCATGTGTTGTTATTCTGTATCTTCAGCTGCACTTTACCTTTGCCAATTATTTTACAGGGCTCATCATCCCCTAGATACACTATTCCAAAATCTCCATGGATATAGTCACTAAAATATTCTCTGATAGGGATAGCATGAAAAGATGCACCAGAATATAACACCCAAGATTCTATATTATTATGCAGAGAGAAAATTAAAGCATCTTGTGCAATACCTACAACCTTGGCTTCCTCTTTTCCTTCATGCTGATTGTCCTCCTTAGGCTTTGACCAACAGTCTCTACTTATGTGCCCCATCTTTCCACAATTCCATCATTGTGGCCTTCTGCCATTTTTGGATTTAGATCTACCTTTCCACTTAGATTTGGATCTTGATCTGCCTTTCTTGCTCTTCTCTTTTTGCCTTCCCCTGCTCTCAAAACTTAAAGCGTTCCCAGATGCCTCTTCTGTGCTTTTCCTACGTATTTCCTCATTCAAGATAACACTAACAACATCCTCTACTTTCAAAATATTTGATGCAGATGCAGTATTACTTACTACCATTACTAAGCCATGCCAGCTTTCAGGCAAAGAATATAATATC
The DNA here is from genome assembly GCA_037957365.1 of Torreya grandis. Taxonomy (NCBI): domain Eukaryota; kingdom Viridiplantae; phylum Streptophyta; class Pinopsida; order Cupressales; family Taxaceae; genus Torreya; species Torreya grandis. The sequence goes on along the minus strand of JARHVA010001490.1, from coordinate 283,466 downwards.
AAAAGAGCTTTTATTTCATCATCAAACATTATATTAACTAAACTTAATTGATTCACAATTCCATTGAAATCATTCAGATGAGTAGAAACAGATCCACCTTCATTCATATGCAAATTAAATAACTGCTCCATAAGATATAGCTTATTATAAGCTGAGGATTTTTCATACAAATTTGCTAACATAGTCATCAACTCTACCGTAGACTTTGCCTGTGATAAATTATATATCACAGTGGATGCTAGACTCAGTCTTATAGACCCCAAAGCCTTTCTGTCAAGAACTTCCCATTCTTCATCCTCCATGTCTTTGGGCTTCTTTGCAACCCCACCTAATGGTAAGTAGAGATCTTTCTGATACAGATAATCCTCTATCTGCATTCTCCAGTGTTGGTAATTTTTGCCATTAAACTTTTCCATTCTCAATTTACTTTCATCTGCCATTGCTTCTCCCACTCAAATAGAAATCCCTATAGAAACCCCTGTGAGAACCTGTAATCAATACACACTACACAGATCTGAACCACCTGTTAGTGAACCTGAGCTTTGATACCAATTGTTGGATATCAAGCTTTGAACCTACAACCAAGGCTCTGATACCACTTGTTGGGGGATCAACCAACAATAGATTACAATTATGAAAGCAATAAACATGGAATTAAATCAGATTGACAAGTAATTAGAATGAGATAATAGCAAGAACAAGAGATACAAGAAACCACCTTGAAAACTTGTATTAACAAACTCTTTACAAAAGGAATACAATTGAAGAAACTTATTTCTTCCACACCTCTCCTAGATGTATAGATCTCTCACTAGATCTCTATTCCTCAAGAGCTCTCTCTCTCAAGAACAATCAACTCCAAAAAACCTGGATTGATTCAATTCTATACTATTTTTCACATCCAATGAATTACAACAATAATTCACAATAGCTACAACAACTACAATAAGCTAGGAAGATCTAATTCTACATATAGAATTAAGAGACTTGAGCATGTACTTCCAACAAGCAGTTAAGCCACTTGAACAAGGGCTCTAAAAAAGTATTGCTAACAATAGAGACACGAGCTTGAGACTACAACTCAAACTCATCATGCAAACACTCGCTTCTGTCCACAGAAATAACTTTCTGGACATGCAGGTAATCGACATCGGTTCCTGTTGCTTGTCTATGACCGTCGTCGGCCAATCCTCTATCGACGTTGGTGCCTCTGCAATTGCTTCTGACCGATGTCGGTCACTCTTGACTAATGCTGGTGTCTGTGTAGACCTGAACTGATAATGAATGCTCCTTGGTGAAGCTTTTTGCTCCACACCCTAACACTCAGACCCTTTGTCTGAACTACATTGGTCTAAGGCCCTAAGACTGAGGCTATGTAGGCAACACTCAGATGATACGACATCATCTAGGGTTAGCTCGACCACCCTCATTTGTTCATCTCTCTGATGGACAAACCTTCTTTCCTCCTTTTTGACCATGACCTTGACCTTGACCTCGACCTCGACCTTGACCAAGACCAGTCTATCAACCACTTTGACCAAGACCATCAATCCCTTTGACTATTCCTCCCTTTTAGGGGAGAACTACATTGGCCTAAGGCCCTAATGATAGGGGCTATGTAGGCAGCACTCAGTTGACATGGGGTCTTCTAGGGTTAGCTCGGCCATTCTCTTTGTCACTTCAACCCTCCAAATTCATTGCCATGACCAAAATCATGCCCCAATTAGTCAGCGTTCTCAGTAGAAGTCATTTTGGCCCCCTGGGGCCCACTTAAGATCACTTTTGCCTCCATCCACCGACCACCAAACCTTGGAGATCATGACCATCTCCTTTAACCACGACTACTTCCAAAGTGATTATGCCTCGGTTGTTTTTGCATATATGCTACCTCATGATTGGTTAGCACAATTGTGCACAAACTTTTGACCTTCACAAGTATAGGATCGCAAGCTAGTTGATCTGCACTACTTGTGACTTTTTCATGTTTTCGAGAGCATTTCCTAAGCCTGGGATACCTGGAACATGATGACCATTGGAGCTTCAGCTTAGATTAAATAACCCGATCAACTACAACTAATGCTGGGGCCTGGTTATTTCAATTTTGGCACTCCTCAACCTTTGACCTACAGTAATTTGACCTGACCATCCTCGTGAAGTGGTGTACGCGCAATCATAAATTTTACAGCGTTCTCACTCTATCTTCACCCTTTTCATCCACTCTCTGTCAAATCAGCACCCGATTCCAGGTTCCCTTCTCTCAACTCCTGCTTTGAGGGGGGATACCTCATCTATAATCGGGGCAACCAACCCTCGCCTATTTTTGTCTTGCAGTTCACTCGAACAACCAACATGATGAAATCAATCTTATCCCATACCTAGGGCAACCAACTCCTATTTTTGTCTTGCAGTTCATTTAGAGCAACCAACAAGACAAAAAGGGGCAAATGTAGACACCTAAATAGTGTCTAACCCTTGGTCACCTTCCCCCTTGGTCCATTCCTAACCCATTCCTAAAAATTACTAATTTAAAATAATAAACTTATTTTGAATTAACCCCCCTCCTTGGGCACATCACCCATGACACCTCACCTAGGACACCTCGCCTTGGACTAATTCCCATCCTATGACTCACCTAAGACCTATTCTTACTTCTCTCTAACTGCCTAACAAACTCTCGTGCGTATTTAGCCCAACCTTCAACATTCTCCAATGGATAGTGCACTTGGCGGATGAAAAATGGGCTTGGTGGCTCTTTTTGCCCATTCTAAACCTGCTGATGTCAGTCAAATGTCAGTCAACGCTGGTAGAATCACTGACGTTAGTTATACTTAACCAGCTTCTCTGACCCTTTTGATGACCTCAATCATAATCGGCTAATTTTTAAAGCAAATCATGAATCCTTCAATCTTCAGTCTTTGACCATCTGTTAATCTGTGAAATCTCTTAGTCAAGCCTCTCACTCTCTCCCTCAGGTGTAGCAATAGCTTCAGGGTTCTCCATCAGCAACAGGTTCTCCACACAGGCTACATCAATAGTAGGTACGGGAATCATCAGTAGCACACCTTCAACAAGGCACATGTAAGTATATTGTATGTGTTTTCTTTGTATTTTCTAGTCATTTACTTCTAAGTATTATGAATTAGATTTAGCACTCCCTCTCCCCAAACCAGACAGTTAACCAAGTTAGACTTAAATCTTTACTTCTCCATCTCCTTATTGCCTCTATCCTCTATCAGACCATACACTCTGTCCATTCAACCAGACTCTCAGACCCAGACCCCAGACCATTCAACCAAGCCCAAAACTTTGTCTCAAGACCACTCAAATAAACCCAGACCCTGACCAGATCCTGTCCACGGACCATAGACCTAACCAGACCTCGTCCAAAGACCTTTGTCTCTACTGATGCCAGTCACTACCCCAACTGACGTCGGTAGATTAATCGATGTCGGCACCTTGACCAACCGATGCCGGTAGGACCACTAACACCGGTGAATGTGACCAGTTCGACAACTTCTTTCAAGTAAGCTTTTGCTTCCCTTTTTCATTCCATCTTTTATCATTTCAATTCTTTATCATTCTATTGTTTATCAGACACTTCTTTTTATTGACTAGTGGGTTTATATCCCTTAAGGAAGTCTTCATACTTCTGGGATCAAGCTTTTGCTTGGCAACCCACCATCTATCCATTTAATGCCTTCTTTTGTCCAAGCTTCTTTTCTTTGTAGGTGTCATTCCTCCACAACCAAAGAGGAGTACTCACAGCATCTAAATTATGGTGTGCAGACTATATCTAGGTACATACAAGCCTTGACCATTCCTTCTTAAGTTTCTCATATTCTCTCCTTTGAATCTGAAAGCAAAATTTGAATAGAAACAGTGAATTCAGGTTAACTTGTTGATAATGGACTAGTCCTGATTAGACCAAAAAGATGGTGGAGCATTCATTGAAAGGTGGTATCTCATTTATTGTTCTTGGTTAATGTGCTCCCTCTTCTCTTTTCTCCCTTTCTCTATATTACCCATTCTCTCCATTTGTAAGCCCTCTCTCAGATTCTAGACTCTCACAAGGACTCTTTGATCTTGAAGAGTAGGGGACTCTCTAAGATATTGCAAGATATTCTCCTCTTGATTAGGCTAAACCCTATCAATAATTTATAAGAACTACCTCTTCATGAAATAAAAGAATTTATTTACCTATATCTTACCTTAGAGATATCTATGTTTGGTGAGTTTTTCATGATAGCATAGTGAAGGAGAATCTTCCTCACCCATTGTCCTCTTTTTTGACCTTCTTTAGGGTATTTTCAAGCTATTTACAGGTATGGATTAGTATTTTTATACCATTGATGTAAGCTCTCAATGAGTCTTAGAACTCCTTTATATTTTTTGTTCATTGCTTTTTAAACCTAGTTCATGAAATACTTATGCAATGATGGTTTGTGAGGTTGTGTTATCTACTATTATTTTGTGTTGATCTAGTATGGGTTCAAGCTTATGGGAGTCTCCCTTTCTATTTGGTGCATCACCTTGTTAGATTTCTTAGGATCCACTTTTCCCCCTTTTTAACCCTTTTCCATGCATAGCATTAGATTATTCAATTCATCAAGAGGAAGTCAACCTTCTTTAGAGGTTTAAACCCACTATAAGATACCCACATCTTAGGGTTATTCCCATATTGTGATTGGGAGTCGAGGAGCCTAAAGAAATCCTCCACAAGGGTGCAATTCCAAGTCATAAAAGATCCAATGAATTTTGTGTTTCTTAAAATATCTAAAAATGTCATTGATATATTAGATTTATCTTATGTTGAAGTTGTGTTAATTAATGACCATATTCAACCCCAAGGTCAAATGGCATATGTTATTCTATATTTCAATCCAAATTTGCCTATGTTGAATGTCATTTCAAATGCCAATCAGAATAGACCTACTTTAAATCAAGCATCAATTTTAAATTAGTTAACCTTAAATCATGTTCATCCTAGTCAAAACCTAAGATTATTTAATAACACTACAAGTGGATCTCATTCACAAGATAAAAGAGCTTTGGTTCCCATAACTAGCGATAGTACTCAAGTTCATAATTTTGAAGTAACTAAAATTGAGAATGACTCCATAATCAAAATAGTTTAAAAATTGAGCACTAATTTCTTTTAGTTGCAAAAGTAAGTAGACAATACTAGAGAGACATCTAATAGGAATTAGTCTTATCAAAGGTTCAATATACCTACCAATAGGTTTCAAAGCAATAACAATGAGTCATCTATTAATAAGAACATTCCTGAAATGAACATGTGTGATGTATATTTGGTTGACTATTGTAGATTTCATAGTAATTCAAAGCATGATGAATTGGATTGTATTGAATTTTGTAATGCTTTTGAATCTTTTCAAGAAGAGTTAGACACTTTTGAAGATGGCCTAACAAAGACAATGTTATAGGTACATCTAGTTCTTCAAAGTCATCTATGTTTTTTGATACAATTCTCATGGTGGAGACATTTGACTTTCTATTATAATATGAGAATGAGCCTAATGATGATCTTAAAGATATTCATGCTTTTCAATATTATATAAATAATACTTATCCTCTAAGGAATAGAGAGTAGAAATGACCTTCGACTATCTCAACTCCACCTAATAATGTTGATACTCCTCCTGATCCCATAGCCAACAATAATCTTGAACCTCCAAAGGGAAGTACCTCTAGAAATAATGTTGATGCATCTAGTTCTTATACTCATGGTTGATATTATATAATTGAGGACATGAAAAATATTAAATTTAACATTGCTTTACATGATTTGACTCATATTACTGAACAAAGAGATTTGTTGTTAGTCTTTATGTAAGAAACCTAGTAAATCACAAAAGGCTGCAAATGCTAATGTTGTAATGTATAAGAATAAAGTAGAAGTTCCACCTTTATGACTAAAATTTAGAGTTTTTGGTAAAAATTTGCATAATCATTTGTTATATTTAGGTGCTTCTATTAATATCATGCCAATAGGTATTTATGAACAACTTGGTTTAACTCCAATTAAGTCTGATAGAGTGGTTACTCAATTAGACGAATCAAGAGTTAAATTAATTAGAGAGTTATTTAATGTTCATATGCAACTTAATTTTGAGCCAAGGGTACAAAAATTCATATACATTCAAGTTATGGGCATTCTTGATGCTTATGGGATGTTACTCAATAGAGATTGAATAAAAGCCTTGAATGGCTACATGTCAACTGACTATTCTCATATGTGGTTGCCCTGGAGAGAAGTTCCCAATCAAATTAAGATAGAGAGGTAACCTAGGGTGAAACACATGATCAATGATTACAATGCTACAAATGAAAATATTAATATGGTCAAATCTTATTTAGGAGTTTACACTCTTGATACCTTCTTAGGTATGTAACTTTAAAATTTCTCATGTTATGCATAGATTGTGGAAACTATATTTTGAAGGTGTTATATGTAAATTAGGTTCTGGAGTACGATTTTTTCTAATCAATACCACTGGGAATGAGTATAATGATTCTTACAAATTTTAGTTTCCTTGCACTAACAATTTGGTTGATTATGAAGCACTTATCATAGGATTACAATTTGTTATCAAATATAAGGTCAAAGAACTTCTAGTTTATGGTAATTATAAGCTATTAGTTAATCAAATTAGAGTTAATTACCATTGAAAATTATCCTATATTAATAAATATAAGTTTAGATTTTGGGCCCTAATTGAATACTTTGATGCCTTTAACATTGTGTCAATTCCTAGAGAAGAGAACCAAGCTACTAATGAACTAGCTTCAACTACAACAAACTTAATGCCTAACCAAAATTCTCAAAGGATGATTATTGAATAGATTCCATGTCCCTCAATTCCTAAAAATTTAAACTATTTGAAAGTATTTAATGATGATCAGTAGATCATAAATTTCATGAACAACTTAGGAGTATTTGAGTTTCATATCAATGATGAGTTCAATGAGAATACTATTGATGAAAATATAATCTACTTGATTGGAAAAAAAATTCCCAAAGGCATGATTGCCTTAAAGATACTATTTGATAAATTCAAACTAGTTGAATATGTCAAATTTCCCAAAGTGAGTGGGAAAGATTATAATTTAGTTGATCTAGGAACTGAAGGTCAACCTCAGCTGGTAAACATTGCTACAATGTGTACAGGCATAAAATCTAGACAAACTAAAGATTTTTTGACCAAGTACAAAGATGTTATATCATTAACATATGGAGACTTAAATATATTTGATCCTAGAGTCATTAACCATACCATTCCTTTAAAATAAGCCTACAAATCTTTTAAGTAAAAATAAAGACTTGTTAACCCTATCTTGGAACCTTTGATCTATAAAGAGGTCAGAAGATATTAGATGCAAAAATAGTTTTTCCCTTATAAATTCTACCTGGGTAGCTAATTTGGTGATAGTTAGAAATAAAAATTGAGAAATTAGATTATGCATAAACTTTAGAAATTTGAATAGATCATCTAAAAGGGATAATTATCCTTTACCTTCTCTTGACCATGTCGTTCAAATTGTTAGCAATTCTGTTATGATGTCTTTATTAGATGGTTTTTTAGGTTATAATCAATTACTTATGACCAAGGAGGATAGAATGAAGACTGCATTTACAACCAAGTGGGCCACTTTTGCCCACAAAAGAATGCCTTTTGGATTAATCAATGTAGGAGCAACATTTCAAAGAGCTATGGACCATTCCTTTCAAGGTCTCATAGGTAAGTTCATTATTATATATATAGATGATCTAATTTTGTTTTTAAACAATAAGGAATATCATATTATGCACTTGCAACAAGTATTTGAACATTATATAAGTTATGGAATTTCCCTCAATCTAAATAAAAATAGTTTTTATGTTACATAAGGAAAGTTACTACGACATTTTATAACCAAGGATGAGATTTCTATAGACCCTAATAGATCTAATGTCATATCTAAGATAAAACCCCCTAATAGTAGGAAATAATTAAAGTCTTTTTTGGGAAAATCAATTTTGTGAGAAAGTTCATTTCTAGTTTTATAGAGATTGTAAAGCCATAAAATGACATGTTGAATAATGATGCTAAGGTCATTTGAAATGAAGATAAAATAAAAACCTTCAAGCACATTAAAGAAGCAATTGGATAGGCAATAGTATTGATAAGTCTATATTTCACAAAATATTCCTATCTTTAATTTTTTCTTTTGATCATACCATATCTATTGTTATAACTCAAAAAATAGATAAATGTGACCATCATATTGAATTTATGAGCACTAATTTCAAGAATGCTAAGATAAACTACTCCTTAATTAACAAATAAACATTTAATTTATTTAAGGTTGTTAATAACTTTAGACACTATATTTTTAGGATTAAAATCCAGTAATATTGCCAGACCCTACCACTAAGATCATGTATAGTCAATGTGAACTAAGAGAGAGAAGAGGTGAGTGGATGTATATACTTTAAGAGTATTATCTTGAGAGGAAAACTGCCAAGTTAGTAAGGTGTCAAGGATTCATTCAATTAATTGCTAATATTAATCCTAAACTAAGTGTCATGCAGGTATATCAACAAAATTTCTAAACAAATGATTGGTATGATCCAATTATTCATTTGTTAATCAATGGTTCTTGCCATGCAAGATTGAGTAGAGAGAAAAGGAGAGATTTAAGGCTCAAGATAGCCCATTTCATGGTCAAGGATGGAGTACTCTATAGAAATAACTATGAAGGTATATACTTGAGATATATTTCAAAAGAAAAAGCAACTAAGATCTTGAGTACTTTTCATGAAAATATTAGAAGTGGACACCCTTTTGGAAAAATAATAACTCACAAGATATTAAGGACAAGATATTATTGGCCTACAATCTTCAAGGATGTTGATAAACATGTTAGAGAGTGTCATCAATGTCATATTTTCATCACTAAGGAACTAAAAGCAACCATGCCATTGAAGCATGTTTTGTTTGACAAACCTTTTGCTCAATGGGGATTGTAATTTGTAGGGATCATCAACCCCAATTATTTAAATGGACATAAATATATGCTTATTGATACTAATTACCACACAATATGGATAGATTCAATGGCAACAAAACAATGTAGAACTGAAGACGTAATCAATTTCTTGGAAGATAACATTTGCATAAGATTTAAGACACTAGTTTCATTAGTTTGTGATAATGAATTAGTCTTTATGTCCATTGAAATCACTGAGTGGGCCTATGATAACAACATAATTCTCAATTTTTCATCAAATCATTACCCTCAAGGTAATGGAGTCTTAGAGTCCACAACAAGAACATGATGAAAACCATTAAAAAGTCTGCAACTGATAAACTAAGAACATGGCATAAATTGATTAAATATGCTCTATGGGCTAATAGAACGAGAGTGAAACAATATTTTAAAGTAGCACTATTCCTTTTAGTATATGGTCAAGAACCAATTTTCCCCATTAATCTCAAATTACCCACTTACAAGTTCATGCAAGAGTATATGGATGAAGATCAAGAATATGCTAATTCAAGATTACTTGACATCATAAAAATGGAAGATACAAGGGAAGAATCATTTTCCAACTTTATTAGACATCAAACCACCATAAAAATATGGTTTTACAAGAGTTCAAATATTAATGTGTTCAGATAAGGAAATCTAGTTCTTCTTTGGGATAAAGCATTAGAACCAAAAGGAAAACATGAGAAATGCACTCCTTTGTGGATTGGTCCATATAAAATTATTGAAACATTAGGAGACAACACCTTCAAACTCAAAGAATTACAAGGATCAGAGTTCACTTTGCCAACTAATGAGAAATACCTCAAGCACTATTTCTCTATTGTTTCACCACAAGTCTTCATAGAGTAACCTGTAAGACTAGTTAGAGTTAGTGTTAGTAGGATTTAGATTAATTTCTTTCTCGTTCCTTATTTTTACATAGTGTTTGTAAATATTTGTTTTCTTATTATTTTTTTTCTATTTTTCTTGTTTGGTGTGTTTTCTTTCTCTACTTTATTCCTTGCTTTCAATAAGTATTTTCAAGACATTTATTAAGCTCCAATTCATATAGTTTTTCAAAGGAACTTCATGAACTAAGAATGCAGGTATGACTTCTCAACAATGGTTGATCATGGATCTTGGAATTCTAAGCTTGATGATATGATTTTGAGAAATTGGTAAAGATTAATGTCTAGGTCAATTATTCCTTGAAATCTTAAGACGTGTTTCTATCTAAATTTGATTCTAATAAGGATTGCATATGAAGGTTGAAAGTTTGATTTATTAGGACAAATTCATGTTAAAACTAAAATAAAATCATTACCTAGGATGTATTTTATAACCAAGGATGATTGTATGAATATAAAATATTAAACAAAATCCTAAAACCTAGCTAATTCTAGTCCCCAACCTTTGTTGGAAATCTAAAACATATATAAAAAATACAAAAATAAGAGTCTTATTGTAAAATCAAAGAGCTTTCTAAATAAAGGTGATTTTGGTAACCTCCATCAGGGCTATGGATGCCTGGTTGGTAGTGGATCAAGGCCTAGAGTGGGACCAAAATTATCTCTATCGGGGTTATATATGTTTGGGTGGTAGCAGAGCAATGCCCAAGCCTTCCTTTTTTAAAGCATGATTCTTAATGAATATCTAAATATGCTATAATTCAATGTTAATGATTAAGGTCATGAAATCTGGAATTTATTCTCTAACTTCCATGCAAATTAATAAATGAATCAAATCACACACACAACATGACTGAGTTTTGATGTTTGATCCTAATTCTACATAAGTAAAACTTGTTTTAATTATGAAATAATCTTAATAATGGTACTTGATCAAGTGGAATAAGTAGCTTAGTTATGGTTTTATACCAAGAGTATCTAAATTCTAACATATTATTATGTTTTCCCTAGAATTTTCCATTTTTTGAGGTCAACATACACTCATTTCTGAAAAATGAAGAACCTTGCTTCAAATTCTACAAAATTGTGTTATAAATTGAACATCCCACTTGATCAAAGTTCTTTATTTTAAGATCATCTAAACCAATGTATTGATTAATATATTTGCATATAATACTTTTCTTACTTCATCTAATGGTGCTAATGGTTGTTTCATGTGTTTCCAACTCTCAGGTTTAATGGAGTCTCATTTGTGTGAACAGTGTTCAAGGTTTTGTGAATTAATTCTAATTTGACCCTTTATTTTGATTAAACCTTTGGTATTTAATTGCTTAATTGAGTACATTTTTAAATTTTGTTTAAAAAACCTTAGTATAATATGTTTTAGCCTAAGTGTTTTTTAAAAAGATTCAAATTTGCATGGGATCAAATTTACACAATAACCTTTTATTATATCTTAGACTTAGTTTAAATTCTATCTAATTTTTAATCATGTTTATTAACACAACTAAAACCTTAGTCTAAAATTTTATTCTAAGTCTCTTTATATTACTTGAGCCCTTAGTTTATTTTCATTTCCCATAGGAATGAATTAACATGAGGATGACAAGTGTCAATATCTCAAGATCCTAGATAGAAGATCGATGATGAGCAGATGATGGCCTAAGTCAAAATGTCAAAGAAGCTCATATCAAATATGAGAGTGACATGTGTCATAATCTTAGATGTAGATTGAGGATATAATGGTGATAAAGGTTTAATAAGTCAAGCATATTGAGAGGGGATACGAGAGTGACAAGTGTCACAATTTCAAAAAATGGTCAAGCAAATCAATAATTCACATTCGATCGTATAATCAAGATTGATGGAGAATATTTAGTCATGTAAAAGGTAGAATTTTCAAATAACCCACAGTTAATACAATGTGACACTTATCATAACCATGATTAATTAAATGGTGATCAACCAATGTCATTCAATCTCTTGAATTGAGATTAATGGTGTGAGGTGAGCCAATAATTCAAAGGGCCTAAAATTGTGTGAGAATCTTCCAAATGGCATGAGAGAATTCAACCAAGCCATAAAAGTACACAAAAAGCCCATAAAGCTACCAAGTAGTAAAATCTTGATAGCTTGAAGGAAAATCAAAGGCCCACAATGAAACCAAAGCTAGGAGGTTACAAAGTAGATCAACGGTGCAGATTTGATCTAGCCTTAGGATTACATGCAAAGGTGATATATGTCCAAAAGTGACAAATTGTCACATTTAAAAAAATTAATGAGAAGTGTGATATGGTCATGTCATATAAGTAGAACACATCATATTTTAATATCTTGTGGACTTAAACACATGGAAGGTATAAATACATGATCCAATAAAAATCTAAGTCATGAAGCTCATATCTCAAACTTGATTACTTCCATTGAAGCTCTATGTAAATCTCCAAAAAACACTAGAGTATATAGAATGCCCTAGTTATCTCTAGTTTATATGTAATTGAGACAAGATATTTATATTACTACCTATAATTGGATAATTCAATTGAAATTATAGCAGTGACAACCCATAAGCATGTTTTAAAGGAAGAGGTTGAATTATATTTGACATCAGATGCAGAAGGTCAAGTGTTCAAAGACATTGAGTTTATTAATACTACTCTAAACATAAAGTACAAGAATTGGTCAAAATTGTTCTAGATAATTAAGAACCAACCAATCATCACTAGGGAAGAAGAGAATATTCTCTCAACTAAGAGACTATATAATGACATTGTATCAATCTAGATGACTGATCTACATTATGCAACTACAAAACCAAAGGTAATTCATTGCATTGATGTTCTTGGTCCCATTTTCAAAGAAGCTAAAATAGATAAGGACATGTTAATTAATGAGCATAATCATGGTAAATTTTCTTACATTTCTCGAGTAGACTTTGAATCTTATTACAAGCTACTCAAACACAAATTGACTTAGCCTGTATCAATTTTTGGGCCAAGGAGCATAATTTGATGGACATCTTAGTTATGTGGTTAGATTTTGGCAAACAAGTCTTTTTGGACCTTAATAATAACATCCATGTTAGTAAATTAGACTTGGAATTAGGAAGATAATGACAATTTTGATCAAGTTGTGTGGGTGTGCAACCACAACATATGTAGATCTAATATGGGTGACCATGGTTTACTTCATGGTTAAAAGAGTCATAGTTCCTCCTTTGGGTGAGATAATCACTATCTAATTGAGAAGATAAATATATATCTAAGGAGGCATAAGAATAATAAGGAATTATACATGATGTCCTACCTCATATATGCCCTAAGTGAAACCATAAATATCCCAAACTAGAGAGAATGGTATCCAAATGGAATTCAAACCGTTTCTCAATACTATTTCAAGTTTCACATCTTCAAATATAAAAACCACATTTAATTTATTTGTGATTGTGTCTACCCTAACTTAAGTGAAGTTATAGCTAGCATTATCATGGAGAGAGTAATCTGTCTAATTAATAAATATGTTGAATCATTGAGGGAAATATTGTTATATCTATATTATATAGTCATAAGGATTGACTGGACTCAGATCTCTCCTCTTAAGTTACAAGTCCATGTTCCCAATAAACTAGTAGAATAAGAGGTGGCCTACTAATTATTCTATGGCATAGATGGTCTTTTCAAGACCAAAAAAAAGGGACTTATTCATAACTTCCTTATGACTAGTGGAAAGACCATATTCATATAGTGGGATCACATTGATGTTGCATCAAAGCATAGATCATCTTTCAAGCTACAGATAGATGAACTTAGATAATGGGAGCTTATGGAAGGGTTAAAGAGCATTTGAAAATCAAAGGTATCTTGAATGTGCCCTATGGACATGAGTTTTATGCCATTGATCCTATATACACAAAGGTATATACTTACTTTGAAGTCACTAAAATGCTGAAGGAACATAACTTAAGGCTTGAGTCTAGACTATAGAGAAATCAAAAAGTGGATGACATATGGCAATTAGTCCCTAGGAAGTATCATTTGATCAATTATGAATATTTTAGACCTATAACAATCAATACACAAGTAGAGACACAAATAGAGCATAGGCTTGAGTAGAAAAGGTCAGATGAGATTGCTTTTAGTTCATCAACTCATGAATTTCCCAAAGTAGTAGAGCAAAAAACACCTCAAGAGGAGATTCATATGATAGCATTGGATCCTAATGAGATTTTTGAGGATGAAATAAATATGTTATCCATGATGTATGAGTCAGATTAAGATGAAGAGAAGACAATTGTTAAGCAAACAAAAGAGGATAAAGGGAAATCTTTGGACTTAGTAGTTGCTGACACCCCCAAGAGGAAAGTTGAGACAGTCATGTCTCAAAGGCTAAGAGACCTAAAATGACACCACATTTCAAAAAAAATCAATTTATTTAATGAATAAAACTTATTGTATGGACCACCAATTCTAGAATGGTTCATTTATGAATGAAGGTTGGCAAGAGTGCCTACTAGTCATAATCTTTGGGTTATGGTGAAGGCTACCAACATCCCTCTATAGCAAGAATCAAAACCATGGACCATTGCTATGTAAGAAGAGGAGGCAAGAAGATTATCTACTTAAATTCAATCAACATAGCAATCATAAATATAGGTCCCAATCCCACATGTCACCTAATCAATAGTTGGAGTCAAGTTTGATCTAGAGACTACTAGATTGCAAAAGGTGACTAAGAAAAAGGTCATGTAGGGTGGTGAAGAGATGCCATATCAAAAATTGGAACCATTGACTAATTTGAATCAAAAACAAGGATAGAATCCTAGTGAGGATGTTGGTTTTTAAGAGGATGTTCTTGAATTAGCTCAAGCACAATCAAAATAGTTGTGAGCTACTATCAAAGGGCAAAGGCAATAGAATAAGAACTTAGAGTAATAGTATATAATATATGTTCTAAGAGATATGGTCAAGGAGTTTGAAACCACTATGAATGTCATATCAACTCTTTGAAATATACAAGGTCCAAGTAGGTTATGGTGAACAAATAGGGTACTTTGGTTATAAGCCAAGTTATCCAATGTTAGAATTCAAGCAACAAGGTAAAGGATTTGATCAATGTTTTGATAGAAGATCAAATTCATGAGTTTAAGATAGTCACCCTAGCCCATTTTAATATGGCCATGGAAATATTGAAAAAGAAGATCAAGTCTTTGAACAAGTGGTCCAAGGAAAAGGGGATATTTCTAATGATTTAGGATTTTAATCATAAAGTTACTCAATTCATGCAAGAGGTGAAAAGCAAAATCCAAGGAAAAATAAGGGAAGACAACAAAAGAATCTTGAACATGATCATGTCTATAGAAGAGAAAATTATTGATGCAAGGATCATCAAGGAAGCTTTGGATAGGAATGATAAAGACTTAAAGAGCTTGGAAGACAAATAAAAATATATTTTCATGGAGCCTATCATAAACCTCAGGTTGGTTGATGAGTAACATGATGAGGCAATGAAGATCTTGTAGCAACGACAAAGGACTACAACAACAAAGGAGTATCAAAGTCAAATTTGTTTACTATGTATATTATTTTTGTAACTAAACATGTATCATTTGAAAAGAGAATTCTTTTTATAAAAACATTTGCATCATTTAAAATTCATTTCTTATAAGTTAGTTCATTTAGAGAGTGTCATTAGTTCTATAAATTTCTAAAAGGATAGTTGTCCATGACACTTGTACAATTGTCATTTGATATGACTAACTAATATACCTCCTTAGTCTTCTATAAAAAGAGTATTGTCATTTGTAAAGAGGATGGATTTTATGTAAACTTTGAGAAATTAATATAAGGAATTCTACAAAGATTGTCCAACATTGTTTATGTGTTTGTTATTATGGATGCTTATTCAATTATCTATTTGAATGTTTAGATTTGAATTATTTCTATGGATTTTAGATGTGCCAAAATTGTCAATTTGTGTTTATGCTAGATTTATTGAAGGATTTTAAGTTCATTTCATTCTCCTTACTTTCTTTGAAGATGTGATAATGCAATTTTCTTGTGTTAGTAAATCTCTAAAGTGAACTTGATTTATTATTTGCATTGTTTCACATTTCCTTAGACATTTTCCTAGTACAAGGTAGGATATGTGTTTTAGCTATTTCATGTCATCTATTGGTTTAAATGTATGTCCTAATGAAATTTAAGCTTTATCATGATGTTTGGACTGAAAATTGGAACACCTTCTTTCTACCTTACCCTTCCTTTTTCTCTTTTTTTAGTCAATTCACTTTAGTTTAGCTTCTCATTATGAATATACATGTTAAATTAGACTTCAGATCTTAGACTTTGATCATAATTCACTATATTTAGTTTAGATCGCTTTCATGTTTATGAACTAGCTTTTAGACTAAGGTTGCTCCTAATAACTAGTTATATTATCATTTTGTGAAAAAATTATATTGATTTATTGATATTCCACCAAAGATATCAAGAATATCACAACTATCTACTCATGCAATGGATTATTAGAGTTAATAAATGAGAAGAGTGTTTCTCAACACTTTGTAAACCATTTGATACACTTTAAGGCATCAGTAGTAGATAAATGACAAAGAAGATTTTAAAAAATGAATCTTGTCAAGATTCATAGCTTTCTGTCTAGGAGACATGTAAGAAATAAATTTTTTTACTTATCTTCATTGATAATCTAACTAGTTGTATCTTGAAAAGTCATTAATTCTTATTAAATTTGAAAGCCTCTTGATTTGTAGCTTTTACCATCTAGGAAGAATCATCTACAAACTAAAAATTTATCATCAGTTGAAGACCCCTAGCTAGAGTAACACCTTCAATAATTTTTTATTATCTATCTCTAACCATAATTATACCCAAAACTTTTTCCATGATGAAAAATAAATAAGTAGAGAGAATATATCCCTATTGAATACCTTTGGAAGCTCCAAAATGCCTAGTGGGATAACTATTCTATAGAACCAAGAAATAAACCAAGGAAATACAACCTTTCATCTAAATAATTCATTCCTTAGAAAAATATACATGCTTGAGAATACTTAAGATGAAGGCCCAATCAGATCTATCATAAGATTTTGAGATATCCAACCTTATAAGCATAGTATGAGTTTTTTGGTGTTGCATAGAATGAATAGCTTCTTGAACTAAAAAACTACCATCGATGATTTGTCTACTAGTCACATAACCACCTTGCTTATGGGAAATAATTATGTGGAAGAGGGGTTGTAACTTATTAGCCATAATTTTATACAAATCTTAACCTAAAGAAATGGGATAAAATCCAAAAAAAATTGTGACCTTTTACACCTTTGGAACCAAATTAATGAAGGTCTTGTTGATATGTTTAAGGATAAATTATGTTATTTTGGATTATTCCACCACCTTTAACAAG
Organism: Torreya grandis; assembly: GCA_037957365.1. Classification (NCBI taxonomy): domain Eukaryota; kingdom Viridiplantae; phylum Streptophyta; class Pinopsida; order Cupressales; family Taxaceae; genus Torreya; species Torreya grandis. The sequence goes on along the minus strand of JARHVA010001490.1, from coordinate 266,103 downwards.
TCCTCCTGAATAATATCCTATAATTTATGATAAAATTCAATACGAAACCCATTTGGCCTAAGGGATTTCCTTATAATCAAAGTGCCTTAATTATAATAAAGGAATGTTATTCAAAAGGGCACAATTGTTCTCTATAAAAATAAGATTTGAAATGTCTTAGAGAATCTATTATTTTGTCATTGTATCCAAAGGAACAACAACAAAGAGATGAAAAAATAAATTAAGCACAATGTTAGAAATACCCTATGGCAAGAACTCTAGAGCTCCATTATCTAATTCAAGGGAAGAAATATGATTGAATGACTTCCTCATTAACATGGATTTGCAAAAAACACTAATTTTTTATGCATTTATTGAAATCATTTTATTTAAGATTACATTCATCTAGTTGATTGATTAAATTGATTTTATCCTACTTACGCTTCTCATTAATAGTTCTTAGATGAATGGTTAGAATGATCTTTTCTTATCTATCAAATATCTATTGACTTTTAACCTTGGTGTCTCCAAATTCATCTCCATTCCATTTCATAAGTTGGGATTTGACATATTTGAGATTCTGCACAAAAAATAACATATTTATTCCATGATAAGGATTAAATTTATTTCACTATTTCTAAATTTTGATTTTGAGACCAACATGATGAATCCACATTGGTTGGAAATGTAAAGGATATATTAGGCATTGAGAATTCCAAACTTCTATCATAATAGGGTAATGATCTGATCTAGCATTGTTAAGAATTAAAGACTCAGGAATATGACTATTAAAAATAAACTCCTCAGTCAAATAGAATATGTCCAACCTATCTACAATAAAATAATTACCCAATATATGGATGGTCCATGTTAGGATCCCATTATACAACTTAATTTCAATAAGATTAAGAGAATAAATATATTCCCTTATGAGATTTTAATTGGTATCAATCTTGCGGTTTCCATCATTTTTTCCTCTCAATAAGTAATAGCATTAAGATATCCTCCAACTAAGACCAAATATAGTGGAAGGAGATGAATCATATATTCTAGATTATTCCATTACTTTTCCCTCTAAAGGCAAAGTAAAGTAAAAATTGATCAAGAAAACCTATTAATTTGAACGTCTAGTTATGGTTAAGATGGCTATTACAACCTACACATCTAGAGCATTAACCACCAAAATTTACCTAGGGTTATACAAAAAATAATTTCCCTCAGAATCTCCTTAACAATAATTGGACAAAACATTAGCCATTGGTCAAAGCTTCTAAACTAAAGAGTTCATACTGATACTAGAGAGACTTTGGTTTCCTAAAGAAATAGACTTTGAGAGCTATGAGCTTTCAACATTCTAAAAATTTCATTGTATTTATATGGGAAAAATTTAAGACACGTGATATTCCAATTAATTCACTTCCTATCTAATAAGGCTTATATACCTATGATCCCTATTTTGATATACCTGAGGATACATGTTTTTCTCCTTCATTATGAATGTGGGTTGTAATAGATTTCCTCCATGCTTTCTAATTAGTATCCATTTTTTTTAATCTTCACTTATTTTATTTGGATCTGGTAGGGAAGTCCCAAAAATAAGATTAAGGGATTAAATCTTGAATGGGAGAGTCATCCAAATCATCTCTCAACTTTGTGCCCATGTTTTCATTTTTATCCAATTTATGTTTTCTAACAAGACCGATATCCTTCTAAGTTATTACATCCAAAACCTAATCCATTGGAGAGATAGAAATAATAATAATATATTTTCCCCAATCCAGTGGGTTAGGGAGAGAATCTTTTGTAAATTATGTTTTAGTTATTGCATTTTCCATAACTAGCCCATCTTCATCTAAAGTCTCATCAACTAGCAATGAAGCAAAATGTTACTTAGCCATAGAAGGCCCAGAATTGGGGTTGTTGGGTTTAACAGTATGATTTTTTTGGGATCTTAAAAACCCTTATTATTAGGGGTTTCTTTATGGTTTTCATGTATAGAGGGTTTTCAATCCATTTCTAAATTCTCATACTCATGGCAAAGTCTGCACCTAAAAGGCATGTTTTCATATTCAACTTCTTGTTACCAGACCCCATTCCCAAATTTCAAATTGATCTTTTTAACAAGGGGATTTTTAAACTACAAAAAAAAAAAATTATTGCATAGACAATGTGTTCAAAATGTGAAAAAGTATTATCAACCATAAAAGTGCCAAGTGTGTAACCTATTGTTGCAAAGATAACAGGATGCATAAATTCATCTGGTAGTCCAAAATAATATAACCTAGACTGACCCCTCAAAAGTTAATTTTTTTTAATTGAAAATAGAGTGCCATGGATTCATAAATAAACCAACACATTCCATAAACTAATGACCACATTGGAATATATGGTGCCTATCTACTCATAAGGAATTATCCATTAGGGTAAATAGAGATTTGATATTCTCCTGACATCATCTAAAGTTTTATATTCCATATTCTAATTTTTTACAAGGTAGGCCTAAAACCCATAAATAAATAGATAAAATCATGCCTTTTTATATCATCAATACTATTTTGAATTTCACCATGTTGGATATTCACCATTGGAGAGTCATGCACTACCTTCATACATCATGTTTCAATCTTTCAAAGATTTATATTTATCATGTGTTAGGTCTAGTGAATAAAATTTTTCCCTATAATATTTACTACAAAAGATTGTAGTGTTTATAAAAATACTTTAAAATTCATACTCCTAAATTTTTGGTCCATAATTTACATTCAAACTAGATCAATCTTTTTCTTGGTCATAAACTTATGAAATAGGGGTTTTTTTAGATGAATCAAAGTCTAAAAACTAGAAAAAAATGTTGATCTATTAGTCATAAAATTGGGATTAGGGATCAAAACTTGGCATGGATAATAGTGGTGTGGCTTGGTCAATCGTGCTATGCACTCCCAAGCTCAAAATGATAACTTAACAAAGGTTTTCTAGGTAGAACATAAGTAGAACATAGAAACCAGACACTTGTGAACATAGACCACATAAACACCACATGTAAAACATAGGCAAGATAATTTTAAACACAAGCATAATGCAAAAACTATACACATGAGACTATCGTCAACCTGAACAACTCTTTACATAATCTAGGGGTAGATAATTACTGAAACTATAAGTTTGCATAACTTTCATTTTCAAAATTTAGTTATTTTTTAATTTTAAATTAAGTAAAATATATAAAGTTGGATAATTTTTTAATATTAAATTTGATTGTTTCTCTTCAGAAACCACACACATGAGACCATAATCACCATAAATAACTCTTTACATAATCTAATAATAGATAGCCAATGAAACTATAACTCTACATAACTTTCTTTTTCAAAACTCAATTATTTTTTCAAATTTAAATTAAGTAAAATATAGAAAATTAAATAGTTTTTAATGTTAAATTTAATTATTTCTCTTTTCTTTTCACTTATCTAATGAAAAATAAAATAATAAAAAATAAGTTGTGAATAAAGAAATTCAAATAAATAATATTTCTTAAAAAATAATTTGAGAAAGAAAATGATAAAAAATGTGGCTAAAGAGACTTAAATAAATAATATTTTGTGAAAAAGAAATATTTAATCTAAAACTCTTTAAATAAATTAAATTTTAAAATAAGAAGATAATTTATTTGAATTTTTTTTGTAATAAGAATAAGATATATAAAAAATCAAATAATTCTTTTATTTTAATTTCAAGTTATTTGTCCTTTCATATGCACGAGTCATATAAATCATATTTTGTTGGTCCCAAATTTTGGTTGAGTATTTTTTCCAATTTGGCATGGAACCAACATGCTATGGAAGGACCATAATGTGGAAAGACTATGGTACATAACTTGATATGAATAGAATCACCATGGTGTGGAACCTATAAGATGTAAGAGGACAAAGGCGTAGGAGCACTAGTAAAGGAGAAATAGTCATGAGGAACCCAAGATCTTAGGACTTGAAATGATAACGAAAGACTAGGGGAGCATGTGGGAAGTGGGCGAGGTTAAGGAGAGATTCACAAGGGTCACCCAGACTCATTATTCGAAAAAATTACATCAACCCACAAGGGATCAAACACATGGTAGTAAGGATCTAGCATAGTGTAATCATATAGGGTGTGCAAAGACATAGGTCCTTAGGAAAAGGTAGTTGATTGAGAACCAAAATCTTAGTCTATTGAGAGTTTGTTGGTTAATTAATCTTGTCATTAATGATGTAAACACTTGGTCAAGGATAAAAAAGTATAAATAACCTTGTTGTAAAGTAAAGGGATGATGGAATGTTGCTGATTTTGGATGCTTATGAATAATATATGAGTTGTAGACATTATAAAATTTTGTTGTGTTCATGACAACTAAATGTGTTGTGTTAAGTTGAGAGTAATAACTAGGACTTAGTATGGAACCTAACCTATCTTTTCTTTTTCTAAAGTAACAATGTTAACTAGTGATAGTAGTAGTCCATGTAATCATGGTGACCAAACTTGGTAATACTAGAATCAAAGTAGTTTATCTATGCTTTTATATGGTATCTATTTAAATACATAAAGAGAAGAACATGACTAGGGCAATAACATTATGTAAAAAAAACTTGTGATAATTTATCTCTAGATGTGCACTTTAGGTGAGCACACAAGACCACGATCTTGAATGAAAGGGATAGTGTGCTAGCTCATTGGGCTAGACTCCAACATCAAAACTATAATAACAATAAAAACCCTAACATTTTGGTTCCATTTCTAGGACCTGTAGCACTTGTTTCTCAATCATGGAAGATGTTTGAGCATATCACTTCTAAGAGTATTGAAAAATAGATTACTAGAGTTGAAGATAATTTTGTAGTCCCCTACATTGAACCAAAAATATTTACATGGTAGTGGGTAGAGTAGACTATTTATAGTACACTATATAAAAATTTCTTTGCCAAGATCCCAATTCATTTCACACTTAGATATCTGTGTGTGCTCAAGGATGATCAAGATATCTTAGGAGAAGACAATCTTGGATAATATAATGGTAAAGAGCATTAACACAACTTACAATTCCATGGATGTGAGATGTAAACATTTGGTGGAGAGGAGTTTTGAATAGATACATTTTGGAGTATGCTATAACTACCTATTCATGGCCTGAAGAATCCAAGTTCTAATTCTTTTGAGAACTACGTGGCCATTACATTAGGCATTTTGATTTGTAAATCAAGAAGTTATTTATTGATTTTGGACTTGAGACTATGACAATGGAGAGATAAATCCTTTTGTGTATGAGCCACAAATTTGGAAGGGGAGTAGAGAAGAGTTGGTAAAATATTTTGGGTTTAAAATGGTATCCAATTAGTGAGCATTATACAAATGAAAGTATGATGAAGCACAACAAAGGATTATAAGAGTTATCAATATGAGAAGATATCAGTAAAATTCAATTAGTTTGATTAGGATCCATAGTGAAGTAGAAATGCACATAGAGGAACCCATCACTTTCAATCCATGCTCCATACCATTAATATCATATGAAGGAAAAACTAGTTAGATGGTAGGAATAGAGGAACCAAGTCTGAACCAACTAAGCTCCCCAACCATAGTGCACACTCATGCTCTTGAATTAGATGAAGTACACATACATAATTGGGATATAGATAATGTGGAATCAAAGGCTAAACTAGTAAGGAATACTATAACTAGGCCACTTAATGTACATACAGACTTAACACTTTCCTTCCCTCTTCAAGGGAATTTTATGGTACAATTTGGGATGCTTGGAGGACCTAGCCTTCGAAGTGGATAGACTACATGCCTAAATTTCATTAATCAACTAGCAACCATGCCCCATATTATGAGTGTTACTACTAGAAGAATTGGAGGTAGACTAGGTTGTGGTACAGAAGGAGGTAGTGGACTTTCCCCTTAAGAAACAATATCTAGAGGTTCTCAATAACCTCTAGTTAAAACACCTCAATTGACAATGGTGTATTATGAAATGACACTACACTTACCTAAATACCAAGGCATGGAGAATGTAGTTGAGTATGTCCATATATGTGAATTGATTTAGAGGGAGTTAGGCATTGCCTCTTCTGATAAAAAATCCACATAGTTTATAACTACACTTTTGGAGCATGTGCACAAATGGTATAGAAAGTTTGACCCTCAAAAAGTGATGGTCAACTATGATCGATTGAAACTACATTCTTTCAGGAGTTTGACATCCCTAAATTTGAACAATAAAGCATAGTTACACTGAAGGATATAAAGTAAGAACTTCTTGAAAGTGTGTGAGATTATGATGTAAGGTTTAAGATGTTTTCTAAATTTTCATTCAACATCCATGTTTCTCAACATGCACAATTATTTGTTAGAGGATCATTACTTACTTTTCAACAAACATTATCTTAGAAGACTTTTACTAGCCCATGTGAAGCCTTGGAAGTATTGATACATGGATTAGTCCTTTCATGTAAGCTCAGATAGCTTCAATGGTGTCACATCTTGAAAAATGGACTAAAAATATTGCACATGATACTTGTAGTGGTAATTTGTGTACTAATTGTGAATCTTAAGGTCACACCTAAAGTAACTACCCAAGTAAGAATATTCATGCTATACTAAAGTAGTTATGTTAAATCTATCATGAAGAACATGATATACACTCTTTCCATCTTTTATAGTGAGAAACACACTATAAAGTGTCTAACTATTATAAGATTTGTAATGCCTATACTCGTGACACTGATGACTATTTTATAATTAGTGACATCCATGAAGCATGAGTGTGTGGTATGCACCAGTAACCAAAAATCAAGATAATGGTGGTTACCATGGTTGAGGTATAGGATGAGGATGAGGAGGTGGTCATTTCCCACCCAAAACATGTTACAAATGCATATCCTTGGACCACTACAAAAGATATTGTCTAGGCTACCCTACATGTGTTTTTTTGTAGAAAGGACCATCATATATAAGAGTGTCCTAACTTGTATGTGGCTATCACTAAGGATCAAAATGAAAAGGGCATATGTATGATTCTAATTGAGAAACCAAATTGGCACACAGATTCAAGCATCCTAATATTTAAACAAGTAAATATTACTACTCACAGTAGGGGACACATTTGGTTTACCTTTAATCCCATTAAGAAGGTGCAATGTGAAGAACCACAAGAAAGAAGGTATCTTGATGCCCAATAATATAAATATGTACTCTGGGACATAATTACATTGGTGCAATATTTCCAAGGTGAGATCCAATTACTCAAAGACAAAGAAGTAAAATAATGTGGTGATATTTAGAAATCAAATGAGCCTCAAATTGTGGTGCATGATGACTTCTAAGAGTTGTGCAAGCCCATTCTAGATGAGGAAATTATCCCATAACTAAAGATCAATGTTTGAATCATGTATAGTGGTAGAAAATTCCTATTTCTCATGCTCCCTTAGAAGATAAATAGATATTAGTCAATGTTGGCATTGATGGATGGATAATCTAGAACATACTAGTAGACACTAGTGTAAAAATGAATGTCCTCACCAAGGATGCCTGGTGAAAAATGGCTAGTCTAGTACTACAACCATCACCACATGTGTTATTCATGGCTAACAAGACTCATGCTTTACTAATTAGTGTCTTAAAGAACATCATGGTTGACATACTTGGAGTACCCTTGAAGGTGGATTTTGAATTTATTGAACTAGCTGAGGTAGATGATTTCTCAACTTTGTTAGGATGACCTTAGTTCTATGCAAATAATGTAGACTTAAGTTTCAAGAAGTGGTACATTAGTTTTGAGAATGTTGACCAGCACATTGTTATTCCCTTAGATCAAACACATGTCCCCCCTTATATATAACTTGTTACTATGGAAGAGGACATTAACCACATCTATAATGTCATTGCCAATAATAATGAGCAAAGAGATCCAACTTCTAATGGCAATCTCATAAGGTCAAACACTCAGTCCCTTTCTGACACTACAAGTAATGCTTGTAATTATTGGGCCCATGGTGACTATGATGACCTCAATAGAAGAGTGTGTAGTACCATTAATAGTCAAGAGAATGTTTCATGCTAGCTCAATAAATGACACAGGTTCATTCTCCTTATCACTATCCAAGTCATGAGGGGACCAATCATAGAGGCACCACTTGAAATATTCAATAAGGATCCACATTTCCATGGATAGATGGAAGTCTGATACTTCATCTAATGCCTTGAAGAGTTTTACCACACTGATATGGATCATATTCGATCTTTGGTTCATATTTTTGATGGTACAACTATAAGATGGTGGTGAATCCATTATGAATGGATCCTTTAGTGGGATCAAGTGTGATCAGCCTTACATCACCAATTTCATCATGACAATAAAGTAAAAGGAATAGTCAATTATAGTGGAGTATAAGCACTTGAGCCCCACATAGAAGCCTATGAAATAATGTGGTGAGATGATGAGTACTTACTAAAATATTTATGGTTCCATGCATTATATAGGATTTTACACACGTGGGCATGAGTATGTTATGTTCATGAAGAGCGACACATGGGTACCAGGCTATAGTAACTATTAAAGGAGAACATCAACTCAACATTATCCTATTCTTCACCAAGGATGGACTTGTACCTCACTCTCCAAACCATATGTGAAGCAGTCATAGGTGACCCAAATCCCTTGGAAGATCACCTAATAAGTATTCATCATGACCCTAAGGAAGCCCTACATATTTTCAATGAACCATTGACACCACTAGTTTTCATGCGAACACTAGTCCTCAATAGGACCAATGTGAAAAAATTCATTTAGGGAATTAAAAACAAGTGTTTCAAGTGGAAGAAGGTGAAGGATCCAATCCACTTAACCCATTGTCAAATCATTTAGATGTTCCTATGGATATTGGCATAAGATTTATTCAAGATAGAGGTATCAATGTAGACAACCCCTACAATAGACATATTCAAAATTTTCATCATAACATCAGCATGGATCAAGAACCAAATATGGCTATGGTAGAAAATTATTAGACTGACACTTAGATTTCAAAAGTATTTGAGTTTTTAAAGGAATATCATATGTCTTCCCAAGAAACTATAGAAAAATTAAGGGAGTCCATCCATCCTTGGGAAAGATTCATATCAAGCTAGTTGATGGCATTCAACCAGTTAGAAAATGGCCATATATAATGAATCCCAATATACAAACATGTGTCAATGAGGAGATTGACAACATGCTTCATGCTAGAATAATAACTCCAATTGATGAATATAAATGGGTCAATCCCATGGTGATTAGTATCAAGAAAGATGGATGCATCCATATTCATATGGACTATTGAACATGTAATGCATCCTATGTCATTGATCCCTTCCCAATGCCTTTCACAAAGGAAATCCTTGAAGGTGTTGTTGGATGTGAGATATATACCTTCATAGATGGCTTCTCAAGATACCATTAGGTCTAGATAGATAAAGAGGACCAACCAAAGCTAATGTTCACCACCAAATGGGAATCCTTTATGTATATTTTCATGCCCTTCAAGTTAAAGAATGCCCCAGCTATGTTCTCATGAGTAGCTATTGAAGCCTTTAAGGATTTCATCCATTAGTTCCTTTAAGTCTACTTGGATGATTAGATAGTTTATGTCTTGGTCAAGCATCATTATTCTAGCTTAAGGCTTATGTTTGAGCATTTTTGGGTTGTATAAATATTAGTGAACTTAAATAAGTTCCTATTTACTACACCCTTTGATGTGCTCTTATGACATATTATTTGTAAGGAAGGACTTATGGTAGACCTAGAAAGAATGTTTATTATTTTTTATCTTCCAATACCCAAGACTTAGTGTGAGGTCCATGCCTTTCTAGGCCACACTAGTTACTATGTAAAATTCATCCACTGTTATACAAATATTGTTATGCCCCTGGAGGAGATTATAAATAATAATTACTTCATATGGACTTACTCTTATAAATAAGTTTTTGAGACATTGAAAGACAAACTAGTCACTGCTCTTATCCTCCAGTTTCCTAATTAGATAAAACCATTCCATGTCCATGTTGATGCATCTAGAATGGTAATTATATTGATCCTTTCAAAACTAGGTGAAGGTCACCTAGATCATCCAATCTAATTTTCCAACAAAAATCTCACTCCAACTAAAAGGAATTACACCACTATGGAGTGTGAAGCATTGTTGATGGCCTATGCTTTATAAAAGTTCTAATAGTACTTATTGGCCACTCTTTTTATTTATATAAATCATGAAGATTTAAAGTACTTGTCAATAAATCCATACTATATGGATGTATCTACCATTGGATAGTGTTGTTCTAAGAGTTCAATTATCCATCATAGTGAAACTTGGGAAAGACAATTATGGACCTGACCACCTATTTCAAATTTAGTCTAAAGAACCTCTATGTACTATTGAAGATGAATTACCTAATGTTAAACTCTTTTATGTCACTCATGTACTTAAGGATATCAAGGATATTTCTAATTTTATACCCATTGGTTCAACATTTTATTATCTCACTCCTTGGGCCAAGAAGTAACTCATGATTCATGTTGCACCTTTTCAACTCATAGGAGGGGATCTTTACAAACTTTGTCATGATCAGATTCTTTGGAATTATGTTATGTTATGTTATTTAAACCCTTAATTAAAAGTTAGGTGCATGATTTTCTTAAGTGCACAAGGTATTAAAGGTGCACAAGGTTATTAGGGAATGCAAGGAACCTAGGCATACAAGGTGTTAAAGGTGAAAAAGTCATTTAAGGAAAACAAACTACATAGCTTAATCAATAGAGGTGGGGGTGGGGATGATTGAGTATTATTGCATTATAGATATTGAGCCTAAGTTTAGGAAATCTAGTATTCATAATTAGTGTTACACATGGAAAACTGGTCTCCAAGGTCTCTGTCACCACCGACTGATGCCCCATAGATCTCTGTATACCTGGACCAAAAAGACGGGCACCCAGGCGAACACTATCTGCTGCTCCAGCATGTCCATCAAAACTCTAGTCATGGCCACCGAGAACCTACCTCCCTCTGCATCTGGCAATGCATAGACTGTGATGTCGATCATCATCAAAACTGCCAGCCGATGTGCGCCCTCATCCACTGGGTATAAAGGCTTGTAGGCAAAACTCACTGAATGGTAGCTTGTCTCCATGACGTGCTCCCCAAATAGTGTGACCATATGTATATCATGAACCTCTCTCGAGCACGCATAGATGTCAGCTTCGTGTATCAGCAGCTACAAAATCTGGTACACATCCTCGACCATGACCATCATCTCGCCCGTGGGCAGGTGGAAGGTGTTGGTGGCATGGTCCCATTGCTTGATCAATGCCACCATGAGACTCACATCCCTCACCACTTTATAGTAGCGTCTCAGACTGCCTAGCCCTACTGCACTCATCTACGCCCACTCCTCGACCATCATTCCTCTGTGCATTTGTGTCAGCAAGGTCGGGAGGCGATCTCGTAGCATCAGAGTCTACCTTGCCTGCATCCATCCATAGTCAATCTCATGTTAAAATGTTTTACCAACTATTCTGACCATCTATGCCTAACCTGACACCCAGGAAGCCCTTAGCATAGCTTCGACCTTTTGACTTGACCATTTTTTCACCACTCTTTCTGACCAGGTAGCCACTGACATTGGTTAGCGTGCTGGTGATGGCACTCACCTAACCGATGTCGGTCACTTAGTGACCAATGTCAGCAGGTTAGTGACTGACACCAATCGCTAGTTGGCCGATGCTGGCAAACCCGCTGACGTCGGTGACTGGTTCGGCCCTAAAAATTAGGGCTTCCCCATTTTTAACCCCTACACCCCCCAAAATCCTCTAAAATGACTCCTAAGCTATCCTAGACAACCCACCCACCTTTCTACCTAGCCTCCCCCTTGATTTCTGCCTAAAAATGACAAAAATTCAAAAAAAAAAACTACATCAAAAACAAAATCAATCAAATAGGGTTCAAGACCCTCTTACCTCATCACGGCACTGTCGGCATGGTGGCACAATGGGTGCCACTGGTGGTGGACCTCCCACAAGTCCTCTACTCCCCTCTACCATGTCTTTCGTGCCAATAACTCTGTACACTCCTACTGGCCCACATGCATCCCTGCAGCATCCAATCAACTCTTTCTCTTCACCAATGCCTATCTACCACCTCTCCCTGCTTCTCCAGTCAACTCTGGGTCACTATCAATCACTTGATTCCAGAGCACCTTTTTTCTCTCTCAATCAAATTAGCAAATGACTTTTGGTGGGCTGCCAATCTAGTTTTGTCAAATTTGGCAGGCCGTCGACGTCGGCATAGGCGTGCCCTATTCCACCGACGTCAGCCGATCCCTGTCAACGTCAGCCATTTTTGGATACCAACGTCGGTTTCCCTTACTAACTTCAGCATCCTTCCAACCCCTTTTTCTCTTGGCCATGATCAAAATCATGCCCCCAATCACTCAGTCCTCCAGACCACGTCATTTTGGCCCCCTGGGGCACACTTGGATCACTTTTGCATCCCTCCATCAACCACCAGACCTTGGAGATCATGACCATATCCTCCAACCATGACTACTTCCAAAGCATTTTTGCCTTGGTTGTTTTTGCATGTATGCTACCTCATGATTGGTTAGCAAAATTATGCGCACACTTTTGACCTTCACAAGTATAGGATCGCAAGCCAGTTGATCCGCACTACCTATGACTTTTTCATGTTTTTGGGAGCACTTCCTAAGCCTGGGATACCTGGAACATGATGACCATTGGAGCTTTAGCTTAGATTGAATAACTTGATCAGCTATGACTAAATGCTAGGGACCAGTTATTTCAATTTTGGCACTCCTTGACCCTCGACCTGCGACAATTTGACCTGACCATCCTCGTGACATGGTGTACACGCAATCACAGCTTTTGTAGCGTTCTCACTCTATCTTCACCCTTTTCATCCACTCTCTGTCAAATCAGCACCCGATTCCAGGTTCCCTTCTCTCGACTCCTGCTTTTAGGGGGGACACCTCATCCATAATCAGGGCAACCAACCCTTGCCTATTTTTGTCTTGCAATTCACTTGAACAACCAACAAGACGAACTCAATCTTATCCCATACCTGGGGCAACCAACTCCTATTTTTATCTTGCAGTTCATTTACAACAACCAACAAGACAAAAAGGGGCAAATGTAGACACCTAAATAGTGTCTAACCCTTGGTCACCTTCCCCCTTGGTCCATTCCTAACCCATCCCTAAAAAATTACTAATTTAAAATAATAAACTTATTTTGAATTAACCCCCCTCCTTGGACACATCACCCATGACACCTCACCTAGGACACCTCGCCTTGGACTAATTCCCATCCTACGACTCACCCAATACCTATTCCTACTTCTCTCTAACTGCCTAACAAACTCTCGTGCGTATTTAGCCCAACCCTCAACATTCTCCAATGGATAGTGCACTTGGCAGATGAAAAATGGGCTTAGTGGCTCTTTTTGCCCATTCTAACCCCGCCGACATCGGTCAAGTGTCGGCCAACGCCGACAGAATCGTCGAAGTCGGTTATACTTAACCAATTTTTCAGACTCTTTGACGACCCCAATCAAAAATTGGCTAATCTCTGGAAGCAACTCATGAATCCTTCAATCTTCAGTCTTCAACCATCCATCAATCTGCTAAATCTCTCAGTCAAGCCTCTCACTCTCTCCCTTAGGTGCAGCAATAGCTTTAGGGTTCTCCATCAGTAACAGGTTCTCCACACAGGCTACATCAACAACAGGTATGGGAATCATCAGTAGCACACCTTCCACAAGGCATAGGTAAGTATACTGTCTATGTTTTTATTCTCTTTTTAGTTACTACTTTTAAACAATATCTCCCTAGACTAGACTGTTAACCAAGTCAGACCCGAATCTTGACTTATCCACCTCCCTATTTCTTCCATCCTCTATCAGACCATACACTCTGCCTATTCAACCAGACTCTCAGACCCAGACCCCAGACCATTCAACCAAGCCCAAAACTTTGTCTCAAGACTATTAACAAACCCAGACCCTTCCTTAGCCTTGTCCATAGACGAAAACCCTAACCAGACTCTGTCCACAGACAACAGACCTGCACAGACCGTGTCCAAGCTAACTTCCCCAACTGATGCTGGTCACTACCCCAACCGACGTTGGCACCTTGACCAACTGATGCTGGTAGGACCACCGATGCCAATGACTGTGATCAGTTCGACAGCTTCTTTCAAGTAACCCTTTGCTTCCCTTTTTTATTCCATTTCTTTATCATTTCAATTCTTTATCATTCTATTGTTTATCAGACACTTCTTTTTATTGACTAGTGGGTTTATATCTCTTAAGGAAGTTCTCATACTTCTGGGATCAAGCTTTCGCTTGACAACCCACCATATGTCCATTTAATGCCTTCTTTTGTCCAAGTTTCTTTCTTTGCAGGTGTCATTCCTCCACAGCCAAAGAGGAGTACTCACAACATCTAGATTACGGTGCGCAGACTATATCCAGGTACACATCAAGCCTTGACCATTCCATCTTAAGTTTCTATTCTTTGAAATTGAAATCAAAATTTGAATAGAAACACACTCCAACCATCGATGATCACCTATGGTAGGTTAAAAATCAAGCTAATATTACCTTTCTTTTCTAACTAGATCTTCCTTTTTGAGTTTCTACCTATTTTCCAAACTCTACCAAATTCATTGAATCACCCCTCCACCCACTAGTACTAATCAGTTTCTCACTAATTAGATCATTTCTAGTCTATCTACTTTACCAAGCATATCCTTCTTATTCAGTTTCAAATAGATTTTGATTATTTGTTTAAGTACCTTTTATTCAATTTTATAAGCTTATTTATTTTAAAATGATGCATTGATAACCCCTAAGGAAGCTCGTGTTTCTGGGATCTAGCCAACACTAGGCAATCTATCTAGGTACTTGTCTAATAAATAAAGTTACTTTAGTAATATCTTATCTATAAGTTTTCCTCCCTAGGAGAAGAGGAGTTCTTCATAATCTTTTGATTCAATATACACACCATTTATCAGGTATTTTTACCATAACCCATATTTCTATTTTTACTATATTCTTCTGAATGATAGCAAAATTTGAGTGAAACATTTTGGCATGCCCAGTGGGACACTTGTATTTACTTGGGTCTTTTATTTTTATTTGCATCTATATCCATCTATCTCTATCTATGTGCTCATAATTAAAATCTAAAAATTTCATTTGGGTTTAAAACTTACTACATACATTAATTGCTTGTTTCTTATAAGCTCACCTATTTTAATTAAACAACATTAGGATTAAGTGTAGTCCACTTATGTTACACAACTAAATCATGAAATTAAGAAAACATCATAACATACTTGAGACAAGGCATGACTGGGATTTCACCACTCAGTGGATCATCTTACCCTACCCGATGATCCTACTTGAATTTCATCACCAAGGGGAGGACCAACTCAACTCTCTAGTTGAGTATAAACTCTAGATATCAATAAATATTGGTGAAGCACCTAACACCCTTATCGCTACAGGACTTTGAAGTGAGGGGGTAGGCCAAATACCAAGCCACATATTGATTCTAATACAAATTTATTTTAGAGTACCAAAATTAACCCAAAACCATCTTTAGACTACTTATCTAGTACCTGATCTACAAACCAATCTATTACACAATCTTCACATTAAGGCATAAGCCAAACAATGAGATAATTAATTAATCACAAGATTTTAATTAGCTTAGTTTTTGTTGACTTTTCATTAGGTTTTTATTTTGTTTTCTCTATGTTGAATTTTGAAATCATCTATTTGTTTTTATCTTATAGCCTTATATGGTACTTACCTGGAAATAATGAGTATAATTGGCAAGTCAA
The DNA here is from genome assembly GCA_037957365.1 of Torreya grandis. Classification (NCBI taxonomy): domain Eukaryota; kingdom Viridiplantae; phylum Streptophyta; class Pinopsida; order Cupressales; family Taxaceae; genus Torreya; species Torreya grandis. The sequence goes on along the minus strand of JARHVA010001490.1, from coordinate 250,199 downwards.
GACCCATCTATAAATTACCCAATTTCTTCCACCTCCTCTTCCATGGATGACTATCAATCAGATGTAGAGAGTTTATCTAACTATTCTGAACCTTCCCATATCCCTAAGATTGTTCCTCAGGGGGATTTTGACTATGCTTACCTTTTCGATAACAACCCAATCACCTCACAACATTTTCTTAATAATTTGCATCATAGCACCCCTATCTCAACCCCACCTATAGAGCCACTTTATGGCATGCCATCCCACTTGATGTTGGATCCTTTGGTAGCCATTATTATTACCCAACCTTTAGCTACCCAAACATTTGTATCCACTAACCTCTTTGACACCATGAGGGAAAATCAACCCATCCAGCCAACTATTGCCTTTATCCTATCTACCCCTACCATTGACTCCTCTACCTTGGGAGTGCCTACCATTGGTAGGTCAAACCCTCCTTTTACCTACCCTAATCTATTAATCACTACCCCTCTTCAGAATTTGGCAATGACCATACCTACCACTACACCTCTTACATGTACCAAAGTCACTACCTCACCCTTGATTATTAACACAACCATGGCTCCTACCCAACCTATAGTAACCCCTTAGTGATTACCAACCATATCTAAATTGGGTTATTCCATAACCTACAAGGGCATCCCCATGTTACCCAACCACCAACTGCTCCTTACCCTTATATATCTTCCACCCAACCTATAATCACTTCTCAACAATTTCCAACCATACCCAATCTTGGACATGTCTCTAATCTACAAGGACATTCCCACATCACTCAACCACAAATTATTACCTATCCCCATATACCTTCAATCTAACCATCTATACCTACCTATCAATATGGGACAATCTCCCAACCACCAATGAATTACCAATATATTATCCCCTCTCAGCTACAATTTGTGACCTACAATCCTCCAAGTCCATCACCACAAATGGATTTGATGAAAATGATCATGGAAAAGATGATAAACCTAGAGTCATCCATTTCTAGACCCCATAATCTCTTATCCTATGATCAAATTTGTAATGAACCAATTTATCCTTCAGTCCCTATTAGGCCATATCTGACCCAATAGGAACTTCTTAAATTTACTAAATTCAATAGTAAATAAGATCCCTAATAGCATCTAAGATAATTTAGGCATTCTTGTTACATGATCACTTACAATGATGCTCTTCTTTTATGCACATTTCCCATGTCACTTTCTAACCCAACTTTGGACTGGTATAGTGCCATTACCAAACATTATATCTTTTCTTTCAATCAATTGGCTTATATGTTTTAATACCATTTCTCCATCAACATATCCAATAAGACTTAATTATTGATCTTCATACCATCCACCAATTCAATTATGAGTCCTTAGTTGATTTCATAGCTCATTAGAGAAGTCTCATCAACCAATTATTATTTACTTTACCTCAACTAGAACTGATCAAAATCTTTGCTCATGCTTGTGCAAACCACATCTCTTCCACCCTATGTGTCCAAAGTTTTATAACTTTTGGTGAAGCCTTTATCATGGCATGAAAATTATAAAATAGAGCCATAGTTGAAGGTAAGTTGAAGTTACATAACAAAAATTCCACCTTCAAAACCAATGAGACTTCTTCTTCCAAACATGGTAACCAAACCAATATGGGAACTAAGGGCAAGGCAACTATGAATATAGTTGTCCTTAAAAATAGCCCCTCCATCAAATATCAGTCCACAAACCTTTTCTAATCTTCCAAACCAAAACATGTGAAACCCAAACTAAAATAACTTGAAGTAATTTACCTCACTAGAAGAATCTTATGCCTCAGTTTTGGACAAACTATTGAAGGCCAATATCATATAGCAACTAAACCCCCACAACAATTTGATTCTTTTCATCCTCCCCCAAATTGGTATAATGAGAATGATCTTTGTTCTTTCCACCATGTAGTTGAGTATGATGTTAGTAGGTGAAATACCTTTAAAATCATTATCCAATCCCTTATTGATAAGGGGGAACTTATCTTTAACAATCCCAATGCACCTCATAACTAGGCTCTTGATATCTTTAGGAAACCTTTTCCCAATCACCTTCCATCAAAATAAGAAAGAAGCCAAGCATAATTCTCCAATGATACTCATATGGTTAATATGGCTCTTGATATTCTAATTAGAGATGAACCAACTACCTCCCCAACAACTTCACTTACTCCTTTGAGTGAGGAATAGTATCCACCATCTTTACAGTCATAAATTGACATTGAAGAGCTACCATTTACCATGAATTCATTTATGAAGGTCATGGCATCCTTGAGACACCCATTAATAGATTTAACCAATGATCTAATCATAGTCACACCACCTCCAACCAATCAACCAATCATTTCTCCTATGGAGGTGGTGCCTAGAGAAGAAGTATCAACCCATAACCTTCATCCACCAACCATCTCCACTTTACATGAAGATAAGGATGAGGTTACCCCTCTTTCTTCTCCCCCTCCTATCAGACTTTCTTCTAAACCAACTTCCCTTTTTCTAAATTAGTTCAAAAATTAGACTTTCTCTCTTGGCCTAACATGGATAGAGCCACTTCTTGGCATCATCTAAGTCTCCCCCACCAAATAAAATATCCAAGTATATCTGTACCCATTGAATATCCATCACCTCCCTCTCTCAAAGAAGCCATGATAGGGCCATTTCACCCACCTCCACCCAAATCATCGCGTGCCCTCCTCATGAAATTTACCCAGACCTTAGGAATCCTTCCTACACCTATTATTAGACACCCACCTTTAAAATTAGATATTTCTCAATTTACCTTGACCAAAAACTTACCAAACAAAGCAAACATGAGCACAAAAGTATCCAATACCAAACCACACATTAGGTCTAGATAACTCCCTTCCTAGTTGCCTTCTATTTTGGGACCCCATCCCTTCACCTTCCTAGTTACCTATTCTTCATCTAGAAAACCTACCCCATTTCTATAACATCATCCACCAATACCTCTACCAAGACCTCTTTCTTGGATAACCTAGTTGTTTCTACCCTCCCATCTCTATCTAAAACTTCTTCTTCTATACCTTTTACCTCCCAACCATCTATCTCTAATAGGTTATCTACCCACCAACCTCGCCTAAGACCAACTACCAAAACTAACCCAAAAACTACTCCCCCCATAAGGAGGCCTACTTTTTTAAAACCTCCCCCTCTGAGTATGTCATCACCTTATGTCAAAGCCTATTCAACCATTTTGCATAGGTTATTGCAAAAATTTTCCTTAGGCCTTCCAACCATCAGACCTTTTAATCCTTCTCACCCCAAACTAGCCTAGTTTAATGATAGTCAAATCTACTCCTACCATCAAACCCCAAGACATGACACAGAGAACTATAAGGATCTCAAACATATTATCCATTGAATTTATCAAGAAGATGATCTATTATTAGATAAACTTATGATTACCATCTTGTCACCTCAGAAACCAACCATATCCCTACATTCACCCACCTCCTCACTCTCACCTAAAAGTGATGAACACCCAAACCAATCATATACTATCCCCCCTTCTCACACTATTAATGTTATTACATGAGTAGAACAAAAGGATAAGGGCAAAACTAAAGTATCCACTCCTTGGACATACCCATCTTCCACCTCTCAACCTAGTCAAACCCATGCCTTTTTACCATCACCCCAACCTAAAATAACTATCTTTAGTACTACTAAATCAAACCCTTCTAAATCAATTAGGCGAGGGGTCCTTAAGCAGTTTCACCAAACCCCTACCAAGATGAGTTTATATGAACTAATTTCACCTCACCTTATTATTGCCAAGTACTAATTAAGGCCTTATAATCCATTGAGGTTCAGCCTAGTGATACCCAACCTATTGAGGCCTTTATTGGCACTCTATAGCTCTCCACTCTTGTCACCTTTAAAGACTCAGATATACCTTTTACCCATCTTGAGGACCCTAATCCTCCCCTCTTTATCACTTCCTACATTAACCAAATCTGCATTAAGTGAGTAATGATCAATAGTGGGGCTAATGTCGTTATCATCTCATCCCATGCCTATAACCAACTTAAGATACCTACCGACACATGTCTAATACCTCTATTATACTTTGGTCTTTCAATGACACTATGGCCACTACCTTAGGAATTTTTATCCTCCATATTCATTTAGGATCGCGTACGCTTCCTAAACTTTTCTATGTGGTCAAGGGGGAATTTTAGTATAATGTCCTACTCAGATGACCTTGAATTTGAGCCATGGATTTTATCCCCTCTACCCTACATCATTATGTTAAATTTGAACATAAGGTCCAAGTGATTACTATACAAGATGACCCAAGCCATTTTATAGCATGCAATGTGACGTATCAACCTAGTGATGTTCTTTTGCCATCCTCTACCAAATCTTCATCCAAATTGGATCTACTTCCATCACCTATTGAAGGAACCATTTCTACCTCTTCTCATGAGGCATCTAATAGCACATCTCTCTCCTCTAAGAAAATACCAATAAATGACTCCTTAGAATCAACCTTCCAATGTCTTTCTTTATGAGAATACCACCTCTTTGCTCTTGAAGTTTTTCCTACCCCTCACGAGTATGGGTAGCTTACCAACCAACTAAGGTATGATCCTAATCTAGGAGTAATCACATCCTTTGTATTTCCCTCTTATCAAACCCATTTTATCTATACAATAGTTGGCAAGCCTTTGAGAACCACCATCAACACCTTCTATCCTCACCCATATATCACTAGCTTTTCTTATTTAGACAAACCCTCCTTCACCAAGACATACCTTCATAGGTGTGCCTGGAATGGTTTTGGTTTGGGAAAATACAAGCATGGTCCCCATGAGATCACCTTAATTGAAACCCAAAAGCTACAAGAGAAGCATGGGCTTGAGTTTATCTTGTCAAAGAAGAAAACCATGCAATATCCCCTTACCATTGAGGGAGAAGCAATTTCTCCCCCATCTTGTTTACCTCCAGCTCTAAGTGAGGATGATGATATCATCCCACCTAATTTTTTTTCATGTCAATGATTATCCTAGGACTCCTAACCTATCAAAAAGTTGGGGCTACCATAAATATTCCTCTCATGCATCTTAAACTCATCTCAAAGGACTCCCCTACCATTCACACCATTTAGTGTCAGGAAGATCATTTTATCCTCACCTACCTCAATGTAGAATATCATTCCATCCAAAAATATATCCATCTAAAAACTTTCACTATGCTAAATTAATCCATAATGGATATCAATTTGGGTACTGATGAGAGCCCATGTATCATCAAAATTAGGCAATCCTTTGATTCTATAGAAAAACAAGACTTTTATACCTTTCTTGATGACCATAACAATACATTTGCTTGGTCATACACTGACATGCCTAGGATTGACCCTACCATCACTACCCATAAAATTGTCACTCATCATGATGTTAAGCATGTTCGATAGAAGATTCGATGAATGCACCCTTGCATAGCTCTCATTGTAAAGGAAGAACTTCAATAGCTACTCTCTATCAATTTTATCCAAACTATCGATTATCCCTAATGGGTTTCCAATATTGTCCTAGTTACCAAAGCCACTGGGGGACTTTACATTTGCGTTGACTTTCAAGATCTTAACCTCACTTGCCTAAAGGATGACTTTCCTCTACCTAGCATTGACTAGCTCATTGATCTTACAACTGGTCATAAAATGCTTTCACTCATGGATGGATTCTTAGGCTATAACCAAATCATTATTTCCCCTAATGATTAGCACAAAATAGCTTTTATCACCTGTTAGGGAATGTTTTACTATAAGGTTATGCCTTTTGGTCTGAAGAACATTGGTGCAACCTACCAATGCATAATAACCTACATCTTTAATGACCTTATCCACCAAATTGTGAAAGACTATGTGGATGACCTTCTCGATAAATCAAAGCTTCGAAAGGATCATCTGGTTGTTCTTAAAATCATCTTTGAGTGCCTTATCCACTACCATGTTTGCCTAAACCCCAAGAAGTGTATCTTTAGGGTCTTATCAGGTAAACTCCTAGGGTTTATCATCTCTCTTTATGGAATCAAAGTCAACCCAACCAAAGTTAAATCAATCTTAGAAATGCCTCCCCTTATTAACCTTAAATAACTTCATAGTTTTCAAGGGAAACTCCAATCTATTCGGTGTTTCATTTCTCAACTATCTGACTATTTCCAACCTTTTCATCACCTATTTAAGGACACCTCTTTCAAGTGGGGGTAGGATTTTCAAAAGGATTTTGATTCACTTAAATACTATCTCCTTTCCCCATGAATTCTTATTCCTCCACCAGAGGACAAACCCTTCTATCTATATATTTCAACCACTGACCACTCCCTAAGAGCAATGCTTACATATCAGGACAACCAATATATAGAGAAAGTTGTATATTACATTATTCAAACACTTATTGACTATTAAAATTAGTATACCCATACTGAGAAACTTTGCCTCACACTAGTCTTTGTAGCTACCAAGCTTCATCATTACCTTCTTAACCACAAAAATTTCATCATCACTAATATCGATCCACTCAAGTATATGCACTCTTAGCCTTATCAAAACCAAAAAATGGCTAAGTGGCTTATGCTTTGGGTAGAATTTGATCTTTATTTTCTTCAATAAAAATAAATAAAGGGACAGGTGATAGCTAATCAACTGGATGATGCCCCTCTATCTGATACCCATCCTCTTCCTTCAAAATTCCCTGATGAGAATATTGTTAACCTCTCTCAGGCAGATTTTACCTACCAATTTACCATGTTCTTTGATGGATCCAAATTCCAATTGGATGGAGGGGTGGGAATTATCCTAATTCCCTTTGACGGTGAGCCCTCACCTCTATCTTTTAAGCTTGACTTTGAATGTACCAATAACATGGCTAAATACAAAGCCCTAGTAATAGATCTCCAAATTGCCTTAGCTTTGGTAGTCAAATAATCAATATCTTTGGAAATTTACAACTTTTGGTTAATCAAATCAATGGCATATACCAGTGCAAAAATGATGTTTTAAAATAATACAAACACCTAGCTGATGTATTACTGATGTCATTTGAACACTACCTAATACAAACTACCCCTTGATCCATGAATAAGTTTGTTGATACAATGGCTTCCCTTACTTCCCAAATCCTATCCAAACCTTCAAACTCTAAATTATCCATTATTGTCCACTACCTCATCAAGTCATCTTTCATCAAATCCAACTCTCCTACCATATTTAATGTGACAAATATCCTAGCTAACTGTTGGTATCAACAAACTTTTGACTATCTTAACAGTGCCACCATTCCCCCTAATATTTCTATAAATGCTCATAGAGGATTTATTCAAGGCACTTCCCATTACACCATACTTGGGGGCATCCTTTAAAAGTGCATATTTTATGGCCTTCTTTTTCATTGCCTACAAAGTCATGAAGCCTCTCATGGTATCAAAGAAATGCATGATGGAGTTTGTGGAGGGCACTTTAGTGGTGTTGCCATCGGTAAGCGTATCTTTCACCTCAGCTATTATTGGCCTTCTATTAACCAAGATTGTTTTGATTATGTAAAAAAGTGTGTCAAATTTCAATATCATGCTAACCTTCATCATGTACCAAGCAATGGTCTTCAAGTATCTAAGGACTTTTAGCCTTTCTCATAATGGGGATTAGACCTTATAGGGGAAATTATTACCTATTCTTCAAAGTGGCATCAATCCATCATCACCACCACCAAATATTTTACTAAGTGTGTAGAATTTACCCCTCTTATCTCAACTAAATCTGATAAAATCATTGATTTCATCAATCACCATATCATTTGTCACTTTGGTGTTCCCCATAAAATTATCACTGATAATCGCAAATCTTTCAAAAATAAGTAGATCCAAGCTCTTTGTGACTATTTTAGCATCAAACTTAGTTTTTAATCACCTTATCATCCATAATAAAATGGACAAGTTGAGGCCTCTAATAAAACCATTAATAATATGCTCACCAAAATGGTCAATGCCTCAGGATAGGATTGACACTTACATATTCCCTTCACTTTATGGACTTATCATAATAGCATTTGCATTCCTATAGGTGCTAAAATTTTCTCTCTAGTCTTTGGATTAGAGGTTATACTCCCACTTGAAGTCCAAATCCCATCTCTCTACATATCTCTTTGAGACCTCATCTTTAAAGATGACTATCATCAAGAATGGTTAGCTCAACTTGAACTATTGGATGAATGTTGTTTAGCCACTCTCACCCATCTTCATGTCTACCAAGAGCATGTTAAACATGCCTATAACAATCACCTCAAAGCATGGGAATCTAATGTTGGTGATCTTGTCCTAAAGTAAAATCAACATGTCACAAATATGGAGAAGAGTAAGTGAGGTAAATTTTCTTTCAATTGGCTTGGACCCTACATCATAACCCATAAATATGGATCAAGAGCTTACCATTTGTCCTCTCTTGAATGACACCTATAACCTGAGCCTTATACCACTTCACATCTACATCATTTCTATTATTGAATCAAGGAACTTCAAATCACTATTTGTCTAACTTAATTTCATCCCTTACATACCATATACATCTCCCTCTTCTAGAGACAACCAACTAAAATTGAATCATGTGATTATCCAATACAAAAACATGCCCTAACCTTAAACTTTGGGTACCACAGATCTACCCAAGGCATGATTCTCATATTACTTCCTCTTCCTTTGAGAAGTGGTTCCTATGGTTATTGTCTCTCTAATCCTTTTTACCTACTAAAGTTTTATGCAAGCTTATTTTTTCCTTCACAAAATTAATCATTTTACCATGTGTAAACAAGTCTTTGTCAAATCAAAATATCAAAATCAAAATCAAGAACAAGCAAAAGTGAAATCAAACTCACTGTATCATGGGTCAATCTATAGCAATCGTAGACTACTCCCTTGAAAGATAGCTATTGAAAACTTTGAAATTACAAACATAATGTGGACTACTCCCTCGAAGGATAGCTATCAAAAATCATTTTGACAAATCAAATAAACAAAAATGGATCACTATGAAGTTGTCAAAATGCTAGCAATTTATGAAAGATTCCCACATCGATCAACTTCCTTAAAATCATAAGGCCCTTAAGAAAAAGATATCTAAATTTTTGAAATCTGAAATTGGCTCTCATTAAAAATCAAATCACAAAGGGAAAGATGCAATCAGCCCTACTTCATAGACTTCCCACATCGATCAGTCTACATTTTGTATATATGATGGCAAAGACTTATTTACCCAACTTCTTGGGATATCTATAGGATAGACATACTATTCTTGCTTATAAGTTTCAATATCATCCATTCTACCCTCATCAATCATATATGCATGGGACTATGATCTCACTTGATACATAGTGATCAGGATACCTACTTTCTACAACTAAAACATGATAATGACAAGTGTACTATAGGCTCATTTCACTAAGCCCAATTGGACCTTTGAGTTTTATATCAATCTCGTACAATTAAAAATCAAAATCAACATCAAGCATGACAAACCATGAGTCTCTGTATTAGCTATCTTCATCAAAGGTACCAATAGAGAGCATCATATCACATCAAATCAAAAACATCCATCTAGTTTTTTATCATCCTACATATACACCAATCAAATACAAAGCATTTTTCATATCCATATCCATTAAATGAAATCAAAATCACAACCCATTATGATTCTTTCCCATCTACATCTATCCAAATATCATAACATCTATCAATCTTATCATATACATATCATTCACACCACATGAAATTAAACATCTATATACCATGTCAACATCAAATCATTCATGCATCAATGAAACAATTAATATCTACCCCTACATTTTTATCATTATAGAAACACATCATCATCACATTTCATTAAAATAAACTACCGTTATCTCAACACATGACTAGCTAGATTAATTTGACATAAGCATGACAATCAAATAAGCATCATCACAATATATATATCTCTCTCAAAATAATATACATCTCACTACATCAGCATGTAGGCCAGAATCAAAATCATATCTAAATATCATATCTCATAAATATCAAACCCCTAAGGCACTCAGACCACTACCAATAGCACCATCAGGACTTATACCTATTGGTAGTCCCCTTGGGACCCCTGTATGACCAACTATGGATGCCCACTGACTAGGAGTGGTTGTTATTACTCCACCACCTATGCTAGCTTATACTCTACAAATCTCATAGCATGGGGTAACTACTCCAATACCATCACCTCATAATAGTGTAACCCTTGGATCATGGCCAAGTATCGTGCCTATGGTAATGTATCTATTAGCCCTCTTATAACAATGCTTGATCCTCCTACACAAATCTACCCCTAAAGAGCACCAATCTGACCCTATAGTGTCACTACCTATGCCCATAAAGTAGTTACCTATTCCCATGCCTAATCCCTCTTTCCTATCACAGTGCTCATTTACCCCTAAAAAGTAGTAATCTATCCCTACAAGGTGTCCACCTAGCCCTATAATACCACCACCTATCCTTGTAGTAAGGCAACATGTGCCTAGGCTACTACTAAAATAGCCACTACCTGAGGGCCACCGTATACCTATGCCTACACCTATGCTATATCCACATCTATGGCCTACTTCCCCCATCTCCCTAACCAAAAACCACTATGGTATACTGACCCTAATACTAAGCAACATACCCATCAACAATCCCCACATCATTAATGTGGGATCTCACTAATAACTCCTCCAAATCTTGAACTATGTCTATAGGCTATGTTTCAGGTAGTACAAAATCTCCCTCCTCCCTCTGATACTATGGCATGATAGTAGGAATCCCCTATACAAGTCTAAACTATCTATGTATGTAGTCAAAGGGGATCCTCTCTATCTCCATCTCTCATCAGTCATATATTTGGTGTGAGATCTATAACCCCATCATATGATACCTCAACCCTACCTACTATGGCCATCCAACATATGGCCACTATATGACATCCCTAAGCACAAAACCCTTGATAGCATCTTGGAATCAATCCATATCCCTCAACTTACCTCCTATCCCTATGTAGGCAAATGACCTCCTCTATTGTATAAAATTAGCCACATAATCTATCAGTGCATGAGTGTCATTAGGTACACCCAGGGGTCTCAATGCCCTGGTATGCTCATACACCCAATAATGTAACACTAAGCTGACATTGATCCTATAGTATTAGTGTATCTTGAAATCCCACAACTCCCTATATACCTACACTAATAACCCTTGTGCCCAATTGAACAAAGTCTTCCCTAGGAGCATCTTGACTAGCATGTCAAGCAACATATATGTAAACCACCCACTAACTAAATATGGTATCATGAAGCTCATCAAATCCATCATCATCATCATAACCAAGCACCTATCATTAAGAGAAAGCTAATACATAGGACCATAACTAAAACCACCTACATGGAACTATGCATGTTTCCAATCATCACCATAAATGTAGTCCATCTAGTAGTCCCACTCCTCACTCTTTATATGGTATATTAGATCCCCATGGATGGGTAACTAAGTGATCCTCACAACATCCTCCAATATTATCATGACCTCACCTATCGATAACCAAAATGTGTTGGTCATTGGGTCCCATCTATCGATCAGTCCCACCAACATCCTAAGATCTTAGACCATGTGTTGAGAATGCCATAATGAACCTAAGCTTATGGACTCCATGTGTCTCCACTCGTCATCACTCATCACATCTCATACCTTCACGAAGAGTATAGGAACATGATCCCTCAGGTGAATTTGTTCTCAAGCCTACATTTTATTAAACATGATTAACACATATGCCTACATCTATTATCTATTAATTCTATCATTTTAGTATATTTACAAATAGAATTAACTCTACCAATTAGTGAGAATTCACCTGAGCTATAATCCTATTTTATATTCTACCATATCCTATCTTACAAATTCTAAGCATCCTCAAGACACAAACACCCTATGTTGCCTCTTAAATCTTATATTTACCCCTATTTCTAAATTTTCCCCTTAAATAAAATAAAAAATGTAATAACTTTCTATCCAGGCTAAAAAAAATTCTATTTAGCACTAGGGGCTAATCGTCGATGGTCCCTTAAGCACCTTTTTCCTTGAACCCTCAACCATCGATGGTCACCCTGGTCACTATGTATCATCAGGCATGACCTTCCATTCCCTACCCATTCCCAATTCCATACCTACATCACACTTTCACAACTACACTAGAACTACACTACCTTCTTACATCCGACCTACCATTTTTCTCCCCCCAGTTCCCAGATTCTCAACATTTTACCTAATTTTCCAACTATGGCATTCCTAGTTCAAACCCTAATAGTTTAAACCTAAAATTTCACCAAATTTTCTTATCAATTACCATTTCACAATACATAAATACTTTTATTTACCACACTAGAAAATAATACATGTTCCCTACCTCATTCTGTGACCTGTGCCATGGACAAAGCCCACATCCCTCCACTTGGCCGCACCCTCATCCACCATCCATCTCAATCAACACACACTAAATCATCTCAAGCACCAATTCAACCAATAATATTTCCCCACCTTAGAATCAACTTGGTCAACCCTAGGTATAAAATGCAATAGTAGAAAATCACTCGAGTGTATCTTTCAAAGGTAAAATGTCAAAAGTGAAAATGACTTTTCACTTTCACTTTTTATTTATTTTAACTTTTAGGGTTTCACCTTGATTGTCAATGGTCAAGGTGACCATCGACAGTGAACCCTAACCATTGATGATCAAATCACCACTTTATAACTACCCCAGCATAAGACATTCTTTGACATCCCATTCCTTGCCTACTTATTTTCAACACCTAACTTACCCATTTTTATTAGCAAATATACCACCTTTCTAACCAAAACTACATTTCACCTAAAGATGGGGTAATGTCTTGCATCCCCTCATCTATGTAGGCAATGTCTACTTACCTAGTGCATATAGAGTTAGCTCAGTCATACCCACCTACACACACCCCTTTTCCCATGTCCACCTTGACATTGATCATTTTTGCTTTGGTATTTTTGCACAATTTATGCTACCCATGCTTAGTTATTTTAACCACATTAGACAACTTTGCCATGTTCCCTATACAAATTTTACACCACCTAATGCATAGACATAAACATTTGTGTCTTCTTAGGAACACTTCCTACCTCAGATACCCATGACACTCAACCTATTAATGTTTTCCATGGGAGCACTTCTTGCCTTAGATACCCATGAACACACTAGACTTGCTTTGGAGAATAAAAGGTGTATCCCATGCCATGCCTACAACAATCATGTGTTACATTGTTCACTTTAGTATTTTTTCATAATTTATAATACCCATGCTTAGTTATTTTGACCACATCAAAAAACTTTACCTTGTTCCCTATACACATTTTACAACACCTCATGCATAGACTTGAACATTTGTGTCTTCTCAAGAACACTTCCTACCTCAGATAACCATGATACTCAACCTATTAATGTTTTCCATAGGATCACCTCCTACCTTGGATACCCATGGACACACTAGAATTATTTTAGAGACTAATAAGTGTATCCCATTGCCATGCCTACTACAGTCATGTGTTACATTGGTCACTTGTCATATTAACTTTTTCAACCATTGGCAACATTTGTCTTTGTGAAATTTTGACTCTCATACTTTATCACATTTTGGACACTGGCTTTGCATTACAAATGACCAACCTTATTACCCCACCTACCCATTTACCAAACCTTGATCTGATTCCATTTTACCTCATCACTTCCTAGTTTGAGGGGGAACACCTCCTCCTAAGCTCAGGGTAGCCCTAACTTCATCTAGCTTCTATTTTTGTTTTCTATCTTATCAATTCAAGCCACATAATAAAAAGGGGCAAATGTAGACACCAAAACCCTGCACATTTAGATATCGACTATCAAACCCTATAACAAATCCTTAGATCCTTTAAACAAACCAAAACCCATTTTTGGTTTAACTAATCAACTACTCAAACTTAAAAACACACTTTTTAGCTACTTTTGATTGATGGCCTCCACCGTCGATGGTCAAGATAACCATCAATGATCACCTAACCATTGACGGTGAAGATAACCATCGACGGTTAGGCCCCACCATTTAGGATTTTACATGCAAACACTAGTAAACAAATGCTTACCTTTTCTAAATATCAGTTGTGCAAATCCTCTCATGAGACCTTGCATGAGAAAATTATAATTAAAAGCACCTCTTTAACTTCCACTTGAGTCTCTAGACCTTCCCTATAAGAAGATGAGAGTAACAAGAGATCAATCCATCTAAAACTATTATCAAGAGCTTAAGTAATTAGAGTATCTTATTGTAGGCCATCCAACATTATCAAGCATCATCAACAATCTATTTGGGAGAGCCAATATGCAATTGCCTCTCAGATTAAGTTTTTAGGTACCGTCATTCTACCAAAATCAAACCAAATTCCACCTATGAATCAGCTACTACCAATCAATCAATCTATTTTTGGTGAGTCAAATATTTGATTACTATCATTTATCTATTTTTATCCCTTTTAAAATTAATGAAACCTACATCAAAACTCTCAAAATTCATTTTTTGAATCCTATCACTAGTGATTGATAAGTCCAAAATTGGACAATCAACCATCGATAGTCAGCCTAACCATCGATGATTAGACCTAACCATCGATGATCACTCCAACCATCGATGATCACCTATGGTAGGTTAAAAACTAGAAAGATAAAATTCCCTTTTTTCCAACCAGATCCTTCTTTTTGATTTTTTGCATGTTCTTCAAACTCTACCAAAATCCCTAAATCACCCCTCCATCCACTAGTAATAATCCATTTCTCACTAATTAGATCATTTCTAGTCTATCTACTTTACCAAGCATATCCTTGTTATTTAATTTCAAAAAGGTTTTGATTATTAATGCAAGTACCTTATATTCAATTTTATAAGCATAATTATTTTAAAATAGTGGATTGACAGCCCCTAAGGAAGCCCACGCTTTTGGGATCTAGCCAACACTAGGCAATCCATCTAGCTACTTGTCTAATGAACAAATTTGCTTTAGTACTATCTTATCTATAGGTTTTCCTCCCCAACCAAAGAGGAGTTCTTCACAATCTTCTAATCTAATGTGCATACCATTTATCAATTATTTCTACCATAACCTATATTTCTAGATTTACTATCTTCTTCTGAATAATAGTGAAATTTGAATGAAACACAAAGATCTAGTATAGTGCGAGTATATAGGGGGTGCAAAGGCCTGAGTCTTTAGGAAAAGCTAGTTGATTGAGCACCAAAACTCTTAGTTTGTTGAGATTCCATTGGTTAATTACTCTTATCATTAATGATATAAACACTTTGTTAGGGATAAACAAGTATAAATACCTAAGTTGCAAAGTACAAGGATGATGGATTATTATTGATTTTGGATGTTTACACTTAATATATGAGTCAAAGACATTATATAATTTTCTTGTATTCATGACAGTTGAATGTGTTGTGTCGAATTGAGAGTAATAACTAGAAATTTGTATGAAACCTAACCTGTCTTTTCTTTTTCTAAAGTAAAAATATTAACTAGTGATGGTAGTACTCTATGTAATCATGGTGGCTAAGCTTGGTAATACTAGAATCAAAGTAGTTTATCTATTATTTTATATAGCATCTATTTAAATACATAAAGGGAAGAATATGACTAAGGTAATAACACTATGTAACAAAACTTGTGGGAATTGGTCTCCAGTTGCATGCTAGAGGTGAGTGCACAAGAACATGGTCTTGCATGAAAGGGTTAGTGCACTAGCTCGTTGGGCTAGACTCCAATACCCAAGATGTAATAAAAATAAAAACCCAACATATTTTTATAAAAAAATAATAATCTAAAACTCTTTATAGATGTTAATTTTTAGTTTTATTAATATTAACTTTTAATTAAAATATAAATAAATTAATAATAATTTAATTAGAATATTAAATATTAAATAATAAGTACATTCTAATAATTTCATTATATTCATAGGGGCAACCTTTAAGACTCTTGATATTCTAAAAAAATCACTTCATGTCTAATAGGTCTTATATACCTATGATACCTCTTTTGTTATATCTAAAAAGATAGTCTTTCTCCTTCCTTTTAAATGTGGGTTGTAGTAGATTTCCTCCTTGCTTTATGATTAGTATCCTTTTTCATTTTTTATTTGAAGCTTTAATGATTCCATTTGGATCTAGAATGAAAGGGATATCCCTAGAAGAAGAGTAAAGGATTGACTCTCTAAGGTGAGAGTCATCAAAAACATCACTCAACTTTATCCCTATGTTCTCATTTTTATCCAATTTATGTTTTCTAACAAGACTAGTATCCTCCTATGCTCATGGATAATTTTGCACCTAAATGAAATGTTCTCATAATCGACTTCTTATTCCCAAACCCCCTCCCCAAATTTTAACATGATATTTTTAGTAAGGATATTGTTAAAACATATAAAAACACATATTATTTCATAGATAATGTGCTCAAAATGTAGATAAGTATTAACATCCATAAAAGTGCCAAGGGTGTAACCTATTATGTAAAGACAAAAGGGTTCATAAATTCATGTGATAGTCCAAAAAATATAACCTAGACCAACCTCACAAAAGCTAAATCTTCTTTTGACTTGAAAATAGAGTACCATCACTTCATAAATAAACCAATGCATCCCATAAACTAAGGCCCATGTAGGAATATCTAGTTCTTATCCTCTTACAAAAATATATTCATTAAGGTAAATAGAGATTTGATATTCTCTTGACATTATCTAGAGTTTTGAATTCTATATTCTAAAGTTTTACGAGATAGGCTTAAAACCCATAAATCAATAGATAAGAGCAAGCCTTTTTAGATCATCATTACTATTATGAATTTCACCATGTTGGATATTCACCACCAGAGAGTCATCCACCACCTTCATGCATCCTATTTCATTCTTTCAAAGATTTATATTTGACATGCATAAGGATTGGCAAATAAAACTTTTCCCTCTATTGTTTAATATAGAAGATCAAGGTGTTTATAAAGCTACTTTAAAATTCATACTCCTAAGGTTTTGTTCCATAGTTTACATTCCAACTAGATCAATTCTTTTCTAGATCATAACCTTATGAAATAGGGTTTCCTATATGGTTCAAGGTTTGAAAATTGGTAACATGTTGATTTGGCAGTCATCAAACAAGGATCAGGGATCAAAACTTAGCATAATAACAATGTTGTGACCTACTCAATCATGATACCCAATCCCAAGCTCAAAATGGCAACTTACAAAAGGTTTTCTAGGCATAACATAAGTAAAACATAAAAATCACTAGCTCTTTTGTCATATAAAGCATATGGAAGGCCTAGAGAATCCTAAGTCTCACCTGATCTAGGTTGGAGTTGGATTCAGGAATGATCTCCCTATTAATTCTCAATCTCTATGGTGGTACCCTATTCTCAATTTTCACAATGTTCCCTTTGCCATCATTTCTTGGATAAAAAGTCTTAGGATTTTTTAAAAAGGTATTAAACACATTGGAGATCTTTTCTATAAGATCTCTTAGGACTGGATAACTTAGAAGATTATGAAAGATAGGTTTTAACTTTAAAAAAAGATAAAGAATCTCTTTTTGAAATGTAGAATGTCATACCTGATGAGTATCTGCACAAAATTAGAGTTTACTCTTTCACCCCATGGTGGAAGGATTGGAATCGGCCTACAGCCACTCCTTTTTATCATTATGCCCCTATGTTGGGATATAATTTTTTTTCCCCCCAACATATAGATATTGAGGCACTCAATAGACATTGGAGTCTTAACTCTCTTCATTATGTTTGGCTAAGGAGATTTAATATTATATGGTTGGCTCCCTTGGAACCTAAAAAAACTCACTTTATCTGGTGCACTATGTATCATAGGCTCCTTGTTGAAGATTGGGTCAAGCATATGGGGGTTCCTAATCCCACTTGTCATGCTTGTTAGTACCTAGAAATTTTTAATCACCTTTTTTGGTTTTGTCCCCATGCACAATCTACTTGGAAATAGATTCACTCTCTTTTTAAACACTTCAGACCCAAAATGTTCACTTAGAAATTGCCTCTCTTGGGGGACTCAATTTTTCTTCCTACAAGATACAATAAATTTTGGTAGATTTTTTGCATTGATATTTTATTTTAGATCTAGAAATCTAGAAATAAATCTTGTTTTAATCATGAAGCTATGGAAATTGGTTTTTCAATTTCTAAAAAATTAATGTGATCTCCATTGTTACCCTTTAGATCTAGAGCCAGATGGAGAAAGTATAGTTGTAACTTCACCATTTACAAGAGATGTTAGATCACTAGGGTAATGCCCCTTGAGCTATCAGTTGAGAACCACCCAAACACACTCTTCCTCAGGGATGTGGTGGTGGAACCAAGAATTCTTGATCTCAAATCCATAGGTCCTAGAGTTGGAGGAGCTCCTCTCCTCAGTCTCACTGGCCATCTCCTGGATGTGGGACTACTTATTTTTTGGTTAGATCATCTTGTCATTTTAGTGTCAATGGAGGAGGTTGAGCAGCTCCCTAGCAGGACAAGTTTCCATGTCTGGTGCTTGCCATTTCTCCACCTTGATAGAATTTTGAGAAGTTGTATAAAAATTCTCAAGAGAAACAAAATGATGGGTGGGAGTCTCTTACCTTGGATGAGGACCCCTTAGCTGACGGGGGGTGGGGAGGGAAGCCTCAAGACCCTATGTCACCTCCACCACTTGCTACCATGTTCACTATTGTTGCTTAAGTACTTGTTTGTTTGTTTGTTTGTTTGTGCTTTATCCTTTTTTGGTTGTTAGTGCACATGTGTTAGGCTTTCTGGTTGGTATGACCTTTTAGTTGCTTCGGCTGCTTTCTCAAGGCTTCTATAGCCTAGTGTGTTTTTGGGGTATGACTTTTCCAACCATTTTTTTGTATGACTAGCTATATTTTATTTTGTAAAGTTTTTATTTAATAAATTGAACTTTTCAATCAAAAACATAAAAACCAAACACTTGTGAACGTAGATCGCATAAACGCCACATATAAAACATAGATAAAACAAATTTGAACACAAGCATAACACAAACACCATACACATGGGACCGTCGTCACCCTAAACAATTCTTTACACAAACCAAGGGCATCTGGCCACTGAAATTGTAACTCTGCATAACTTTCATTTTTAAAACTTAATTATTTTTTTGATTTTAAAATAAGTAAAATATAAAAAGTTAAATAATTTTTTAATGTTAAATTTATTTATTCTTCTTAAAAAATTATATACGTAAGATTGTGTCACCCTAAACAATTCTTTACACAAACCAAGGACATCTAGCCACTAAAATTATAACTCTACATAACTTACATTTTCAAAATTTAATTATTTTTTTAATTTTAAATTAAATAAAATATAAAAAGTTAAATAATTTTTTAATGTTAAATTCTATTATTTCTTTTTTCTTATCACTTATCTAATGAAAAATAAAGTAATAAAAAAATTCAAATAAATACTATTTTTAAAAAAGGAAATATTTAATTTGAGAAAGAAAATGATAAAGAAATATATTTAAATATTTAAATAATAATAAAAATATAAAAAATTAAATAATTCTTTCATTTTAATTTTAAGTTATTTATTTTATTATTTGTCTAAAACTGTTTATTGATTTTAATTTTTTATTTTACTGATAC
Organism: Torreya grandis; assembly: GCA_037957365.1. Taxonomy (NCBI): domain Eukaryota; kingdom Viridiplantae; phylum Streptophyta; class Pinopsida; order Cupressales; family Taxaceae; genus Torreya; species Torreya grandis. Next base: position 230,396 of record JARHVA010001490.1, on the reverse strand, counting down.
TTAATTTTTAATTAAAATATAAATAAATCAATGATAATTTAATTAGAATATAAAAAAGTAAGTAATTTTAAGTTGGTTGTTGTATGTTAATTAATTTCTAATTTATTGTCTACTGATTTTAACTTTTAATTTTAGTGATGTTAAATTTTAATTAAAATATAAATAAATTCATAATAATTTATTTAGAATATAAAAAAATAATAATATAAGTTGAAACGTTGATATGCCAATTAATTTATGGTTTGTTATTTATTGATTTTAATTTTTAATTTTGTTGATATTAAATTTTAATTAAAATATAAATAAATTAATGATAATTTAATTAAAATATAAAAAATTAAATAATTTACGCTGGTTGTTGCATGTAATTTAATTAAAATATAAAAATTAAATAATTTCAAGTTGAAACTCTTGCATGTCAATCTGGTTTGTTATTTATTGATTTAACTTTTAGTTTTACAAATGTTAATTTTTAATTAAAATATAAATAATTTAATAATAATTTAATTAGAATATAAAAATAACAATAATTTAAATTAGTTGTATGTTATTTAATTTTTGGTTTGTACTTTTAGTTTTACTAAAGTTAATTTTTAATTAAAATATAAATTAAATAATATAAATTAAATAATAATAATTTAAAAATTAAATAATTTCAAATTGAAACTCTTGCATATCAATCTGGTTTGTTATTTATTGATTTTAACTTTTAGTTTTATTAATGTTAATTTTTAATTAAAATATAACTAAATTAATAATAATTTAATTAAAATATTAAAAATTAAATAATTTAAATTAGTTGTATGTCATTTAATTTCTTGTTTGTTATTTATTGATGTTAATTTTTAGTTTTACTGATGTTAGATTTTAATTAAAATATAAATAAATCAATAATAATTTAATTAGAATATAAAAATTAAATAATTTAAAATAGTTGCATGTCATTTAATTTAATTTCTTTTTAGTTGTTATATGTTAGAATATAAAAATTTAAATAATTTAAGTTGGTTGTTGGCTTTATTTATAGACTTCATTTAATTTTGAAGTGCTAAATTAGAAGGTGAAGGGGAAGGCGGTTGAGAAAGGATCTAATTTTTTATGCACAAAAAAAAAATGTTTGTTGCAAAACAAGGAGAATTTTTCTTCCATGTTCTCCAATAGATAGAAAATCTTCCTTGTACATAAAAATTTTAGATGATAGATTGAAAATTTCCTATTTTCTATCAAAATTCAAGTATGATATATGCAGTTGTCAATTTTTTACGAATTGATTATTTTCTTTGTTGTTAGCTAGCCCTACAATTTTTTCAAACATAAGTTTTCCACTGTATGCTTATTTATATTTATATTTCATTCTATTATTTCTTTCAATTGACCAGAATATTATATTTCCTATCAGTGGCAGAAGCAATGGGGCAAGCACATGTTTTGGGTTATTGTTGTTGTCAATTGAAGAAAATAATTGCTGTGAGTTGGCTATAGTATAAGGGTATTTATGTTTTTATATTTGTATGGTGTTTTTTGAATTTTAAAAATAATCATTGTATTTAGGAATTGTGGCCACATGTTGTATGGTTAGTGAAAAATAAATGTCAGTTGCCATTATCAATGTGGAAAGCATAAGCTTATTTGTACCTAGTGATTTGTCCCCATAAACACACTAGGTGGACTAGGTCGACCCTATCTAACTGACGTTCCTGAGAGGATTTAGGGAAAGATACTCCTATATATACAAGTTCATTTCCCACCATTTCATAAGAGAATAATTATTAGTGAAGAAGTATGAATGTACACCTCCTTATTGACCATTCTACTTGAGGAATAAAGCTTAGGGTTCCATACTTTCTTTAGAGATATGGATCTAGCCTTGTGGATAAGTATTTTAGATGCTTAGATAGGTTGTGTAGCCTAGAGGTTATTTATCTTGGTTATCCTTACATAACACAACAATATCTTGCAAAACTCCTTGGCCAAGGGAGAGATTAAGGCTCGGTGGGTTCATCTTCAAAGGTAAGTATTCGTAAATTTATTTCTCCTTTGTAAAAGTAGATAGATAATGAATTTATATTCTTCTCTCATATATTAGGATTCCATATACATTGACATAAGTATATGTCTTCTAATACATATTTAGTCTAGTTATTTGTTTTATTATTTTTAATCACCACTTTGTGCCACAAGCTTTGGTGTGCACTAGATTAAATTTTGTTTTCTTGTTATTAGAATAAAGTGAACATTTTAAACCTTAAGACTCCATTAGGTTTGTGTAATTATGTTAGAATGTAGGATTTTGAACCCTTCCTAACATGATATGTTGTGACAAGTGATCCCCTAATCAAGTCTAGTAGATCCGCATATTAGTCATACCCTGCTTAAAAATGTATTCCCAATCGAAAGTGTAGGTATGCTCTATCTTCTCTGACCCAAGATTGATTTATAGACATGATGCATTTTTGATTGCACACATAACCTATAACCATAAAGATAGAAGGGTTCATAAATTAACGTCCAAAAAAATACAACCCAGACCAACCTCACAAAAGCTAAATCTTCTTTTGACTTGAAAATAGAGTGACATGGCTTCATAAATAAACCAATGCGTCCCAAAAACTAAGGCCCACATTGGAATATCTAGTGCCTATCCTCTTACAAAAAAATATTAATTAAGGTAAATACAGATTTGATAATCTCTTGACATCATCCAGAGTTTTGAATTCTATATTCTAAAGTTTTACAAGATAGGCTTGAAACCCATAAATCAATAGATAAGAACAAGCCTTTTCATATCATCAATACTATTTTGAATTTCACCATGTTGGATATTCACCACCAGAGAGTCATCCACCACCTTCATGCATCTTATTTCAATCTTTTAAAGATTTATATTTGACATGCATAAGGGTTGGTAAATAAAACTTTTCCCTTTATTGGTTGTTACAATAGATCGAGGTGTTTATAAAGCTACTTTAAAATTCATACTCCTAAGGTTTGGGTTAATATTTTTTATTCAAATCAGATCAATCTTTTTCTCGATCATAACTTTATGAAACAATGTTTCCTAAATGGTTCAAGGTTTGAAAATTGGAAAACATGTCGATTTGGCAATCATCAAACAAGGATCATGGATAAAAAATTGGCATGAAAATAATATCATGGCCTGGTCAACCATGATACCCACTCTCAAGCTCAAAATGGCAACTTAAGAAAGGTTTTCTAGGCATAACCTAAGCAAAATGTAGAAACCAAAAACATTTGAAAACGTAAATTGCATAAACACCACTTATAAAACATATACAAGACAAATTTGAACACAAGCATAATGTAGACAATATACACATGGGATCGTCCACACCCTAAACAACTCTTTACACAAACTAGGGGTAGATAGCCACTGAAATTGTAAATTTGCATGACTTTCATTTTTAAAACTCAATTTTTTTTAAATTTTAAATTATGTATAATATAAAAATTTAAATAATTTTTTAATGTTAAATTTATTTATTTTTCTTCAAAAATTATACACATGATATCGTCTTCACCCTAAACAATTCTTTACATAATCCAAAAATAATAATTGCTAAAATTATAACTTGCATAACTTTCATTTTCAAAATTCATTTATTTTTTTAATTTTAATTTAAATAAAATAAAGTTAAATATTTTTTTAATGTTAAAATTAATTATTTATTTTTTTCTTATCACTTATCTAATGACAAAGAAATTAAAAAAAATGGTGAATAAAAAAAGTCAAATAAATAGTATTTTATTAAAAAAAAAATTAATTTAAAAAAGAAAATGATAAAAAATGAAATTGAATAATAATAATAATAATAATAATAATAATAATAATAATAATAATAATAATAATAATAATAATTATTATTATTATTATTATTATTATTATTATTATTATTATTTCACTTTAATTTTAAGTTATTTATCTAAAAATCTTTACTAATTTTAATTTTTAGTTTTACTAATATTTAATTTTTAATTAAAATATAAATAAATTAATAATAATTTAATTAGAATATTAAAAAATAAATAATTTCGTTGGTTGTTTCTTGTCAATTAATTTCTAATTTATTATTTATTGATCTTAACTTTTAATTTTAGTGATGTTAAATTTTAATTAAAATATAAATAAATTAATAATAATTTAATTAAAATATAAAATTTAAATAATTTAAATCAAAACTCTTGTATGTCAATTAATTTTTGGTTTGTTACTTATTTAGTTTAACTTATAGTTTTGTTGATGTTAACTTTTAATTAAAATATAAATAAATTAATAATAATTTAATTAAAATATAAATAATTTAAGTGTGTTACATGTCACTTATTTAAAATATAAAAATTAAATAATTTCAAATTGAAACTCTTGCATGTCAATTAATGTGTGGTTGTTTATTTATTGATTTTAACTTTTAATTTTACTGATGTTAATTTTTAATTAAAATATAATTAATTCATAATAATTTAATTGGAATATAAAAATTAAATAATTTAAAATAGTTGCATGTGGTTTAATTTAATTTAATTTATTTCTACTTCTTGTTGCATGTTAGTTAGAATATAAAAATTTAAATAATTTAAGTTGCTTGTTGGATTTATTTATAGACTTCATTTAATTTTCAAGAGGTGAAGGGGAAGGTGAAGGGGAAGATGGTTGAGAAAGGATCTAACATTTTATGTGTAGGAAAATTTTATGTTTCTTGCAGAACAAGGAGAATTTTTCTTCCCTAATCTGTAACTGACAGAAAATATTTCTTGCACATAAAAATTTTAGATGATAGATTGAAAATTTCAAACAATAGATTGAAAATTTCTTATTTTCTATCAAAATTCAAGTATGATATATGCAGTTGCCAATTTGTTAGGAATTGATTATTTTCATTGTTGTTAGCTAGCCCTACAATGTTTCCAAACCTAAGTTTTCCACCGTATGTTTATTTATGTTTGTATTTCATTCTTTTGTTTCTTTCAATTGTCTATAATATTATATTTCCTATCAGTTACAGAAGCAATGGGGCAAGCACATGTTTTGGGTTATTGTTGCTGTCAATTGAAGGAAATAATTATTGCAATTTGGTTGTAGTATAAAGGTATTTGTGTTTTATTTTTTGGTGTTTTTTGAATTTTAAAAATAATCATTGTATTTAGGAATTGTGGCCACATGCTGTATGGTCAGGGTATTATTTTTTCTCAATTAATAGGAAATGTAACAATAAATTTCAGTTAGCATTATCAATGTGGAAAGCATAAGCTTATTTGTGTTTGTTTCAGGCTACTGAAATTAGAGCATTATATATCTAGGTCTTTGATTCACCTATATAAGTTTAGTTCTTGATTTATCAATTAATGGGATCTTTCTGTTAGTTTACAACATCATTGAGGGAAGTGTAGGGGTAATTTTGTTTATATTCTCCTCTTTGAAATTTCAAAAAATAATGTATCTAGGGATTATACCCACCTGTTGTAAGCTAAGAGAATAATAGAGATTTATGAATTTATTAGAAAAAGATTATATTTTATTTATTTGTAAATCTTGGGTGAGCTTTATAGGGTGCTACTAAGGTGTCGCATGGTAATCTTGTACCACATGCCTGAACGGACATCATGTTGTAGCCTCGCTAGATGTCTATTTGCTAGAGTGTGTGGTGAAAGGGATTCAAACCTAGGTCATGCTCTTAATAGTGTCTCTGGTTGCCATTACTACACAATGAATTCCTTCACTGATCCTAGTTTCTTTTGAAGATTATAATTAAATCGACCATAGTTTTTATTGATTGACTGTAATGGATCAGGGAAATGTTCTAACCATCAACGAAAGTGGGTAGAGTGGGGTTTTATGTATACTAGTATGGAATAATATTGCAAAATAAAAAACTCAAATCTAAGTTATTTAAATCATCTATAGAAGATATAAGGTTTCATGTATTTCTTTAAGTTTGTTTGGAGGAATAGCTAATAACACGCTGTGTGTTAGATTTTGGGGGCTACCTGACATTTCTCAGTAGGTGCTGTTGAAATATTTCAAGGCTATTCTATAGCCAAATTGATCGATGGATTTCTTATTTAGGCATGATTAGGAGAGTCAATAGGCCAATAGAGCACTGTGATCTCCATCTCCATTGATGTGTGTCACCAGTCGATCTATGGTGGGTCCAGCTTCACACCAAAATCTATAGAAGCTTCAACACATCAGATATTTCATCCATATTTAAAAAGAACTCTTAAAAGACTACACAACAACAACAACAATGGCCCGTGCTTTGGATCATCGCCCCTCATGATCTCATGATCAAAATGATGTCTTCATAGGTAAATACACTTAAAAACAAAATGAGTCAGTCAAACACTGAACATGTTATTTTAGGATAATTTTGGATCATCTTATTGCATTTTCCATATTTTCCCTAATCCATTAGGGTAGGGTGAGGATCTTTGTAAACTATGTTTTAGTTATGGCATTTTCCATAATCAGCCCATCCTCCTCTAGAGGTTTAAGAGTGATTTTTTTGGGAATTTGAAAACCTTTTTGATCAAGGTTTATTTATGGTTTTTATGCATAAATAGTTTGCAATCCCTTTCTAAATTATCATACTCATGGCAAAGTCTGCACTTAAAAGGGATGTTCTCATAATCAACTTCTTGTTCTCTTGTTACCAGATCCTATCTTGAATTTTGAAGTGATCTTTCTAAAAAGGGGATTGTTAAAATACAAAAAAAAAAACATATTATTACATAGACAATGTTCTCAAAACATAAAGAAGTATCAACAACCATAAAAGTGCCAAGCATCTTAAAAAATAAAACCTAGTCGACCCCCCAAAAGGCAAATATTTTTTTGACTTGAAAATAGAGTGGCATGGCTTCATAAACAAATAACACATCCCATAAACCAATGACCACATTGAAATATTTGGTGCCTATCCTCTCACAAGTAAATATCCATTAGGGTAAATAGAGATTTGATATTCCCCTAACATCATCTAGAGTATTTAATTCCATATATTAAATTTTTACAAGGTAGACTTGAAACCCATAAATCAATAGATAAGAGCATGTCTTTTCAGATCATCAATACTATTTTGAATTTCACTATGGTAGATATTCACTTTCAAATATTTATGCACCACCTTCATACATCATGCTTCAACCTTTTGAAGATTTATATTTAGCATGTGTTAGGGCTTGTGAATAAATATTTTTCCTCTATTAGTTGCTACAAAAGATTATGGTGTTTATAAAACTATAAAAATCATACTCCTACATTTTTGGTCCATAGTTTACATTCAAACCAAATCAATCATTTTCTTAGTCATAAACTTATGAAATAGTTTTTAGTCCATAGTTTACATTCAAACCAGATCAATCATTTTATCATAAACTTATGAAATAGGTTTTCCCAGATGTCTAAACACTAGTAGTCATCAAATGGGGATCAAGTATTGGAACTTGGCATGGACAATAGAATCATGGCCTGGTCAATCGTGCTACCCACTCTCAAGCTCAAAATGAAAAATTAAGCAAGGTTTTCTAGGAAGAACATAGGTAGAATGTAGAAACCAAACATTTGTGAACATAGACCACATAAACACCACATATAAAACATAGGCAAGACAAGTTTGAACACTTGAGACTATCATCAACTTGCAATCTAGGGGCACATAACCACTAAAACTATAACTCTACATAACTTTCATTCAAAATTCAATTATTTTTTTAATTTTATCTTTACATAATCCTTGAATAGATAAATTGCTAAAAATGTAACTTTGCATAACTTTCATTTTCAAAACTTAATTATTTTTTAAAATTTAAATTAATTAAAATATATAAAATTAAATAATTTTTAATGTTAAATTTGATTGTTTCTTTTTTCTTTTCACTTATCTAATGAAAAATAAAATAATAAAAAATAAATTGTGAATAAAGAAATTCAAATAAATAATATTTCTTGAAAAAGAAATATTTAATCTAGAAATCTTTAATGAAATTAAATTTTAAAATAAAAAATAATTTAATTGAAATATTTTTATAACAAGGGCACAAAACACCAAGTCCCTATGGGAGGAGAGAGAAGCACCTATGGGAGGAGAGAGAAGCAATCTTCAAGTCAATCCTCAGGCATTAACATTAGCCTCAATTTGTAGGTCTCTAGTAATCAAGTACTCCATTACTATCATTCTTGTCTAAACATTGCCATTCTTGTCCATCCTTTGAGTCCATCTATATAAGAATATTAACTTCGCATTTTGGTTTAGCTTATATAAAGCTTGATTAGTCTAGATGCTAATGAGCATAAGCTAACCTCAAGTCATAATTGTATCCTATTTCCACTTGTTCTAAATCTAGTTTGAGTTCTATTACAATAAAATTCTAACAAAAATGGTGATGCAAAAGGTTCTAGAAAATCATCACATAATTTGAAAAATAGAAATATGTGGGTTTTATATAACTTCATATTTTTAAATCAAAACCAAAATTAAAGCCTCAAAACATCATGGGTTGATATTGCATTGGCTAGTACATGATAGGATTCTAGATACATCATGGGAAAAAAGTAATGCCTATTTGTTTTTAAACAAATGATAAAATTGGTAGTTTGTAGATCTGCATCAAAATCCATTTGAAAACATCATACTTGATTTTGAATAATTGAAATAGTTTACTCATGAATTCAATGCCCTATCCAACAATAAAACTAAGTCAAGATTCCCCATATGCTAAGCAATCTTAAGTGATAGATAGGTTGCATTCCTTGTCAATCAAGTTAGCCTATACCATAAATGAGTTGCTACAGTCTAGTCAAAGAACATTAGTAATATTTAGACCAACAGACAAGTGATGCATGACATAGATGCAATGGCACTAAGTAATGTTAATAAGATTATATGTTCACCAAAAAATGAACCTAAAGTAGAGACAAACACCACAAGTGAGAATATGAATTCTAGTAAGTTTCTCAAAACACAACAAAGAAGTTGGGGATGAGGACATTGTTAAAGACATTGTGCATTTTTGAGTATAATTTACATGCTCATAATTTGTCTAAGGGTTTGATTGTAATATAACAATAGTCAACAGTGATGGTAGACCTACTATGCTTGTTTTAGCTAAATTCATCACAAGGTTTGATGTTTATTCCTGCATTGAGCATATATTGAATCATGAGTAAAAAGAGGATGTTAATAGACTCAAGTCACAAACAAACCTTTGTTCAGTGTTGAGAAGCTCATAGTAGAGCAATATATCATGCAAATAATAAATATTAGATCTTTAAGAAATTATATGTTGATTACAAGATTTCAAAGTACATTGTAATGCATCTTAGAGGTGTCAGAGTCTTGGATGAATATACCCAACGCTATGACATAGACCATTCAATGGACAAGTTTTAAGGATTCAAAACAAATTAATATTGATATGAGAACTTATATTGAAATTTATAGTTAAATATGAAGCTGCAATCTAACATTCTCATACATGGATGACAAAGATTGGAGGATCATAATAGACTTGAGTCACAAACATGATTAATTGGAAAACACATTGTAATTATGTTACAGACCATTCAATGGACAAGTTTTAAGGAATCAAGGTAAATTAATATTGAAATTAGAACTTACAATTGTATTATCATATTGCTTAACAAACCATATTCCAAATGCAATAGGAATCTGCATAGCTCTTGACTCACTTGGAGTAAGATCTGAAGGTGTTTATAGCCCAAAAAAGAGACATTGCTAGCTTCCTACAGGCACTGCCCAACTTTGCAGTTATAAACCACCACCATCTACAGGTGCACCACCCACACCATCTAAAGAAAAAACATTGCCATTATGGCAAGTTATCATGACTGCGTGGATTTTGAAAACTAGGTTCTAACAGTGGATTAAATGCCTTGGGGTATGGGGAATCTATTCATAACATCCACTTCACTCAGTGAAAGAAAAAATGATAGATAATATTATTTTATATTATTTGTTAAACATTGGATAAATTACTTTAACTAAATATTTATATAATGAAAGCACGCAAATTGACACTATTTGATTAGATAAGCAAAATTGAAAATAATAGTCCCCCTTCGAGACTAATAATAATAAGAATGAGAATATAAAAAAATAATTAATTTTTTATTTTAATTTCAAGTTATTTGTCCTTTCATATGCATGAGTCATATAAATTATATTTTTTAGGAAAAAATAATAATCTAAAACTCTTTATTGATATTAACTTTTAATTAAAATATATATAAATTAATAATAATTTAATTAGAATATATAATATTAAATAATAAGTACATTCTAATAATTTCATTGTCTTCAGAGAAGCAACCTTTAAGATTTCTGATATTCTGAGAAATTCACTTCATGTTTAATAGGTCTTATATACTTATGATACCTCTTTCTCTATATCTAAAAAAGTAGGGTTTTTTCCTTCTTTTGAATGTGGGTTGTAGTAGATTTCCTCCCTACTTTTTGATTAGTATCATTTTTCATTTTTTTATTTGAAGTGTGACTTATTCCATTTAGATCAAGAATGAAAGGGATATCCCTATAAGAAGAGTAAAGAATTAACTCTCAAAGGGGAGAGTCATCAAAATCGTCACTCAACTTTGTGTCTGTGTTCTCATTTTTATCCAATTTATGTTTTCTAACAAGACCAATATTCTTCTCAACTATTATGTCCAAACCCTAATCCATTGGACGGATGGAAATAAAAATAATATATTTCCTTGATCCATTGGGGTAGGGTGAGGATATTTTGTAGAATCTATTTTAGGGATTTCAATTTCCATAACCAGGTCATCTCCTCTAGAGGCTCATCAACTAGTAAAAAACAAAATGATTCTTAAACACAGAAGACCCAAAATTGGGGTTCTTGAGTTTTAATAGTATTCCTTTTTTGGAATCTTAAAAACCCTTCTAATTAAGGGTTTATTTAGATTTTTCATGCAAAAATAACATGCAATCCTTTGTTAAATTCCCATGCTCATGGAAAAGTTTGCACTTGAAATTAGATATTCTCATAATCGACTTCTTTTTACCAAAACCCATCCTCAAATTTCAATGTGATCTTTTTAGTAAGGGGATTGTTAGAATATATAAAAACACATATTATTTCAGAGACAATGTTCTCAAAGCATAAATAAGTAATAACATCCATAAAAGTGCCAAGAGTGTAACATGTATACACATAATATTTTCAAAACTTTTATAGATTACTGACACTTTGTATCTTGTAGGAACTTGTCAAGTCTCAATCTCTCTGAGTACATGTCTTAAGAGGTGCATCAAGAAAGGAGTAGGTAGACCATCAGTGCTTCATAAGATCATTTTTATTTTTACTACTTGCCATCTACACACTTGTCTCCTAAAATCATTTACCCTAAGATTGTTCTTCTCATTTCTACCCATTCCAGTCTTTTCCTCTTTTCATTCCTCTTTTTATTGTCTTAACACCCTTTTTCTCAATCAACTGTACTAAATCAACTGGGTTGACCTAGTACAAGTTAGGGGTATTTTTCACTTTCTTAGCTTGTTGGCCTTTTGGCTGACCCAACTTAGACCTAGTGATTTGACCTCGAGAACACACTAGGTTGACCCTATACAACCAATGTTCCCAAGAGGATTTAGGGAAAGATACTCCTATATATATAAGTTCATTTCCCACCATTTCATAAGAGAATAATTATTAGTGAATATGTGTGAATGGGCATCTGCTTATTGACCATTCTACTTGAGGAATAAAGCTTAATGTTTCATACTTTCTTTGGAGATATGGATCTTGTCTTGTGGATAAGTCTTTCGGATGCTTAGATAGGTTGTGTATCCTAGAGCTGATTTATCTTCGTTATCTTTACATACCATAACAATCTCTTGTGAATCACCTTAGCCAAGGGATAGATTGAGGCTCGACAGGTTCATATTTAAAGGTAAGTAATCCTAAATTTATTTCTCTTTTGTAAGAGTAAATAAATAATGCATTTGTATTCTTCTCCCATGTTTTAGGATTCTATATACATTGACATGAGTAAATGTCTTCTAATACATGTTTAGTTTACTTTTTTATTTTATTATTTTAAACCCTCACTTTAAGCCACAAGCTTTGATGTGCACTAGATTAGATTTTGATTTGTTGTTATTAGAATAAAGTGAACATTTTAAATCTTAGGACTCCATTAAGGTTGTTGTGAGATTGTGTTAGATTGTAGGCTTTATAACCCTTCCTAGCATGATTTGATGTGACAAGTGATCCCCTAATCAGTTCTAGTAGATCCCCATATTAGTTATGCTCCCACTTAACAAATGTATCTCCAATCAAAAAAGTAGGTATGGTCTATCTTCTCCAATCTAGAATTGATTTATAGACATGATGCATTTCTTATTGCATACATTTTGGTGAAATTGACATGAACTAATTGTTACAATATTTGTTCACTTTTACTTCATTTATTTTCTTTCTTTTGATTATCAATTTTATCACATATTTTGACATTTTGGATCGATTTAGTTGACCCAAATATTTTTATATGTGTGTAAGTTTCTAAGAATAAGAAATTAGATCAACCTAGTTGATCTAATATAGGTTTCTAGCCTTTCAAACATCTAGTTTAACCTAATAGGTCGACCCCATTGACCCCATCGACCCGTTATAGTTTCACTCTACAACAGGTTCTTGCATAGCTTGATCAATCCTATCAACCCAGTTTGTAGGTTTCTCAAAGATACTTTAAGGTTATTCATCAAAAATCTTCCTTCATTACATTTTTGACCCACTAAGGTTCCTTTCTACTTCTCTATTTATTTATTTTTTGTATTTCTTTTTAAAATTTGCATTCTTTAAAATTATCTTTGCACAGTCAAGAAGATTGACACTACCAACCTAGTTTTTTATTCTATATGCTATTTAAAATAATTGGATCGACATTGTTAACCCAATTCATTTTCAGACTTTGATTTCACAGTACAAGGTCAACCATGTTCTTATATTTTGTGCATATAGTGTCAACACTATACCTTGTTTAAAATTGGAATTAACCTCATATATGTTAGTAATTAGTTCACACCTTTCTTTTCTTGTTTCTTGCATGCTTAGAATAGTTCACATAGTTTAATTAGGGGATTTTCAGTTAATCACTTAGTTTCACTATTTTTTATTTTATGCACACATGACCAAATCACATAACATAAATAACCACTTTAAAATTTGTCTACTCTAGTCTAACCTACTTGGATTTCATTATCAAGAGGGAAGTCAACTTGATCCTCTAGTCAAGTATAAAATGTGGTTAATGGTATATTCTAGCTAATCACCCAACACCCTTATCACTGTGGTATGTGAATTGAGGGGGTAGGGCCCAATACCAAGCCTTTATCATTACCACTATAGTCTCTTTTAGCCCAAACTACCTAAAACTATCTTTAGATTGCTATTTAGTACCTTGTTTTTAGCCAACTTCTAGTCACATTTAAGATCATTCTTAATAATCTTATAAACATTCAGGTTGACCAATTAGTTATCTTTACTTTTCAAGTTGTGTGTTTTCTCTTTGTTTAATTGTGTGTGCAAAAACTTGCATTAGCTAGAATTGGTGTAAGATTTTATTTTGTGTACTTCAATTAGATTGGCCAACATTAATTCAATTAATTATTTGTTTCCTTTTAGTACATAATGTTTTTATTACTTACAAAGTTAGCTTATTTCAATTTACAACATGTTTTTAGGATTCTTAAATTCCTTGTCTACTATAATAGATCGACCCAATCAACCTGGTAATTATTTTGCCCTAGGTACACTATATCAGATCAACCCATTTGACTCAATAGTTATTTTGCTATTTTTACACTATACTGGATCGACCTAGTTGACCCTGTATAATTTTATAGTCCCTATTTATATATTGGGTTGACCCAGTCAACCCTCTATTATTTTAGTCACCTTATTTGACCTTTGCTTTCTCATCTCTCTTCTTTCTCCATCATCATGGACTTTTCCGTTCAGTAACAGTTATGAATCATAGTCAACAGACATGATGAACTTTACCAATCCTCATAGGGTCTCCCATAGGCAAAGTAGGATTCCTATTTTAGATGATAGTAATGTTCATATTGATACTCACATAAAAATCTATGGGACCCCTCCTCATACCTCTTTTCAACACAATCTTCCTCTTTTCTTAGAGGACTAACATGAGTTAGAGTATACTCTCGAAATACTTTTCTTTATCATCAAATTTCCTCAACATCAAGGAAAGGATCCTTCTACCATTTATAATCTCATGATTAATGGTCAAACTAAAGATCCTCATTCACCTACTCCTACATTTAATACTAGATTTGAGGGTACCACTTTCCTTAATTCTCAACATCTTCCTTCAATTTTGACCCCTTCTTATGCCATGACATCTTCTCTAACTTCTTCTACTTCTATGCCTATTATCTCAACTAACATGGTAGGTTATACATCTAGTGGGCCTCTCATAAGATTCACTATCCTTAATCCTTCCACTAGTTCATATTTTGCTACCCAAGGTAATCATGCTTCTAATGATTCTTCCTCTCAACCATTCAATAGTCCATCTTTTGCCTCACAAGCAAATTTTTCCACTAGTGCCTCACATTCTCATAATTCTTCTCAAGCTCATATCAACACTAATAGTGGTACCCAATCCACTAATACCAACATAAATATCAATTTTAATGCTTCTAATGTTAATAAAACACACCAATTATTTTTACAAACTCTCAATCAAATGAATACCTTTCAAGGGCATAACATAAATCAAATGATGAGAATGCAAAACCACCTTATTAACCTTCAATCTCATCTCCAACCAATGCCTTGGGGCACACATAACCAAAATGTTCCCTCTCCTCCTCTTTGAGATTACCAAGGAAATCTCATTCCTCAACCTATTTTAGTCAATAAAACCATTAAGCATCTACAAAATGAACCTCTCACTACTCAAATTACCAACATTGACATAGGAGGTATAACACTCATAATGGGTCGATCGATCCTACCATTCACCTTAAAACATTTGGAAATATTCGCAAGGATTGTGTCAAATTAAACACCTTTGCCACTACCAAGCTCCTATCCAAAACACTCATAGGTGATGCCTTAGATTGGTAAAATCAATTTAGATATCATTCCATTTATAAACTAATGACCTTCCTAAAAACACATTATCCCATTTCATTAATTACAAACAACATGAGAATGAAACTGCCTAAGCCTTTGTTAAGTGATAGAAGAGTTTGTCAAACAAATGTGAACATAACATGGTGGATGACAATATTTTTCATCTCTTTAGAAATTCTCTCTTTCCTAAATTATAATATCGAGTCTACACTCTTTTTCCACATACATTAGAGGAGGCTATTGACCAAGCTAAAAGACAAGATTTACTAATGCATCAATTCAATCCACCCCAGATTTTTATAGGTCCTCATTTATTACTAAAGAACAAAAGACATAATATCACCAATGATGGTGTTACCGATTCTTATGACACCATTCACAATGTTTAATTTGTCATTCCTAACCCTTCTTTAGAAATAAATCCTTATTCTCAACAATTTTCTAATCCTTATTCCTCTTCACTAAACAAAATTAACATTCACAAACCTCTATCCTTAGTTGAATTACTTAAGCATCTACCTAGGCCTCTTCCATAAGAATTTGACTCTACTCATCCTATGAAATCTTGGTATGATCCTATATATAAATAAAATTGCTCATTTCATTAATGTCACTAATATTCCTATTAGTCAACACTACTTCCACTTATGCTCCTTTTATCCCACTAATTTATCCTAATCCTAGCCATATACCTAATATCCCCTTATTTTATCATCCACTATCCTTAGTCTAATCCCATTTTATCATTAATTTATCTTAATCCCCATTATCATAAATCTAATCATAGTTATCTATTATATGACAATTTTAAATTCCTATAACACCACCTACCCACCTACTAGCCTACTCTCTAGGCTTTCCTACACCCCTAATAACCTAATCCTTCTCTAATCCCCATTTAACCTTCCTATAATCATCATTAAGTCCTAAAGAGAGTTGTATAACTCTTCAAATATATAAATCTATCTAACCTAGGCATCCTATCTAGAAACATATAACTCTAGAGGTTTCCGAGGAATTTAATATTCCTTGGATAATCTACAACCATTGATCCACTCCCTCTAATTTTGAATCTCAACCCTTTATCTTCCCTCCATAATCTAGATAAGCAACCCTTATCCTCCATGGAAAGAGAGATCATGAAGCCATAGAAAATACATGTCTAATTATCCATTGAATCCTCCATCAAGCAACATCCTAATGTCAATCTGAGTCAAGGTAATCCATCAATCTCAATATCTTTATCTTTTTTGGTTTGATCATGGCTTGAAGCATTTAGGATTTATAATTTAGGTGTAGCATTTAATAATTATTCCATCTAGTTACACTTGATTCTAATGGCTTTAGGCTTTACTTAGGTAGTTGGTTATTTGAGTGATTGAATTTCATGATTTAATCCTTAAGCTCAAAAAAATCACCTACATTTCAATGACCATAGTGGGAGTTTTCCCCAAATTAATCAATTTAGTATTTTTAGAATCATTTTTACTATCCTATACTCCAATTAAATCAAGAAATCTCAAAAAATTGCAATTTTTGTGAGAATAGGTCTCAATCATGGGTTTTCACTAATAGTGGTGACATTGTCTAGGCCAGTTATGATATTTTCACTATGAGTAGTGACTTTGCATTATTCATGAATTATTTGTAGGATTTATCACTTCAACAATACCGTGACTCGATAGTCACAGATTTGTTCGACCAGTCATGACTTTGTCAACTTGATTCATGACTTTGTATGATTGTCCATTTTAATAATGTAGGCTTAAAGTTTTTAACAATCTTTCCACTTGTAAATCATGGCTTTGTGAGTGGATTCATAGTATTATATACACAAGTCACAGCTTTACTTGGTTTATGTTCATAGCCATTTTGAACAAAATTGTGACTTAGTAAATCATATTTTTATCTTGTAATCCATGATATTGTGACTGACTCATAGTTTTGTAAAAAAAAATCATGAAACTTGTATGTTATTTATTTTGTCCTCCCACCCTTTCATACTAATATTGAATGGTTTTTGTGTAGCATTTGTCTTTTTTATACGGAGCAGCATCAATAAGGGATTCTTCAAGTGAGCTCCATATTACAAAATCCTTAAATTCAAAGTTTTGATGTTATCCTAGAGATCATTGTCATAGAATCATGTTTTCTTGAAAGTTATTAATATCTTCCCATTATGTTGTAGTATCTTGTGGATTAACATTGACCATTGTCTCGTATTTAGATACAAAACGACCCTTTTTATCCCAATGATTTTTGCTAATACCCTATTGTTGTTTTCATATATGTGATTTTATTTTTGTAGGTAAGATAAGAAAACATCATTGATTAGAACTTACTAGTCATAGAAACCCAGGCTTCAAATCATTATATCCAAAGTGGTTTTATATTAGAATGAAAACACAGTCAGACTTTTCCATCACCGATGAAATTGTTGGTCATGAAATGCATGGGAACGTCATGTAGCCTTGCTAAATTGTGGTATTGTGTTTTGTCATTTTAATTGAAATTTTCCATATGTTTATTGGTCTTGTCCTGAGACCTTTTTAATAGATATATAATATTTTTGTTAAACTATTGCACATACACATTTCCAATCATGTGTCTATTATGGCTTACTTAAGACAAACATTCAGATTTTTGAAACTTTAAGGAGAATTGTTATTAATATTTGTCTTAAATAGCAATATTATAGACATATTAATAGTTTTTTATTTTTAACTTGATCCTTTTTTATTTTTCCATTTTAAATATTGGTTGTTGGTTCTAAAGACTAAAACTAATAGGGCAGATTTAAAGAATAGTCACTCTTTGGAAATATTAATTCTGCTCAGTTTGATATCACTTTGTCTTTTACAGTCAACTTTTTTGAATAATATCATAAAATTTAACTTATAGTTCATCATGATCATTAGATATAATCATTTTTTGGTACTTTAAATTATCTTCTTGCATAGATGATAACCTATGATCACACAGTCTATAGATCTAAAATTTTTGTCATTTTGTACAATATCATAATTATCAATTTATTCTCAGTAGCAGTCTTGTCATTTAGAGTAGTAGTTTTGTGATTTAAGATAAAACCATGATTATCAATTATATAGTGAATAATGGTGTTGTTAGTCTCAGTCATGATATTTTAGTCTAACTGATATGTTACAGGTAATTATCATAGTCATCTATCAGTCACAATATCATTATTCGTAAGTAACAGTTTTGACATCCTAGTAGTGATATTAAAATCTATGGTAGCAAGATTACCTTGTGTAGTTGTGGGTTTGTAGAGAGTCATGATTTTGCATAAAATCATTAAAAATACTAATATTTGTGTTATAGGACCTATCTCTTTGAGTGACACCTAGAATACTAACCCATGTGCTTGCAGATTGCCTGTCAAAGATCCATTTTGGTAGTCTTAAAATCATTTTGGAATAATTTTAATACATTTTGTATTATATATATATAATTTTTAATCATCTTATTGTTTGTATATATTTCTTGTGAAAAATCATTCCTTGTATATAATTGTGTGTGCATTGATTTGTAGATAATTTTTCATATCGTGTTCAATCACACATAGGTAATTAAAATGGTTAATTAATTGTATCATGTGTTTTGCCTATTTTTCAACCCCGCTTTAGGATAACACGTGACATGGAATTGACACCCATATATGGACTTATTTTATAGGGGTTAGTGTCATATATTTCATCACTGCACAATAACCAAACTCCATGTTCTTGTGGAGTATAATAATCAGGGATAGTTGTCAATAGGTTAAGTGATTTACCCCGTATAAGTCATCCATGAAAGGGAAGAGTTAACTCTCTAAACTAGGCATTAAACACCACCCTATACAAAATTAGGCCCCAAATTACCTCTATGTATATCAAGGATGCCCTAGAGAACCCATTCAGCCTAGTATATGACCTTTTTGTCATAAAATGTGTACCCTTATAGGGGTTAGTATTAGTGTTGAAGTAGCCCTCATGTGCAAATAGGGTTTAAAAGCTTTGATCAACGCCATAATAGATCACTGACTTACAACCTCACCTATGAAGCTGTTGGATGGTGCAGACATCAAGTTATAAATATTTGAGTTTACTAATCATATGTTATGGCTTATTTTCTTGGGTGTATGTTGTGTTAAATCCATATTTCTTGTGATCTAAGTCAGCCTTTACCTATCCAAACCTATCTAGGTCCTTTGCACATATCATATTATATATCCTTACCGCATCTCTATCCCATTATCCTTTATATATATATATATATATATATATATATATATATATATATATATATATATATATATATATATCCTAGTAATCATCCTCATTATTTTATCACTTTTTACATATCTCCCCCACTATCCTTTTCTATACATCCTAGTCATCATCTTCATCTTGATTCATAGCCCCATCACATAGATATTGGCTTGCATATCCTTGTCTTGTCATTCTCATCATCATCCCTTTGTAACTATTATTTGTATCCCATATACCATCTCACCCCTATCACACCCTAGTTTAACTATAATCACCCATCATTAGTCATACTCCCATCACCTACATCTCATCTTCTATATCCTAGTTATCATTGTACACAATCTCTTTGTCCATCCTTGTCTTTGTCATACCCACTCATCCTTAGTCATAACCTTATCACCTTCATACACAAATCACATCTTACATCCTTACTCAAGTCCACATCATCATACACTTACCTTCACATAGCCACCTCATCCCTTCCTAGTCTCACCATATCCCCACATCATAAGTCATACCCCTATCTTACCTTGTACATCCTTACCTTTGTATATTTTGGTTATATCCATCTTATATTTATCCCCTCCTAATATAACCCTCTATAATTATTTTTAATTATCACCCCATTCACTTGCATATTCTAATCATCATCCTCTTGAATATATTGTGTATATCCCATTTATCATCTCATCTTAGTCTAACCATACACACCTATCATATCCACCTATTCCTAATCATCATCATGTATATCCTAGTTTTACCCTCTTGTATATAACTTTGTTCTCTTGAACATCCTATTAGTCCTATCCCATCCTAGTCCCACCTATCATTCATCCATCACTCACTCATCTTAATCATCATCTTGTCCATATGTATCTTGTTATCACTTTATACATATCATCCTTTTATACTTTTACCCATATACCATTTTATCTTAAAAATACTTACCAATACCCATATCACCAATATCTTGTACATCTTTGTCTTGTTATTCTCTTGTATATATCCTTTCATCTTACACATCCTCATCATCATCACCTTATATATATATATATATATATATATATATATATATATATATATATATATATATATATATATATATACCATATTTTTGTACATCCTTTTACATATCCCATACTATCTTGTCTTCATCTTATCCTAGTCATACCCCATCATCTTGTAAATCCTTGCATAATCATCATCTTGTATATATTTGTCACCTTTTTTATGTATATCCTTTTCATTATCCCATCTCCTATCCCAAAATAGTCACACCTTGTCATAAGACCACTTCATCCATAATCAATCACACCTGACTTTGGCCTTGCCTCATATATCAAACACACCATAGTCTTGATCATTCCCATCTCTCACATATTTGATCATAACCCATCACCTATGCTAATCCCATCTTATCTAACCATACACATTTTATCCTAAGTCAACCTTATCCATAGTCTTAATTAGCCCCATACCATCTTGTCTCTATATCCCATCACCTTGTATATCCTTGTTTTACCTTCTTGTACATAATTTAAAATATTGTAAATCCTTTTAATCACATCATATACTTATATGCATACATTATTAATCATCCCTTAATCACATCCTAATCATACCTCATCATCCACATCTTATCTTAAATCCATACCTGATCACTTGTCTTGACTTTACCTTCACACCCATCTAGTCATCATCACATCTTATCCTAGTTGGATTATAGGTCACATTTAAGTCTAGACCATCCACCTTGCATTACCTCTTTATAATTTCATCATCACACTTATCCTTATTCTATCATCTTCATCACCTAATCCTACCCCATCCCATCTTCAAAAAAATGGTCTAAGGTTTTGAGCTAGTCCTATCATTTACATCATCCTATCATCTTACTCCACTATCATTTATCCTTTGGTCAGATACTCATACCTAGTCAATATCTTGTTAGCATCTTGTCACCTTGTCAGGCTCAATCTAGCAAACCCATCAATCTGATCTAGTCCAATCATCTTTCCATATTCTTTACTAGCACCCATCATATCTTTCTCTTACTAATTTTGAATATTAGACACCCATCACATTCTTAATCCTTTTTCTAGCTTGACAACTAGGCATTATTGATAAGTTTTTAGCACCTATTGCTCTATCAATCTAGCATTTTATCATAGTCCTTAATCCATTAGTCTATCTCATCTCCATCATTACCTATCATACTAATTCAGTCCTTTCAATCTATTTTGTTCAAGAAACTTATCCAATATTTATCCTACCTACATCATCCATCATCTATCAACCATCACCATGAAATTAGACCCTACCTTCATTGACCAATACATATATGCCAACAAATATGAGATCCTTTTATGACTCATTATGATGGGTGTATCACTTCTCAAAGGTGTTGATCCCCTTGAGCTAATTGCACCTGTTGTCCAAGCCCCATCATGTGAATTCTATATAAATCCTCCATCTTCTAGCCATAAAACACCATCTACCCATTCCCATACTAGAAAACGGAATCCAATCTTGGCCACATCAAATCCATCCACCCAGTTATATCTAAAACCATCTGATCATATGTCCAATCCTTCCATGCCTAAGTCACAATATGAAGTAGGTCCTTATACTCCCTTTCCCATATCATTAGAAGCCATTTTCAAATAACTTTTTATTGCGAACATGATGGTCTATCCATTTATCTAACATCTTGACCCACTAATCCAAATCCCTCTTGGAATAAAGATAACCAATATTATGCATATCACTAAACTTGGATGCATACAATTAATTAATGTTGACCTTTCCAAGATTTTATTTAGGACTTCATTGAATGTGGTGATATAATAATTGATGATGAAATAGATTCTTCCACATCCTTGTGTAAATAAAAAGAGGAATGCCAAGATTCCCTTACCAATCAAGATTAAGCTCTTCCGTTTCTCATCCAAGGTTAAGATACCACATCTATCCTCCATGATCCTTCCATCCCAAATAAATCCTCCATCAAATATGAGTCTATCTCCCATGATCCTAATCCTCCCATCTCTTATGAACCTTTTTTATGATCCTCTCCTTGAATCCATCATTCTTCCATCATCTCCATCTCACCCATCACATCAAATACCCCATGTTGATAGGTCAATCATAGACAATGAACCTTCTACTAGCATCATTGTATCTTACACATCAAATTTAGCATCAGAGTCATCACAAGCCTTATCTTCATCAAGATCATGATCAACACCAACATCTAAGCCCAATTCTTTAGAAACATCATCCCCCATTGATGTTGATAATTCTTATCCTTTTGAGGACACCTATAATTTAGATACCTCTAATACATCACCAGGTATTCCTTTGGGTTTAAATCAAGATGATGAAGTCATAAAGGGGTTCTTACAAGTTTTATCTATCAAAGATTGTTAGAGTGAGTATGATCCTCCTTTAGATGCATCTACTATAACTAGTCTTAGTGATCCTTTTATTAGTCAAGAGGAGATTTTATTCAATGTCAAAAATAGGTCTCCTAAAAACCCCTATGAATACTATTCTACCCCATCACCACTCATTGACCTTATCATACCATATTCATCACCTTCTTCCATCATATATCCCTTTCTTCCCATCAATGATCATTAAATCACCTCCCTCCATAAGAAAAAATTAGAGCATGCATCTTTGGACCCTTCCTTGAGTAACATAAGGAGTACCACAAATTTAGAGGTCTAAGACTATACACCAAAAGTCATAAATCATGATCAAAGCATCTTTGGTCTCACAAATCAAAAATAAAGAATAATCAAATCATCATCCTAATCTAAAATCATCTTTCCCTAGTGAAGCCCAATATCTTGCACTAGGGGACTATCAAAATAATCATAATATTCCAAGCCAAGAATCAATCTCATTTAGTGAAGCCCAAAATTAGGCACTAAAGGGTAGTCAAAATCAAATATAGTCAAATGCTCAAAATCATATGGTTGATCATCCATCAAATAATCATATCAAATATGAACCAAATCATCAAAGTGTCTTGGTTCTCCTAAGTATTTTAATGCATGGTACCAATCAAATGAAGCATGTCCCACATCTCCAATGATGTATGTGACTGCTAGTCCTAGTCTTACATCACCCATCACCCCATCCTATCATGATAACATCATTCAATTTAGTCCTAATACTCCATTACCCATCACACCATCATATATTGATCCTCTCATCCATTCAAGACAATTACATCAAAATAAATCTCTAATCAAATCCATACCCCACATCACTAACCTAGGTAGAATTATCTCTCCTAGGGGCAATGAAGACACTTGGTCTAAATATCTTGAAGGGTCATCATCAAGAATCACTAAAGGCCACAAGGACATCCAGGCATCTATAATCCATCACAAAATAGGTGTTGGATAAATAATCCATTAAATTTCCACACCTTGCATCTTTCTCATCATCTAATAAATTGAGATGCCCATCTAAAAAGTCAAAAAGTCAAAAAAAATCATTCATCCAATGGTAAAAACTAGTGTTCTAGAACCTTGGGTAAGTACCATGATGAAAACTAATTTTTGACATCATGGTAAAATAATATATTACCCACATTATTCCTTAACACTTGGGGATAAATCCATCCATTTCATATCTTTATCTATCCCTCCCAATTGTCACATCTCTTGTCCACATTATCTATATCACCCATCATCTTATCACTTGATCCATTATTCTTGTCCATCATCTACCATCATATTATGTATCCTATGGTGTCCAATCTTCCTCCCATTCCTTCTAGGCTTAACCTTCATAAGGAAGTGGAAGATGTCTTGAGCAATGTTCCCACAACCATCTTGGCATATCCTCCAATAGAGACTCAGGTAAATAACCATCTGGTTCCTTCATGATGAGGTCATTAGCTTCCCTAGTCCATTCACCCTTAATCCCCAACATCATCATCTTTTGTAATCCCATCCATTATCTATCCATCTTTATTTTGGTTGCTAAGCTTTGTATTCCATTTTATAGTAACCCCATTTGTATAGTATACATACATATATCAAAAATGCCTAAAAATAAAAAAATGTCAAAAACCCTAAAAATCATAAAATTTTGAAAAATCCAAAAATAGTCCATGATGTCTTGTCTTATCCTGAATCCCCTAGTAGCATCCATATATATCCATATCATATCACCCCAGTCATCATCATTAGACATTATGTTTGGTCTTGAAATGCAAATTAGAGTGGTGACCCATCTCTCCATCTCTTTATCATCCTTGACCTAGGTCTTATTAACATACATCCCCTTGTCAAAGACCTTAATTTGGTACCAATCACTTCTTATCATGGAATTTTCATATTTGGCACCCATCCAATACCCTTTGCCAATATGGAAGGTAATTGTTACCATCACTAACCTATCATTGCCTTCCATCCCATTACTCTTTGCTAGTGTGAAAGGTATTTGATCTCATCATTTCCTAGTGTCTTTGCTAGATTAGTCTTATAGGGCCTTGTCTACTAGAAATCCTTGGTCATCACTTGTCTAATCACCTTCCTTGGCCAGTTTTTGATTCAATTCAAGACCAAGTAAGTATCCATATACCTCATCTCATCATCTATCCTTCCATCCTAAACTAGAGGAAACATCTTATCCAAATCTTAACTATGATCACCTTATCCAAATCCAAGTTCATCCTAAGTCCACAATCACATCATGATCATCCTAATCCAACCCATCACCTAGTCACTCATATCATCATTAGACAATACATTATGACATTACATGTAGATACCTTTTTGTTTTTTTGTCTTATTTGCATGCCATGTATATATCTTGTTTGTCTTTGTATTTTAATTCATGTCTCTTTTGATATGTTGGGAAATGAATGAGTATGATACGAGGACACCAAAAGTGCCCTTAAGGACGCGGAGTTCATTATTTGTCCATGCACTTTGGTATAATGTCCTCTTGGTCACATCTATATCATGGGGCATACTACCAAGTGTAATATTTATTAGATTACTTAGACTATGATGAGCCTTATGACATTTGTGATGGCTTGATCACACCCACCCTCATCATTCCTCTAATCATCTCATCATTCTTATTTCCATTACTACTCTATGTAGACACCGAAATCGTGTCTAAACCCTTGGTCAACTCC
Source organism: Torreya grandis (assembly GCA_037957365.1). Classification (NCBI taxonomy): domain Eukaryota; kingdom Viridiplantae; phylum Streptophyta; class Pinopsida; order Cupressales; family Taxaceae; genus Torreya; species Torreya grandis. Next base: position 204,797 of record JARHVA010001490.1, on the reverse strand, counting down.
CCCCTTGGTCCCCTTGGTCCCTTTCCACTTCCATCCCTAACCTAACCTATGTCTTATTAATTAAAAATAATCACTTATTTTAAATTAATAATTCTTCTCTCTCTCACCCTTGCTACCTCACCACCCTAGGATCCCCTTCCTTGGATTCTCTTCATTCCTCCCATGCCTTAATGAACTAAACCCCATTTATGACCCCCATTTCATTCTCCCATGCCTCATTTAAACCCCTCTTGACTATTTTCCCACGAACCTTGATCATGGTGGCTTGTAAGAATGGGCAGAGGACTAAAATTAGCCTTTGTCCCTATTCTGCAACCATCAACGTTGGTCAGTCTGCGGCCAACGTCGGTAGTTTTGCCAGCGTCAACAGCCTTCAAGACTGCATTTTGTATCCAGAATATAGATCCACTCTTTCAATCCACTCCTTCGACCTTCAATCATCTACCTTTCAACCTTCAACAATCAGCCAATCTTCTAGTCTTCAATCCACTAGACCTCTCACTCTCTCTCTCACAGGGCTTCTACACCAGCTACAACAACTACAAGGACTCTGCATTAGTCTTCTACATCAACAATAGGTACAAGCACCAGTAGCACTCCTTATGCAAGCCACAGGTAAGTATTTTGTCTATGTTTTCATTATGTTTTCAGTTATTACTTCCAAGTAATATCACCCCCCAGACCAGACTATCAACTAGACCAGACTTGACTCCCTCCCGAAAAGGCTGAGAGGCCTTCCCTGATCCTTACCACCTCTATCCCCCTTTTCAGAACATACACTCTGTCCATTGTCCCTGTAACTCTACCCAGACCCTTACACAGACCATTAATAAGGCCCAAACTCCTTCTCAGACCCGTCCATAGACCATAAACCCATTCAGACCTCATCCAAAGACTTCTGCCCCAATCGACATCAGCAACTGCCAAAAGCGACATCGGTAGACTAACCGACGTCGGTAGACCTTGACAACTGACGTCGACAGACTAATCGATGTCAGCGACTATGACTAGGCTAACAACAGCATTCAGGTAAGCATTTTCTTCTATTTCTATTTCAATCTTTAATCATTTCAGTCTTTTATCATTCTACCTTTTATCAGACATTATTTTATCAATCAGTGGGTTAACATCCCTCAAGGAAGTCTTTATACTTCCAAGATCAAGCTTTTGCTTGGCAACCCACCATCTCCTCATCTAACACCTTCTTTGTTTTAGTCTCTTTCTTCTGTAGGTGTCATCCTCCACAACCAAAGAGGAGTTCTCACAACGTCCAACTAATGGTGCCCAGACCTCATCTGGGTAACATCTAACCCTGACCATTTCTCTTAGTTTCTCATTTCCTTTTTTTTAATGTGAAAGCGAAAATTGTATAGAAACATTCTGGCACGCCCGGTGGGACCCTAAGGTCTTCCTTGGGTTCTTTTATTTCTTTTCATATAGGTGCATTAGGTTTCTTCTTTTCACCTCTTTCTTCTATCTCTTCCAAAAGACACCATTAGCAAGATTAAAAAGAACTCTTCTTTCTTTTCTTGCATCTTAGACTAGTCAAAAGTCATACTCTTCAACCCTTTCTCAGCTTGTTTTCATATGAACTCACATTTCATTTTGGGCTTAAAACACATTCCATTTCATTTCTGCTTGCTTGCATTTTTATCTCTCACATTTAGTAATTACAACCGCATCATGAATTAATCGTAGACCACTTATGTTACACAACCAAATCACTTGCACAAATCAAACATCAAAACTCACCTAAGACAAGGCCCGACTGGGATTTCATCACCCAACGGATACCTTACCCATCCTGGCAATCCCACTTGGACTTTACCACCAAGGGGAAAGCCCACTCTATTCTCTGGTAGAGGATAATCTCTAGGGGAAGTATATTTTGGCTAAGCAAGACTAGCTTACCACTGGGCTCGTGAAGTGAGGGGAGCTTGCTCCTTAGCACCAGGCCAAGTACGAAACCTAACACAGACTCTTGAGTGCCTAAACAAACCTGAAACCATCCATAGACTACCTCTTCTAAGACTTGTTCTGCAAGCCAACCTCCCAAACACATTTTTAAGGCATAAGCCAACAAGATTCTAAAAGTTGATTCTTAGGATTTAACGCTTAGGGTCTGCCTGTCTCCATCTATTTTTCTTTTCCCATCTAGTTTTTTGAGCTAGTGAGGATGTTTTTCTTCCCTTTTTTCCAAAAACTATCAAATCTTCTAAGTTTTTGGAAAACAAAGTAACTGACATCAGTTTTTCCACTGACGTCGATAACTTTTCTTCACCGGCATCGGTCATCTGACTGACATCGATAGTCTATTTTACTGACATCAATTTTTCAATCGACGTCAATCACTATCCAAAACTTTTTCTCCAAAATAGTAGCCTTAAAACCCAACCCTTTTTCTGCCAAAACCACATTCTGAGTTTCTGAAACTAAAAAAACACAGTTTTTGAAACCCAACCCTTTTTTTCACCTTGAATGGTTTTAACACACAGTCAAACCAAGGCTCTTCTTGACCAAGCGAGGCGTTAACTGCTTCCACCTTCGCCCTCCATAACTAGTCCTTTAATGGAGTTTCATTCAGAGACTGAACAAACTCCTACTCGATTGACCCTGACTCAAACTCCCATTGTCCCTGAAGGGGACCAAGATTTTGAAAGATTCTTGGACCTCAATGTCAAAGCCCTCCAAAACTATCTCACAAGAAACCAAATGTGAGACCTTTTGGGTGAAGCGGTGATGACATCAACACCATCCACTACCCAGCCTTTTATGACTCAGACTATTGCCTCAACCATTAACCTGACCATGGATAATATGCAAAATTTGGCCTCCCCATCTATTTTTAGATCGACCTCCATCGAGGTTGCATTACCCCCTCAACCACACGCAATTCAACTAAGTTCTACATCATACCAGAACTTGATTGTCTCGACCCCACACACTCTTGCACCTATAAATGCAGGAGTGTCTACCTCCCCTTTTGCCAATGCCATCACGCAACCACCTTTGGTAGTATCTAGTCAACTTATGCCTTCTACCTTCATAATGCAACCACCCTTGGCCTCCACTTCTATCCCAACAACTAGTTATCAATACATTGCACCCCTACAAGCATAACCAACTACGTCGTATGCCCCTTCTAGCCCTTTTCAAGCACCCTACAACCTAGGGGGTGCCCCATCTACTAATCTGTTAGTAGATATAATCAAAATGCTGATGGATAAAATGTCCAGTCTTGAGACCTCTAATTTTGGTTCACACAATGCCCTCTCATATGAGCAAATTTGCAAAGAACCCATCCATCCCTCTGTCCTGATCTGATCATACCCCAACCAGTGGGAGCTTCCTAAATTTTCTCATTTCCAGAGTAAGGAAGACCCACAACAGCATCTACGAGCATTCAGACATGCTTGTTATCTCATAGTCCATGATGATGCGTTACTTCTACGCACGTTCCCCATGTCACTTTCTAACCCTGCCCTTGACTGGTATAGCTCTCTTACCAGACATTCTATCTTTTCATTCACTCAACTCACCCAATTATTCCTTAACCATTTTTCAATCAATATAACCAAAAAAGTCTCAATCACAGACCTCTACTCTATCAAGCAATTTGACGATGAATCAATAGTCCATTTTGTCGCCTGTTAGAGAGGCTTGATTAACCAGCTCTCCTCCTTGCCTCAATTGAGCTCATCAAGATCCTTTTTCGAGCATGTGCTAGGCACATCTCTTCTACCTTGTGGGTTCAAACATTCCACACTTTTGACGAAGCTTTCACCATGGCCTGAAAGCTTGAACTCTGTGCCATTGAAGAAGATAAGGTCAAATTGCGTAATACCAATGCAAAAACCAATGACCCTTCTTCTTCTAGACCCTCTTCTACCAATTCCAAATCCAAAGGAGTGGCCAACGCTGTGGTTGTTAGATCACCATCCTCGACAACAACTAATCAATCTCAACCCTTGACATCTCAAAGCATCATAAAACAATTCCAACAATGGTACATACAGCGTAACTACACTCCAATTAGAGAATCATATGCTTCCATTTTGGAAAAACTCATCAAGCAGGGGGTCCTCAATCTCCCTCCAATCTGACCACCTCAATTCGACTCTTTAAAAGCCCTCCCTACATGGTATATGGAGGCCGACTTCTGTCACTATCACCGCATCCAAGGCCATGACATCAACAACTGCCGAACCTTTAAAAACATCATTCAAGACATGATAGACAAAGGTGATCTCATCTTGGACAACCCAAATGCGCCACCCAATCAAAACATCAACATCTTCAGACAACCATTCCCAAACCATCCTCCTAATCAAAACAATGTCCAGACCATGGCCGATAGCTCCCAAGAGCATGACATACACATGGTCAACACTATCTCACCTCTTGTCCCTGACCAACCTCCTCCACAGGATGAAGAACTTTCTTCTCCTATTAGTCCTCCATCCACCTCTCCTATATTGGAGGATACCTTGACCATAACTATGTCATTAGCTCCACCTTCGTCCTTCCTCCTACCAATGGAGGACCCTACCTTGCCTACTCCTCAAGCACAAGTAGAAGGCACCATCATCCCTACCCTCTACCCTCTTGAGGAGCCACACCCTCCTATTTCTTCTCCACCAAGAGAAGAACTAGTCTCTTCACCCATTTCGACTGAGGAAGACCCAGTCACGGTTGCCTCTTGCCTTTTGCCTGAGATTGCTATATTTCCCTCACCTCTGTCCACATCTGAACCCAAACTCATATCTAACCTCACCTCGCATAATGGTGGCCCTCAACCCAAACCAAAAAAGGCCACTAAACCACACCAGAGGACTCCTCCCCCATCTTCATCATTACCTTCAATTTTGGGCCCACATCCGTCCACTTTAATAGGAGTGCTTCCTACTCCCATACTTCACAGAGGTAAGTCACCTCCATTATCGCCTCAACCCATCAGACATATATTTCCTCCAAAACATCTAACACCTATCACCACCAAAGTGCCATCTACACGTGTGGCTACACCACCCACGAAAATAATGGTATGACCAATGCCTCTTACGCCTCTCAAACCAAAGTCATCAACCCTCACTGTAATAAGACACACAGACCCATTAGCAGGTTCTTATGCCTTGTTACGGCAATTGTTGAAGTCTTCTCACATCAATCTCCTACCTCTTATATCATATCAATCTCTCAGACCAAAACTACCCTGGTTTGATGACACTCAGATTTGTGTGTATCATCACATGCCTAGGCACGACACTGAGCATTATTGTGCCCTCAAGGTTGTCATTCACCAATGCTTGGAGAAAGACACCCTTCTTCTCGACCATATTATCAACAAACCTTCAACACCACCCCACTCATCAACTCTCGAATCAAGACCATCTTGGTTCGACAACTCTAAATTTTGCCACTATCATCACACACCGGCACATGACACTAAGCGTTGTTGCGCTCTTAAAGCTATCATTCGTCAACACCAAAAAAGGGATACCTTCTCATCAAGGATCCTCTTGACCCCTTCGATAAATCATCAACACTAACCCATGCTTCTCAAACCTCATCACCAAAACTGGGATCTCCACGCTAGACTATGGTCCCTTTGCCACCTTTAACCCCCTTATTCAACATCAACATAGTCAATCTGACCACCAAGCCTCAATCGACCTTGACCAATCTATTAAACATTCTCCCTAGCCACTGGGGGAATTCAACATTCATCCAAGCCTCGACCAACCTTTCAACCCAGTCTCAACCAAATATCAATCACTCTTTTAATCCTAAACCTTGACTAGGCCTCAACCAAGCCTCGATCATGCCTCGACCAAACAAGCATCAACTCGACCTCGACCAAACATTCAACCTATCTTCGACCAAACATTCAACCCAACCATTGACCAAGCCATTGACCCAATCTTGACCATTGAACCAATCTCGAACATTGACCAATCATCAACCAAATAACAATCTCAACCAAACCTTGACCAAACATTCAACCCAACCATTGACCAATCATCGACCAAATACCAATCTCGACCAAACCTTGACCAAACATTCAACCCAACCATTGACCAATCATCGACCAAATATCCATCGACCTAACCCTCGACCAAACATTCAATTAGTCTCAACTAATCAACGACCTTATCAACCAATCGACATCCAACATCAATCAACACGTGACCAATCTTGAAGAGGCAAATGGGGCAAATTTGCTCCTAATTAACTCAGACCTTATCATAACACACTAGCATGGCCCAAGGACTTATCAAAACCTAAGCCCCTTTTATGCCTTGTATCTACGACCATTCTACTATTAGTTGAGTACTCAATTACTTAATGTTTTACTTAAGCTCATCCCTTGAGCAATCCCTATCAATGTCATTCCTATTCCTTTCAACCCTATTTCTCAACACTAGTCAACCCTTTTTGTTAAGCATGAATGCTTTATCCTAATAAAAGGGAACCCTTAAACCTCTAGAGGCTTGTCCATGGCTAAAAACTTTAGTCAATAAAATATATCAAATATGGGATACCTAACATATCAAAGGTCATAAAACTTTAAATGTAGACTGCTCCCTCGAAGGACAGCTACATAATTGCTGTATTACTAGACTACTCCCTTGAAGGACAGCTAGGCCAAGACATATCAAAAGCATTTAAAGCAAAGTATAGACCACTCCCTCAAAGGATGGCTATGACTAAAATTGATATAGATAACACTCTTTTTGAAGCTTCCCGCATTGATCAGCTTCACATATATGACCACCAATCAAAACAACATCCCTACATGGACTTCTTGCATCGATCAGTCCACCCAAAAAAAAATAAAAAATAAAAAAAATGACTGACAAGTTATAAAGTCATGGACATGCCTATAGTCATTCTTGGGTCACCTATAAAAGGGGCAAGGTTATTTCTGCCAAAAAGGGTTACCCCATCCTCTCATATCACACAATCCTACTTATCACCCTAACATACTCAAGGGATTTCGAGTTCACTTAACCTCAAGTGAAAACTTCTCTAACATCAACCAATGGTCAACGACGTAATGCATAAATGGGGCTTTTATTCTAACAACCCCTATCTATGCTATCATTTTGGTCCTTGTCAATGAAAGAGCAATTTGTCTTTCACTTATTTTTCACACTTTGGTCACATTCAACCAATCCAACCAAACCAATTCAAATCAGACCAAACTAACAACATGACATCATGACATCAACATCATCATAGTCCATTTCACATAGTTTCTATGGAAACTAATACACATGGAAACTATCGACCAGACACAATTTATGTTAAGCATAAACCAATAATCGCTAAAGCATAAATAGACCTCAATTCATTTTTAGCACACATCCATCACGAATATAGACACTTGCTAGGGATGAAAAACTTCAACCAATGTTACAGAATACACCATTTGGAAAAGGATGTGACATCATCTTATCCTCATCATTTCGACACATGACCAAACTAATCCTATCAACCACTTTGCCTCTTCGTCTAAACTACATTGGTCTGAGGCCCTAAAGATCGGGGCTATGTAGGCAGCACTTAGTTGACATGACGTCTTTTGAGGTTAGCTCGACCACCCTCATTTGTTCATCTACCTGATGGACAAACTATCCTCCTTTTGACCATGACCTCGACCTCGACCTTGACCAATCCATAACCTCGACCCTCCCTCCCTTTTTAGGAGAACTACATTAGCCTGAGGCCCTAATGATAGGGGCTATGTAGGTAGCACTCAGTTGACATGGGGTCTTCTAGGGTTAGCTCAGCCATTCCTTCATCCATCCATCCACCTTGACTAATGACCATGGAGATCATGACTATCTCCTCAGACTCTAACCACTTCCAAGACAAACATTGCCTTGGTTGTTTTTGCATGTATGCTACCTCATGAATGGTTAGTAGAATTGTCTACAGACCACATTTTAACCCCTACAAGTATAGGATCGCAAGCCGGTTGATCCCCACTACTTGTGACATTTTCGTGTTTCCAAGAGCACTTCTTAAGCCCGAGATACTTGGCACACGAAGACCATTAGAGCTTCAGCTTAAATTGAATAACTTGATCAGCTACGACCAAATGTTGGGGCTCAGTTATTTCAATTTTGGCACTCCTCAACCTTGACCTATGACAATTTGACCTGACCATCTCATGAAGTGGTATACACACAATCACGACTTTTACAGCATTCACACTCCATCTTCACCATTTTCATCCTCTCTCTATCAAATCAGCACCTGATTCTAGATTCCCTTCCCTTGACTCCTGCTTTGAGGGGGAATACCTCATCTCATAATTGGGGTAACCAACCCTCCTATTTTTGTCTTGCAGTTCACTTGAATAACCAATAGGATGAAATCAACCTTATTTCATACTTGGGGCAATCAACTCCTATTTTTGTCTTGTAGTTTGTCAGAACAACCAACAAGACAAAAAGGGGCAAATGTAGACACTGAAATCATGTCTAAACCCTTGGTCAACTCCCCCCTTGGTCCCCTTGGTCCCTTTCCACTTCCATCCCTAACCTAACTTGTGTCTTATTAATTTAAAATAATCACTTATTTTAAATTAATAATTCTTCTCTCTCTCACCCTTGCTACCTCACCACCCTAGGATCCCCTTCCTTGGATTCTCTTCATTCCTCCCATGCCTTAATGAACTAAACCCCATTTATGACCCCCATTTCATTCTCCCATGCCTCATTTAAACCCCTCTCGACCATTTTCCCATGAACCTTGACCATGGTAGCTTGTAAGAATGGGTAGAGGGCTAAAATTAGCCTTTGTCCCCATTCTACAACTACCAATGTCGATCAGTCTGTGGCTGATGTCAGTGGTTTTGTTAGCATTGGCAGCCTTCAAGACTACATTCTATATCTAGAATGTGGATCTGCTCTTTCAATCCGCTCCTTCGACCTTCAATCATCCACCTTTTGACCTTTAACAATCAGCCAATCTTCCAGTCTTTAATCCACTAGACCTCTCACTCTCTCTCTCACAAGGCTTCTGCACTAGCTACAACAACTGTAGGGACTCTGCATCAGTCTTCTACATCAACAATAGGTACAAGCACCAGCAGCACTCCTTCTGCAAGCCACATGTAAGTATTTTGTCTGTGTTTTCATTATGTTTTTAGTTATTGCTTCCAAGTAATATCACCCCCAGACCAGATTATTAGCTAGACCAGACTTGACTCCCTCCTGGAAAGGCTGAGATGCCTTCCCTTATCATTACCACCTCTATCCCCCTTTTCAAAACATACACTCTATCCATTGTCCCTGCAACTCTGCCCAAACCCTTGCATAGACCATTAACAAGGCCCAAACTCCTTCTCAAACCCGTCCATAGACCATAGACCCATTCAGACCTCATCTAAAGACTTCTGCCCCAACCGATGCTGACAATTACCAAAACCGACATTGGCAGACTAACTGACATCAGCAGACCTTGACAACTGACGTCAGCGACTGTGACCAAGCTGACAGCAACATTTAGGTAAGCATTTGCTTCTATTTTTGTTTCATTCTTTAATCATTTTAGTCTTTTATCATTCTACCTTTTATCAGACATTATTTTTATTAATTAGTGGGTTGACATCCCTCAAGGAAGTCTTTATACTTCTGGGATCAAGCTTTTGCTTGGCAACCCACCATCTCCTCATCTAACACCTTCTTTGTTTTAGTCTCTTTCTTTTGTAGGTGTCATCCTCCACAACCAAAGAGGAGTTCTCACAACATCTGGATAATGGTGCACAGACCTCATCCGGGTATCATCTAACCCTAACCATTTCTCTTAGTTTCTCATTTCCTTTTTTTTGAATGTGAAAGAAAAAATTGTATAGAAAAACTCTAATCCTATCAACCCATCTAGCTAACATCCAATATTTTTTTCCTCATTCAATCATCTAAGCCATATTCTTTAACCACTAACAAGTCTAATCATCCACATCATCATCACTTTCTAATCATTAATCATCATCATCATCATCATCATCATCATCATCATCATCATCATCATCTCTTCATTAGAACAACATCAGCCTGAGGTCTATTCAAACTATGTAGGAAGTACTTGGCCACTTTTTAGTGCCCAAAGATAAATCAACCACTAGCTCTATCATCCATCCTCATCCCCTAATATTTTTGTCACTTGATCACATCATTTATTCTTTATCATCAACAATATTATATCAATCAATTTAGTTTTGAGTTACACCCATCACTAATATTATCAAATCATCATCTTATCCTGGCCTATAGCTCTTCATTACTTGCATCATTACTTGGGATATATCTAAAAGCTAGTGGCCTTTAATCCTATCATTATCCAATTACTGTTGATTCCCCCTTGGGATGTGTCTACAACCATAATACCCATCATCTCTATTCCCTATGCATGTGCCCTTTCTAGGGGCATGGTTATCAATTTGTAGCTCATTGCTCAACATTGACCTCATACATCCCATCCCCTCACCTACCCATCTCATCACACCCATCATTTCTTTTTTTGAGTGGCCATCTGTCTCATTATTCCCCACATGTCCCCTCAAGGGGGCATCATATCCCCTATCATCATTATCCATGACATGGTTTTTACTTGAAAGAATAATAATCCTTCCACTTAATCCACTTGAAATTCCCTTTCAAATAAGGGGAAAATGTATACACCTAAAATTGCTCGCTTCTTTAATGCCTCTAATATTCTTACTAGTCAACACTAATTCCACTTATCCTCTTTTTATCTTGCTAATTTAAACTAATCCTAGCCATTTTTCTAATATCCCCTTCCTTTATTATCCTTCATCCACAATCCTTAGTCTAATCCCATTTTATCATTAATTTATCTTAATCCCCATTATCCTAAATCTAATCCTAGTTATCTATTATATGGAAATTTTAAATTTCCATAACCCCACCTACCCACCTACTAGATTACTCCCTGGGATTTCTCACACCCCTAGTCACCTAATCCTTCTCTAATCCCCATCTAACCTTCTTATAATCACCATTAAATCCTAAAGAGAGTTTTATAACTCTCCAAATATATAACTCTCTCTAACCTATCCATCCTCTCTAGAAACCTCTAAATCTAGAGGTTTCTAAGGAATTTAATATTCCTTGAATAATCTACAACCATTGATCCCCTCCTTATAAGTTTGAATCTCAACCCTTGATCTTCCCTCTATAATCTATATAAGAAACACTTCTCCATGGATAGAGAGATCATGAAGCCATAGCAAATCCATCTCCAATTTTCCATTGAATCCTCCATCAACAATCCAACATCAAGCAACATCCTAATGTCAATCTGAGTCAAGGTAATCCATCAATCTCAATATCTTTAACTTTTTGTTTTGATCATGGCTTGAAGAACTTAGGATTTAAAGTTTAGGTGTAGGATTTTATAGTTATTTCATCCAGTTGCACTTGATTATAATGGCTTTAGGCTTTACTTATTTAGTTTGTTAATTAACTGATTGAATTGCATGATTTAATCCTTGAGCTCAAAAAACTCAACTACATATCCTAATAAATTTTGTTGGTTTCATGCTAGTTGGGGTCATTCTCATGATACTTATAAACATCTTTGTAATTCAGCTATGGATTTTATTCTTGGACCTAATTTTGATCATGATTCCATTATATATAAGTGCCAATAAGCCTATGAGATTGATTTCGAGAACTATAAATAAAATGACAAAACTCAAGCCTTGAATCAAGAAAATGCTCATTTGGATATTTACAAAGATCCTTTACCTAATCATCAACCGATTCAAGAACTGAAGATAATCCCACCCCTTCTACCAATAATGTACAAAGTCTTGTTGAACCAACTTCCAAAGAAAATGTGGTTAGCATGACTAATATGTGAAGGGTGGTGTCTTTAATTGATTTCCAACCTATCTACACACCTCCTTCCCATATGAAATATCATGCTATCCATGATTCTTCTCCAACTCATTTAAATGAGTTGGGGAAAGAAGATCTTGTCACTTTTGATGATCCAATTTATGATTCTCCCTTAGATAATTCATCCCAATCTATTTCTACCACTCTTCCATCATTTTCCAAGACTAATGATAATCAAATTTATACTAACACTTCTTATTCTAATTCTCAAAATTAACTTGAACCAACTAATTCATCATCTCAACATGATTTACCACATTTTTCTAAACCTTCTTATTATTATCAAAAAAAAATTCAATGATCTTCGGCTCCTCCTTCCGAAGACCTCCTTAACCATTACACACATTTATCTAACAACCTTCTTATGTGCTATAATGAGTAGGATCCCATTGAGGAGCTCACTAATCTCCCATCCCAAATTCCATTTCTTGAGTTTATGAGGACTTCTCCACGTCATAAAAACCACCTCATGTAGCTCCTATTTGAGATGAATGTCTTGCATCCTCATCTAGTAGGATGGGAGGCATCTTTATCTTATTCCAAAGATAATATTTTAAAATAATGTGAAGAGATGTCTATTAATGTTGATGAAACTATATAAACTTCTCTTTATTTAAAATTTCCTATCTCATCTATGATTGTCAATGAGATTATGATTCATGTGGATGATCCTCCTTTATTCATTAGCATCCAAATAGGTGATATCCAAGTCAAACATGCATTGATTAATATGGTTTTCAGTATGTGTGTCACATCCCTTGATTTCATTAAGACCCTTGGGAATTACAAATGCAATATAAAATCTACATGGAGGACATGCCAAGGATATTATAGAAGGCAAATGCCTCCTCTAGGCTGTGTGTGGCTTCCCATTACCATCCCACCTATCATTGTTCATATGAAGGTGATGATCTTTAACTTCCCTCTTTCTTATAAAATCCTACTTGGTAGGTCATGGACTCACCACATGTGAGTTATTACTTCTTTCACCTACCAATGCATTAAATTCTCTCACAATGGATCCATTTATAAGATTAAAGGTGACACTAACACTTGTAATTTATAATAATTCCAAGATCATGGTGTCTTGAGCCTTTGCCAAGTGTTCTATTTCATAATTCCTTGCATCTTAGCTTTCCCATCAATTCAACTTGAGGTTACAATGGGCATCCTAAGCTCATTGGTAACATTCCTCCCAACCTCTTAGATTCTGATGATAATGAACCCGATGAGATTAGCTTAAAGATGAAATTTTTTGATCTCTCACCTCATCTCATCTTGAAGTATATTTATTCCTTATAACCTCATTCTTGAAAACCTCCTTGTGATGACATTCTCATAGTTTTGACCAAGAATAGGCAATATATTCACCACACTTCCTTAGATGACAAGGTTATCCCTATGTGTGTCATTAATCTTCACACCTTGAATTACAATGATGGTTATTCCTTAAGTGATCCATTATTAGGTGCTTTTGTAAATACCTATGATGTTGCCACATAATACTATGCTCATGAATCATGTTATGATTAGGCCTTACCATTTTACTAGGTACCCTAACCCTCACAGATGGTTTACCCTTGAGGTTAATACAACCCTCCTTAGACCCTCTATAGATCCCACTCCTCCTTGATTAGAGTCAGCTATAATTGAGCCTCTTCCCGAACTTGTTGTCGTTGATCTTATTTTTTCTCCTACTTTTGTTTAGCCTACACCTATTTCTTATACTATCACTCCTTTAGTTGAAATTTGTTCTATTCTTTCCTCATCATCAACCTCACTTGGTGATGGTTTGCTTCTCTTGACTAATATGGCTCCTCTAGCCACCAAATGGGCTGATGAGTGGTCTCTAGCTTCATTTACTCCTATTATACCTCCTTCCATGAGTGCTTCTCATAAAACCACTCACAAGCACATATGTTGATTCTATGGGACAAATAACCATTCTTCCACCCATTGTTACAAGTCATGACAATATATTGAAACCTTACATCCTTATTCCCTATCATTAGATAAAGCCACACCTCCCCCAAAGGTGATTCTTAAATATATGCCTAAGTATTGTGAGGTATATTTTCTATGGCATCTATGTGACACCCATCATACTAATCATTATCACATCATACAACATCTCAAATATCATCTTATAACCATTCCTAAACCTTCTTCTATTCCTACCATAGGTCATTCTTGCAAGAAGGATTCTCCTTCTTCTCCCATGGTTCCACCTGTAGTGATTCCATCCCCTCCTATGGTCCCTTCACCAAATTCAATGCCTCTATCTATGATTCCTTCACCTATGGACCTTCCCTCACCTATGGATCCTTCTCCACCTATGAGTCCTTCACCAATGGATCCTTCACCAGTGATTCATACATCTCCCATAGATCTTACTCTCACACATTATCCTAACCATCCCTTGCCTAATTTACCTCCTCAACATGATCCTTCAAGAATTCCTACTTTTTCAGTTGAGGAGATCAAAAAAGAAGTATTTTCCTAGTATTCATTAAATATTGATGAAACCTTAGTATCAGTTTGACTAAAGCTTCATAAAGACTTATCTAATGTATTTGATAATGTGTGTGGATAGATTTACTAGTATTTATGAGCATATGCATGGTTATATCACATTTATATTTAGATTAGACATGTGATCTAATTTTATTTTTATCTCTCTTATATCATTAGACATGGTGTCAAAAATTTTAATTTTCTTATATTATGATCTTACCTATTGTACTTTATCTAGTTTATATTATCATTTTATAATCACATATGATTGTCTTTTATTTATCATTTATTTTCCTTTTTCCTTGGAGATTTTCTTAAAACTCTCTTTCTTTTACCTTTATGATTATTTTCTTTCCTATCCTCATTTTTCATAGATAATTTATCATGGTGACTTGGTTATACTTACCTTGTTTCACTTGGCTATTATCTCTTATTACCATGTGATTAATTAGAAAACAATCTATCTCATTATTATCTCCTTTCACTAGTCCAATTTGGATCTCCTTTTTCCCTCTTCCCTTTTTCAAAAACTAAGCATATACATAGTTGAGAATTGAAATCACATGTTAATTCATTGTCAAACCTAAGTGTCCTAGTCAATCTTTGTCTTTGGTTACTTAGCTTCCTTTAGCCTTAGCCTATAGCTAATTCATGTGTATCACTATCTCTCTCATGATTGGTCATTCCAAATCTATATGGATGAGGACTTTTAGAAATCCTTCAAAATAAAGTTAAAATCCAAATCATTTAAACAAAAGGCAATGATATCAAAAAGGAAAAAATATTTTTAAAAGTCCAATCACACTAAAAGACATGATTCAAAGCACATCTCCTTCTAGTAAAATTTCAAAATCTAAAGTTGTCCTCATAGTAGAGCTGAGGTACTTTGCAGTGTGATAGGCTAGTAGATTAGAAGAGGATAATAAAAAATATTTTAGTTCTACCTACTTTCTCATGCAAGTACCCAATATTCATAGTAGACTGATGGCTCTATAATGGGTCTTGAAGAACAGGGAACACTTCATGGGAAGGTAAGTCTATTTTAATTTTCTTTGTACCAATCTATCTTCATGGGTTGATCTTAGTAACACACTTATCTACCTACAAAGCTTTGTTTCTATGTCAAACAGGTTGCCTTTGTACATAGATGACCACTAGTCACTTAGTGTCTTCTCATGTCCTTGGTATGTCTCTTGCCTCCTAAGGTCTTCTCATAAGATGCCTAAGTCTTTATTTTTACACTCCCTTTTTCACTCCTTATTTCCCTTATATTTCCTCTTGAGAATTATTGTTTAGTGTTTTGATCACTCCCCTTAGGATTTTATTTATGAGTTGATTTGTAAGATCATGGATAGGACCTGACCATCCTAAAAAATTACCATCTTTTCCTTCCTATTACCCACATCTTTTTATTACCTGATTTTCCCATTTATTTCACCCCAGTGGTGTTCTCTTTGTTGAGTTGTAGTGTAATACCATGGATAGGACTCAACCTTCCTCAAAAAAAATACCACTACCCAAGTCGCCATCCAAATTACATGTGTCAAATTTGAGATAAGATTTGATTAATTATGAAGTTACACATCATTTTACATAGTTCCCATCTTGAGTTAGTCTATTTTATGCTTACTTCATTTCTCTTTCACTTTTTATCTTCTTATTTTCTAAGTGCATGTAAGATTTCAACCATTTATTGAATTTTTCATACTTTCCAGCTTGAACTAGTATGTTAAATTTAAAACCAATCTTTTATAAGTTTGTTTTTATTTTGTACTGCCCAAACAAGATTTATTATAATTGATTGGCTTAATTAATATATTTTTTGCCATTTGTACCCTTTTTCATACCTTCCATTTTATTACATTTTTTTTCATACTTCCCAACATGATATTAGTATGATTTTACTTGTTCTAATTTGGCACAAAAATCTTTCATATTGGTTTAGAAACAAATTTCTATTTACCATCTCTTGGTTCTTTATACTGAGTCATTTCTTTTTTATTACACACTTTCCAACTTGAAATAGTGTGTAGTACATTTTAGATTGATTATATTTTTCTAAGACCTTTTTCACTTGTTTCTTTTAAACCATGCATTTATTTTTCGTAATGCTAGAAAAGAAACCACATCTCATATATTTACTATAGCATATACAACAAATCTAAATACATGTGCTAGAAATAATTATATCTAAAGCATCCACAAGCTCAACCATAATGAACAAACATAACCAACCATAATGATAGTATACACATCTAAAAAAATACTAACAATGATCCAACACACACCCACACACACACACACACACACACACACACACACACACACACACACACACACACATCAAGAGTTTAATACAACATGTATAACCATATACAATGTTCTAGCTTTATGTCTAGGTCCCATCCTATCTATCTCATGGCCTAGTCACATTGCCTACTGAGTCCTAAATATGACTCCTCTAAATGGTACACTATAAGGAGGCCATTTAAGATCTCAATCCCTCTACTTGTTCTTATAATTATACTACTTTCATTTGTGACTCTACTACCTAGGTTTGGATCTCTGTCATTTATGTTATTGTATCTAAATGTGTTACTCTCTCATTTTCCAGATATTTCCATAATTATAACTCCCCTACACCCATCATTATTAGTGGTTGCATACTCTCCCTCTATATCTGTATCTACCTCAATGCCTCTCTAACTAATCTAAACTAGCTCACTTGAGCTAGGGTAGATGGTACACTTAGATCATCTAGTGTCATGGGGTTATATGGTTGTAGATTATCATATAGGATGTCATGGAGTTCTCCAATAACCAAGGACTCCCATCTTTCCTCATCATCATCACCTACACCTAAAAAATTCCAGACCATATGGATATTAGATCACTATCATATCTCATGATATCTATCTATATTTACTTCCAAATAAAAACTTATGTAACAAATTAATCATCTTTTTTTTGCCTATCTATGTCTCAACTACAATGGTCTCACCATATGCTTGACTACATATCATAGTCTCCCCATATACATGACCTCTTAGAACCTCCTTTGTAGGTCACCTCCTTAACTCAAACCCAGTTGTCATATCTTGTTTTAGTCTCAACCTATATTTGAGTGATCTCTCTATCATCTCCTCTAGCTCACCTATGGGGTCATCTGGGATGGTAATAGTCTTTATTCTCTCCTCTACCTCCTACTTTTATTGATGCCATGTCTTTGGTGGCTACTTCTCATCTCAATGTGGAGATAGTAGTGGTACATTTAGTATCTCTACCTCTACATCCCTATCTTCCTACTCAACTCCTCATTGTGCCCAACCAATCCATGATTACTCTCAATGTGACCTCAGTATCAATCTCACCACTAGTGGCCCTAGTCCTCTCCTCCCTTGTAGGTCCCTCACATGCTAAGCCCAATGATAGATCATTAGTATTAGTGTTGTTAGATGAGGTAGGTCCATCTATCCTACCACTGAATGTGGTTCTCTCCACTAGAAATAGTATCTAATAACCTCTATCCTCATTATAACTGGTGTAACTATGTGCCAACTCACCCATGTAGCTATTATGTGCTCATATGGATACCACATGATGTCTACACATCTCACTAACTATAATTATGGCATGTGGGACATGGCCTATGCTACCTGGTCCTCCCTCCATCTCTATACTCTAGGTGACCTATCATCAATCATATGGGGTAAACTAATAAATTGATACATTTAAAAACTCTCATCTATCCAAGCTATTAGTAATATGATCAAGCCCATGGTCCTATACCCTATAACTAGAATCTCATACATATCATGTACCAATTGGACCCAAATGACCGAGCCCAAGTAATATAGAACTCAATCCTCTAAGATCAACCTATTCAAGTCTACCACAAATAGTGGTACCTTATCATCTGACTTGTGACATCCACTCACTATGTCATAAGGCCTATCATAGGATTTTAGATGTCTAGAATCTATGATGTATAGACATCAAACATATTCACTCTCATGCCTAGTAGTATCATCTCTAAGATTATAGCCCATATGGCTAAGGCCCTCCTCTTTTCAAGACTATTTGGTATCCCTAAGGTCACCTAAGCTCATATTATAAGTATCTCTAAGATGGCACGGACATATTATAACATGATATCCACCTCTACTGTATCCCCATACTATATCCCCATCCATCTACCATCTAAAGGTATTAGTTGATTGTTCCTAGTAAATAAGGAACATGACTAACAAGTCAGCACTGAGGGGGATCCAACACATCTCTGCTATCCTACCTAGACTTATGGATCCTAGTCTATCCCTATCTCCATCTGACAACCTATCTAACAAGTCTAATAACCATGCCACATCTACAAATCTCCAAAATCTCCATCGTACCTATACTCAAGAAACAACAAATGATGTATTAGTTTTTCCATGTCATGAATACTTAAAATACATTCTTTTTACATTTTACATTCAAAATAAGCCTAAATTACTTTATTTTATTCATTTTATCTTTTTTGATCTTTCTTGACCTTATTTGGTTATTTCAGGCAATTTCAGCCCTCTTTCTGCCCTTTTTCATGCTTTTTGTATCATTTTAGCTCTTTAGTAAAACCAGTTTGACCAAAATTTTCCTATAATTTTGTATCATTAACTAAAAAAACTAAGGCAACCCCCTTATCTTCCCCTCCCTAGTGTTGAGTTTCCATTCTATACCTATTAGATGACCTAACAACTTTGAACTAGGCCTTTAGCCTATAGAATGTATAGGGTCAACCCATACCTACTGGGTCAACACTATGGATTTTGCCTAGTTTATAGACTATTGGGTCAACTCAATGCTTTTTTCCTATAAAACCCTTGTATTTTTCTTTAAAAAATGCAATTTTCTTGATTTTTGCCTAAACCCTCCAAACCCATTTTCTATCTTCTTATTTGTTATCCCTAAAATCTAATTTTGCTTCATTCTAACATCTAGAAATGCTTAAAAAACATAATTACTAAAATTACACTTAATTTAATACAAATTTCAAAAACTAGTTTGAGATTCTTAGTTACATACTTGTAATTCACCTGTTGCCACCTCTAGAGCTCCTTGTCGCTTAGCATGTTGTCTCCTCACCATCCTAACTAGTTTTTATCTCCAGAGTTCTTTTTCCCTTCTCTCACAAGTCAAAATAACAAATGGCTTGACTTTTTCCCTATTTAAAAACATTTTTCAAAATTCAAATTCTTTCCATTATTTTAAATAAGATTCTTTATATTGCTTATATCTTTGTTTCTACTCATCTATTTTTCAAACCATAAAATATGTTAGATTCATGATGACATAGAGATTATTTTCCACTATCATATGCCTTTATTCCAAAAAATTTGATTTTTGGCTATTTTTTTCCACTAATTCTATAAGTTCATCTAGTGTTATCTACATTGGAAGCCTTCACATTTTTTTCAATCTAATTCTTTATCTACAACACTAAGGTAAGTTAAAGGTATGTGTTTTTCAATTTAGTCCTTTTATTTATCTTATTTGTTGCTTACTATACTTTACTCAGTATCAACATTGTATGTTACTATGTTCTTTCTCAAAACACCATCTTGTGTGGCACTTACATGAAATGTGATGAGCTTTGAGTGGGGCATATGTATACACATAATATTTTAAAAACTTTTATTAATTATTGACACTTTATATCTTGCAGGAACCTATCAAGTCTCAATCTCACTAAGTGCATGCCTTAAGGGGTGTATCAAAAAAGGGCTGGGTAGACCATCTGTGCTTCATAAGATTATTGTTCCTTTTACCAATTATCATCTACACACTTGTCTCCTAAAACCATTCACCCTAATCTTGTTCTTTTTAGTTCTACAAATTCTAATTTTTCCTCTTTCCATTCCTCTTTTTCTTGCCTTAACACCCTTTTGCTTAGGCAGCTATACTAGGTCGACTGCGTTGACCTGGTATAGTTTAGGGGTATTTTTTACGTTCTTATCTTGTTAGCCTTTCAATCGATGCAACACAGACCTACTGATTTTTCCCCAAAAACACACTGGGTTGACTAGGTTGACCCTATAACACCAATATTCCCAAGAAAATTAAGAGTAAGGTACTCCTTTATTTACAAATTCATTTCCCACCATTTCATAAGTGAAGAATTATTGGTGAAGAAGTACAAATGGGCATCTGCTTATTAACCATTCTACTCGAGGAATAAATCTTAGGGATCCATACTTTATTTGGAGATATGGATATTGTCTTATGGATAAGTGTTTTAGATGCTTAGATAGGTTGTGTACATGAGAGATGATTTATCTTAGTTATCCTTACCTACCACAATAATATCTTATGAAACACCTTGGCCAAGGGAGAGATTGAGGCTCAGAGGGTTCATCTTCAAAGGTAAGTATTCCTAAATTCATTTCTCTTTTGTAAAAGTAGATAGATAATGCATTTATATTCTTCTCCCATATATTAGGATTCCATATACATTGATGTGAGTATGTGTCTTATAGTACATTTTTAATCTAGTTGTTTATTTTATTATTTTTAACCCTAAATTTGTACCATAAGATTTGGTGTGCACCAGATTAGATTTTTCTTTCTTGTTATTATAATAAAGTCAATGTTTTAAACTTTAGGACTCCATTAGGGTTGTTGTGCAATTATGTTATATTGTAGGCTTTTGAACCCTTCCTAACATGATATGTTGTGACAAGTGATGCCCTAATCAGTTCTAGCATATCCCTGTATTGGTCATGCTCCTATTTAATAAATGTATCCCCAATCAAAAATGTAGGTATGCTTTATCTTCTCTAAGCCAAGATTGATTTATAAACATGATGCATTTATGATTGTATACATAACTTATTATCATAAAGACAAAAGGGTTCATAAATTAGTGTCTAAAATATAACATAGATCAACCTCACAAAAGCTAAATCTTCTTTTTATTTAAAAATAAAGTGCAATGGCTTCATAAATAAACCAGCACATCCCATAAATTAAGGCACACATTGAAATATATAATGCCTATCCTCTTACAAATAGATATTCATTTTGGTAAATAGAGATTTGATATTCTCCTGACATCATCCAAAGTTGTAAATTCTATATTCTAAAGTTTTATAAGATAGGCCTAGAAACCATAAATCAATAGATAAGATTAAGCCTTTTCATATCATCAATACTATTTTGAATTTCACTGTGTTGGATATTCACCACTAGAGAATCATCCAGCACCTTCATCCATCCTATTTTAGTCTTTCAAAGATTTATATTTGACATGCATAAGGTTTGGTGAATAATTTTTTTCTCTCTATTGGTTACTATAGAAGATCGAGGTGTTTATAAAGCTACTTTAAAATTCATACTCCTAAGGATTTGGCCCATAGTTTACATTCAAACCAGATCAATCCTTTTCTCAATCATAACTTAATGAAACATGGTTTCCTAAATAGTTCAAGGTCTAGAAATTGGAAAACATGTTGATTTGGTAGTCATCAATTAAGGATCAAGGATCAAAACTTGACATGACAACTATGTCATGGCTTGGTCAACCATGATACCACTCCCAAGCTCAAAATGGCAACTTAAGAAAGGTTTTCTAGGCATAACATAAGCAAAATGTTGAAACCAAACACTTGTGAACGTAAATTTCATCGTCACCCTAAACAACTCTTTACACAAACCATGGACAGATAGCCACTAAAATTATAACTCTGCATAACATTCATTTTAAAATTCAATTATTTTTTTAATTTTAAATTAAGTAAAATATAAAAGTTAAATAAATTTTTAATGTTAAATTTATTTAATTTTTAAAAAAAAATTATACACATGAGATCGTTGTCACCCTAAACAATTATTTATACAATCCAAAAATAATAACTACTAAAATTATAACTCTACATAACTTTCATTTTCAAAATTCAATTATTTTTTTAAATTTTAAATTAAATTAAATAAATAAAATTAAATAAATTTTTAATGTCAAATTCAAATCTTATTTCTTATCACGTATCTAATGAAAAAGAAAATAATAAAAAATGAAATTGTGAATAAAAAAATTCAAATAAATAATATTTTATAAAAAATAAATATTTAATATAAAAAAGAAAATGATAAAAACTGAACTTGAAATATTTAAATAATAATAACAATACTAATAATAATTTTAAAAATAAATAATTCTTTCATTTCAATTTTAAGTTATTTGTCTAAAACTCTTTACGAATTTTAATTTTTAGTTTTAGTAATACTTAATTTTTAATTAAAATATAAATAAATTAATAATAATTTAATTATAATATAAAAATTAAATAATTTAAAATAGTTGCATGTGGTTTAATTTAATTTCTTTCTAATTGTTCTTATATGTTAGTTAGAATATAAAAATTTAAATAATTTCAGTTGATTGTTGGCTTTATTTATAGACTTTATTTAATTTTGAAGAGGTGAAGGGGAAGGCGGTTAAGAAAGTATCTAACTTTCTATGCACACAATTTTTTTTGTTTGTTGCAAAACAAGGAGAAATTTTCTTCCCTCTTCTATAATAGAAAAAAAAAATTCCTGGACATAAAAAATTTAGATGATAGTTTGAAAAATTCAAACAATAGATTGAAAATTTTAGATGATAGATTGAAAATTTTAGATAATAGATTAAAAATTTTCTATTTTCTATAAAAATTCAAGTATGATATATGTAATTTTCAATTTTTTATGAATTGATTATTTTATTTGTTGTTAGCTAGCCTTACAATGTTTCTAAACCTAAATTTTCCACTGTATGCATATTTTTGTTTGTATTTCATTCTATTATTTCTTTTAATTGACCGAAATATTATATTTCCTATTAGTTGTAGAAGCAATGGGGTAAGCACATGTTTTGGGTTATTATTGCTATCAATTGAAGGAAATAATTGATGTGAGTTGGCTGTAGTATAAGGGTATTCATGTTTCTATATCTGTATGGTGTTTATTTAATTTTAAAAATAATCATTGTATTTAGGAATTATGGTCACATGTTTTATGGTCAAGTTACTATTTTTTCTCAATTGATAGCAATTGTAATAATAAATGTCAGTTGGCATTATCAATGTGGAAAGCATAAGCTTATTTGTGTTTGTTTCAAGTTTTTGAAATTAGATCGTTATGTATCTAGGCCTTTGATTCACCTGTATAAGTTCAATTTTTTATTTTTCAATTGATGGGATCTTTCTTGTTAGTTTACAACATCATTGAGGGAAGTGTAAGGGTGATTTTGTCCATGTTATCCTCTTTGAAATCTCAAAAAATAGTGTATGTAGGGCTTGTACCCACCATTTGTAAGCTCAGGTAGTAATAGAGATTTGTGACTTTATTAGCGAAGCTTATATTTTCTTTATTTGTAAATCTTGGGTGAGCTTTATAGGGTGTCGTTAAGGTGGCATGTGGTAATCTTGCACCATTTTCATAAAGTTTTATAGACACAGGTGATTCCTGAATGGTTCTTATAACACCATGATGAAACTTCACTAGATGTCTACTAGAGTGTGTGGTGAAAGGGATTTGAACCTAAGTAATACTCTTACTAGTGTCCCTAGTTTTTGCATAATTTTGAATCATCTTATTGAATTTTCCATATTTTCCTTGATCCATTGGGGTAGGGTGAGGATCTTTTGTAAACCATGTTTTAGGTATTGTATTTTCCATAACCAACCCATCCTCCTCTAGAGGCTCATCAACTAGCAATGAAGCAAAATGATTCTCAACCATAGAAGTCCCAGAATTGGGGTTCTTATGTTTAACAATATGATTTTTGTTGGATCCTAAAAACCCTTTTATTTAGGGTTTCCTTATGGTTTTCATGCACAAATATTTTTCAATCCCTTTCTAAATTCCCATACTCATGGAAAAGTCTACTCCTAAAAGGGATGTCCTCATAATCATCTTCTTGTTCCTAGATCCTGTTCCCAAATTTCAAAGTGATCTTTTTAACAAAAGGATTGTTAAAATACAAAAAAATCATATTATTACATAGGTAATGTTCTCAAAATGTAAAGTATTAATAACCATAAAAGTGCCAAGTGTGTAACCTATTGCCACAAAGATAGAAGGGTTCATAAATTCATCTGGGAGCCCAAAAAATATAACCTAGATCGACCCCCCAAAAGGCAACTCTTTTTTTGACTTGAAAATAGAGTGCCATGGCTTCATAAATAAATAACGCATCCCATAAACCAATGATGACACTAGAATATTTGGTACATATCCTCTCATAAGGAAATATCTATTAGACTAAATAGAGATTTGATATTCCCTTGACATCATCTAGAGTTTTGAATTCCATATTTTAAATTTTTATAAGGTAGGCCTGAAACCCATAAATTAATAGATAAGAGCATGCCTTTTCAAATCATCAATACTATTTTGAATATCACCATGTTAGATATTCATCATCGGAGAGTCATGCACTGCCTTCACACATCATGTTTTAATCTTTCAAAGATTTATATTTAGCATGTGTTAGCATTGGTGAATAAATATTTTTCCTCTATTAGTTTCTACAAAAGATTGTGGTGTCTATAAAACTACTTTAAAATTCATACACCTAAATTTTTGGTCCATAGTTTACATTCAAACTAAATCAATACTTTTCTCAGCCTTAAACTTATGAAATAGGTTTTTCCAAATGAAATAGGGTCTAAAAAATGGAAAACATGTTGATATGTTAGTCATCAAATTGGGATCAAGGATCAAAACTTGGCATGGATAATAGAGTTGTGGCTTAGTCAATTCTACTACCCCCTCCCGAGCTCAAAATGATAACTTAAGTAAGGTTTTCTAGGAAGAACATTGGTATAATGTAGAAAATAAACACTTGTGAATGTATATTGCATAAACACCACTTATAAAACATATGAAAGACAAGTTTGAACACTAACATAATGCATAAACTATACACATGAGACCGTCATCAACTTAAAAATTAGGGGCAATCACCGCTGAAACTATAACTCTACATAACATTCATTTTCAAAATTCAATTATTTTTTTAATTTTATCTTTACACAATCCAATAATAGATAGCCTCTAAAACTATAACTTCACATAACTTCCATTTTCAAAACTTGATTTTTTTTTAAATTTAAATAACATAAGATATAGAAAATTAAATAATTTTTAATGTTAAATTTGATTATTTCTTTTTTCTTTTCTCTTATCTTATCTAATTAAAAATAAAATTTTAAAAAATAAATTGTAAATAAATTAATTGAAATAAATAATATTTTTTTAAAAAAAATTTGAGAAAGAAAATGATAAAAAATGTGGATAGACTCAAATAAATAATATTTCTTGAAAAATAAATATTTAATCTAAAACTCTTTAATGAAATTAAATTTTAAAATAATAAAATAATTTAATTGAAATATGTTTATAATAAGACTAAGAATAAGAATATAAAAAATTAAATAATTCTTTTATTTTAATTTCAAGTTATTTGTCCTTTCATATGCACCAATCATATAAATCATATTTTTAGAAAAAAATAATAATCTAAAACTCTTTATTGATGTTAATTTTTAGTTTTACTGATGTTAACTTTTAATTAAAATATAAATAAATTAATAATAATTTAACTAGAATATATAATATTAAATAATAAGTACATTCTAATAATTTCATTGTATTCAAAGGGGCAACCTTTAAGACACCTGATATTATAATAAATTCACTTCATGTCTAATAGGTCTTATATACCTATGATACCTATTTTGCTATATTTAAAAATATAGGTCCTTTTTGAATGTTGGTTGTAGTAGATTTCCTCCCTACTTTCTAATTAGTATCATTTTTTATTTTTTTATTTGAAACTTGACTTATTCCATTTGGATCTAGAATGAAAGGGATATCCCCATAAGAATGAGTAAAGGACTAACTCTCAAATGGGAGAGTCATCAAAATCATCACTCAACTTTGTGTTTGTGTTCTAATTTTTAACCATTTTTTTTTCTAATGGGACTGGTATTCTTCTCAACTATTATGTCCAAACCCTAATCGATTAGAGGGATGGAGATAACAATAATATATTTCCTTGATCTATTAAGATAGGGTGAGGATATTTTGTAGACTACATTTCAAGGATTGCAGTTTCAATAACTAGGTGATCCTCCTCTAGAGTTTCATCAACTAGGAATGAAGTAAAACAATTCTCAAACACAAAAGGCCTAGAATTGGGGTTCTTGAGTTTAATAGTATGACTTTTTTGGAATCTTAAAAACCCTTATAATTAGGGGTTTATTTAGGTTTTTCATGCACAGAGAGTGTGAAATCCTTTTTTAAATTCCCATTCTTATGGAAAAGTCAACACCTAAATGGGATATTCTCATAATCTACTTCTTTTTCCCAAACCTCATCCCCAATTTCAATGTGATCTTTTTAGTAAGGGGATGTTAAAATATATAAAAACACATAGTATTTCATAGACAATATGCTCAAAATGTAAATAAGTATTAACATCCATAAAAGTGCCAAGGGTGTAACCTATATACACAATATTTTCAAAACTTTTATTGGTTACTTACACTTTGTATCTTGTAGGAACAAATCGAATCTCTATCTCTATGAGTGCATGCCTTAAGGGGTGCACCACAAAATTTGTGGGTGGACCATCAATGTTTCATAAGATTTTATTTATTTTTACCACTTTGCATCTACACACTTGTCTCCTAAAACCATTTACCCTAAGCTTATTCTTCTTAGTTCTACCCATTCTGGTTTTTTCCTCTTTTCATTCCTCCTTTTATTGTTTAACACCCTTTTTACTAGTTAGTTGTACCAGATCAACTAGGTTGACCTAGTACAACTTAGGGGTATTTTTCACTTTCTTATCTTGTTAGCCTTTCCACTGACCCAACTCAAACCTAGTGATTTGTCCCCAAAAACACATTAGGTCAACTAGGTCAACCTTGTATAGCTAACATCTCTGAGAGGATTTAGGACAAGATACTCCTATATATACAAGTTCATTTCCCACCATTTTAGTAGAGAATAATTATTAAAAAATAAGTGTGAACAAACATCTACTTATTGACCATTCTACTTGAGGAATTTTGCTTAGGTTTCCATACTTTATTTAGAGATATGGATCTTGTCTTGTGGATAAGTCTTTTGGATGCTTAGATAGGTTGTGTATCCTAGAGATGATTTATCTTAGTTATCCTTACATACCACAACAATCTCTTATGAAGCATCTTGGCCAAGGGAGAGATTTAGGTTTGATGGATTTATCTTCAAAGGTAAGTATTCCAAACTTTATTTCTCCTCTATAAGAGTAGATAGATAATGCATTTGTATTATTCTCCCATGTATTAGGATTACATATACATTGGTGTGAGTATATGTCTCTTAATACATGTTTATTTTAGTTATTTGTTTTATTATTTCTAACCCCCACTTTATGCCACAAGCTTTGGTGTGCACTAGATTAGATCTTTATTTCTTATTATTAGAATAAGGTGAACATTTTAAACATTAGGACACCATTAGGGTTGTTGTGAAATTTTGTTAGACTATAGACTTTGGAACCCTTCTTAGCATGATATGATGTGACAAGTGATCCCATAATCATGTCTAGAAGATCTCCATATTGGTTATTCTCCCACTTAACAAATGTATCCCCGATTAGAAGAGTAGGTATGATCTATCTTTTATGAGCTAGGATTTATTTATAGACATGATACATTTATGATTGCATACATTCTGGTGAACCTGATATGAACTAACCCTTGTAGGATTTGTTCACTTTTACTTCATTTAATTTATTTCTTTTAATTGTCATTTTTATCATATATTTTGACATTTTAGATTGATTCTATCAACCCAACTCTTTTTCTCTATGCATAGGTTTCAATAAATAGGAAACTAGATCAACCCAGTTGACCTAGCATAGGTTTCCAGCCTTTTAGACATCTAGCTTAACCTATTAGGTCAACCCTATCAACCCCTTATAGTTTCAACACTTTACAATAGGTTCCTGCACAACTTGATTAATCCTGTTAACCCAATTTGTAGGTTTCTCAATTATACTTCAAGGTTATTCATCAAAAATATTCCTTAATTACATATTTGATACACCAAAGTTCCTTTCTACTTTACTATTTATTTCTTTTCATAGTTTTTAGTCTTTAAAACTACCTTTGCATAGTCAACTAGATCAACACTATCGACCTAGTTTTGTGTTATGTGTGATGTTTAAAATAATTGGATCGACACCGTCGACCTAGTTCATTTTCAAACTTTGCTTCCACAGTATAAGTTTAACCTTATCGACCCTATTTAGTATTATGTGCATATAGTTTCAATAATGTACCTTGTTTTAAATTGGAATTAACCTCATTTATGTTAGTAATTAGCTCACATCTTTCTTTTCTTGTTGCTGACATGCTTAGAATAGTTCACATAGTTTAATTAGGAGATTTTTAATTAATCACTTACCTTCACTATTTTATATTTTATGCACACATAACCAAATCACATAAGATAAATAAGCACTTTAACATTTATCTACCTTAGGCTAATCTACTTGGATTTCATCACCAATGGGGAAGTCAACTCTAATGCTCTAGTCAAGTATAAAGCATGGTTAATGGTATATTTTGGCTAAGCACCCAACACCCTTACATTATGGTGTGTAAATTAAGGGGGTAAGCCCTAAAACCAGGCCTATATCATTACCTCTATAGTCTCTTTTAGCCCAAACTACCTGAAAACCATCCTTAGATTGTTATCTAGTACCTTGTTTATAGCCAGCTTCCAATCACATTTAAAATCATTCTTAATAATCTAATAAACATTTAGGTTAACCAATTAGTTAGATTTACTTTTCAAGTTATTTTCTTTCTCTTTGTTCAATTGTGTGCACAAAAACCTACATTAGCCAGTGTTGGTATAATATTTTATTTTATGTGCTTCAATTAAATTGGCCAACATTAATCCAATTGATTGTCTATTTCCTTTTAGTACTTAATGTTTTTCATTACTTACAATCTATGTTTTTCATTACTTACAAAGCTAGATTGGTTCATTTTTCAACCTATTTTTGGGATTATTAAATTCCCTATCTACTATACTAGATCGACCCATCAACCTAGTAGTTTTTTGCCTTCTGTATACTATACTAGATTGACCCAATCGACCCAGTAGTTTTTTTTCCTTTCATAAACTATATTAGATTGACCTAGTTGACCCTATACTATTTTAGTCACCTCTTTTTACATTTTCTTTATCATCTCTCCTTTATTCCTTCATCATGGACTTTCTATTTGGTGACATTTCTAAATCATAGTCAACAGACATGATGAACTTTACCAATCCTCATAAGGTCTCCCATAGGTAGAGTAGGATTCCTCTTTTAGATGATAGTAATTTTCATATTGTTACTCACATAATGAATTATATGATCCCTCTTCATACCTATTTTCAACACAATCCTCATCTTTTCTTAGAGAACTAACCTGAGTTAGAGTATACTCTTGAATGCTTTTATTTATCACCAAATTTCTTGAACACTAAAGAAAGGATCACTCTACCGTTTATAACCTCATGATTAGTGATCAAAATAAATAGCCTCATTCACCTACTCCTACATTCAATACTAGATTTGAGGGTACCACTTTCCTTAATTCTCAACATTTTCTTTTAATTTTGACCCCTTCTTATGCCATGACATATTCTCTAACTTCTTTTACCTCCATGCCTAGTATTTCAACTAACATGGTAGGTTCTACATCTAATGGGCCTCTCATAAGATCCATATTCTTAATCCTTCCACTAATTCATCATTTTATACATAAGGTAATCATTCTTCTAGTGCTTCATCTTCTCAACCATTCACTAGTCCATCTCTTACCTCACAAGCAAATTTTACCACTAATGTCTCATATTCTCATAATTCTTTCCAAGCTCATTTCAACACTAATATTGGTTCCCAATCCGCTAATACCAACACAAATACCAATTCTAATTCCTCTAATGTTAATCAAAAACACCAAATTTTGTTACAAACTCTTAATAAAATGAATACCTTTAAATTGCATAACACAAATCAAATGATGATAATGTAAAACCACCTTCTTAACCTTAGATCTCATATACAACCAATGGCTTGGGGCACACATAACCAAAATGTTCCCCATCCTCCTCTTTAAGATTATAAAGGAAATCTCATTCATCAACATCCTTTAATTAATAAAACCATTAAACATCTACAAAATGAACCTCTCAATACTCAAATTACCAACATTGACATAGGAGGTATAACACCTACAATTTATTATAATGGGTCGATCGATCCTACCCTTCACCTTACAACATTTGGAAATATTTACAAGGATTGGGTTAAATTAAACACCTTTGTTGTTACCAAGATCTTAGCCAAAATCCTCACAGGTGATGCCTTGGATTGGTATAATCAACTTAGATATCATTCCACTTCTATTTTGGAAGACTTATTAAATGCTTTAGTGAAAAAATTCTAAACTAAAGACCTTCTTGAAAACACATTGGCCCATTTCATTAATTGAAAACAACATGAGAATGAAACTACCCAAGCCTTTGTTAAGAGATAGAAGACTTTGTCAAACAAATGTGAACATAACATGGTGGATGAAAATATTTTCCATCTCTTTACAAATGTTCTCTTTAATAAATTAAAATATCAATTCTGTACTCTTTATCCACATACATTGGAGGAGGCTATTGACCAAGCTAAAAGATAAGATTTCCTAATATATCAATTCAATCCACCCAAACTTTCTATAGGTCCTCATTTATTACTTTAAAAAATCCATAATATCACCAATGATGGTGTTACCAATTCTTATGACACCATTCATAATGTTCAAGTTTTCCTTCCTAACCCTTCTTTGGAACTAGCTCCTTCTTCTCAATAATTTACCAATCCTCATTTCTCTTCACTAAACAACATTAACATTCACAAACAATATCCTTAATTAAATTGATTAAGTGTCTACCTAGGCTTTTTCCATGAGAACTTAAGTCTACTCATCCTATGAAATCTTGGTATTATCATATATACACCTAAAATTTCTTACTTAATTAATACCATTAATATTCCTATTAGATGACACTAATTCCACTTATCCTTCTTTTATCATACTAGTTTAGCATAATTCTAGCCATTTATTTAATATCCCCTTCCTTTATTATCCTTCATCCACTATCCTTAGTCTAATCCCATTTTATCATTAATTTATCTTAATCCCCATTATCTTAAATCTAATCCTAGTTATCTACTATATGATAATTTTAAATTCCCATAACCCTACCTACCCACCTACTAGCCTACTCCCTAGGCTTTCCTACACCCCTAGTAACCTAATCCTTCTCTAATCCCCATTTAACCTTCCTATAATCATAATTAACTCCTAAAGAGAGTTATATAACTCTTCAAATCTATAACTCTATTTAACCTAGGCATCCTCTCTAGAAACCTCTAACTCTAGAGGTTCTAAAATAATCTAATATTCCTTGGATAATCTACAACCATTGATTCCCTCCCTCTAAATTTGAATCTCAACCCTTGATCTTTCCTCCACAATCTATATATTCAAGCCTTTTCCTCCATAGAAAGAGAGATCATGAATCCATAGAAAATCCATGTCTAATTGTCCATTGAATCCTCCATAAACAATCCAACATCTAGAAACATCCTAATGTCAATATGAGTCAAGGTAATCCATCAATCTTAATATCTTTATATTTTTTTTTATCATGGCTTGAAGCATTTAGGATTTAGAATTCAGGTGTAGGATTTAATATTTATTCCATCTAGTTACACTTTATTCTAATATATTTAGGATTTACTAAGGTAGTTGGTTATTTGAGTGATTGAATTGCATGATTTAATCCTTGAGCTTAAAAAAACCTACATTTTGGTGACCATAGTGGGATGGTTCCACAAATTAATCAATTTTGCATTTTTAGAATCATTTTGGATAACCTATAGGTCTAATTGAATCAATAAATCTCAAAAAAAATGTAATTTTTATGAGAATAGGTCTCAGTCACAAGTTTGCATTGATAGTGGTAACATTATCTAGGCCAGTTGTGATATTACCCTTGCGAGTAGTTATTTTGCACTAACTATTAATTGTTTGTAGGATTTTAGCCCTTCAATAATATCATGACTTGATAGTCATAGATTTTTAAGGCTAGTCACAACTTTGTTAACTTGATTCATGACTTTATATGATCTTCCATTTTAATAGTGCATGCTTATCTTTTTTGACAATCCCAACACTTACAAATCATAGCTTTGTGAGTGGTCTCACAATATTATATATGCAAGTCACATTTTTTATTATTTTATGTCCATATCTATTTTAAACAAAATTTTGACTTAGTAAATCATGTTTTTATCCCGTAATCCATGATATTGTGATTGTGACTCACGATTTTGTAAAAAAAATCATGACACTTTTATTTTCTTCATTTTGTCCTCCCGCCCCTACATACTGATATTGAATGATTTTTGCATAGTGTTTGTCTTTTTTACAGGGATCAACATCAAGCAGGGATTCTTCAAGTGAGCTCCATATTACAAAATCCCTAAACTCAGAGTTCTAATGCTATCTTAGAGATCATTGTCTTAGAATCACATTTTCTTTGAAGTTATTAATATCTGCCCATTATCCTATAGTATCTCATGGATTAACATTGACCATTGTCTTGTATTTACATACAAAACATATCTTTCTATCCCAATGATTTATTCTAATCTCCTATTGTTGTTTTCATATATATGATTTTATCTATGCAGGTAAGATAAGAAAATATCATTGATTAGAACTTGCTAGTCATAGAAACCCAGGCTTCAAATCACTGCATCCAAAGTGGTTTTATCTTGGAATGAAAATACAACCAAAATTTTCCATCACCGATGAAACTATTGGTTAAAAAATGCATGGGAATGTTATGTAACCTTGTTAAATTATGGTATTGTGTTTTGTCATTTTAGTTAAAACTTGCCATATGTTTGTTGCTATTATCTTGACACCTTTTTAATAGTTGTTTAATTTTTTTTTAAAACTATTGCACATACACATTTCAAGGCACATGTCTATTACAACTTGCTTAAGATGAACATTTAAAATTTTGAAACTTAATCAAAATCACTATTAGCATTTTTATCTTAAATAGTGATATTGTAGATATAATAATAGTTTTGTGTTTTTGATCTAATCCTTTTTTATTTTGCCATTTTAAATATTAGTTTTGGTTCTAAAAACTAAAACTAATAGGGCAGATTTAAAGAATATTCACTCTTTGGAAATATTAATTCTACTTAGTTTTGATATCACTTTGTCCTTTAAAATCAATTTTTTTGAATAATATCATAAAATTTTAACTTATAGTTCATCATGATCATTGGATATAATCAGTTTTTGGTATTTTAAATCAACTTCTTGCATAGATGATAATTTTTGATCACATAGTCTATAAGTCTAAAAAAATTATCATTTTCCATAATATCATAATTATCGATTTATTCTTAGTAGTGGTTTTATCATTTTGAGTCACAATTTCGTGATTTATGACAAAACCATGATTATCGATTATATAGTGAATAATGGTGTTGTCATTCTTAGTCATGGTATTGTAGGTCTAACCACTATGTTGCAAGTAACCATCATGATCATCTATCAATCACAATATCATCATTTGCAAGTAATGGTTTTGACATCCCAATAGCGGTATTGAAATCTCTAGTAGCCGGATTGTGTTGTGTAGTTGCAAGTTTATAGAGAGTCATGGTTTTGCATAAAATCATCAAAACTTCTAATATTTGTGTTATAGTACCTATCTCTTTGAGTGATGCCTAGACTACTAACACATGTGCTTCCAGGCCACCTATCAAAGATCCATTTTAGCACTCTTAAAATCATTTTAGAATCATTTTAATCCATTTTATCTTATATGTAATTTTTAATCATCTTGTTGTGTGTATGTCTTTCTTTAGAAAAATCATTCCTTATATATAATTATGTGTATTGATTTGTAGATAATTTGTTGTATTATTTTCAATCACCCATAGGTAATTAAAATGGTTAATTAATTATATGTGTTTTTCATGTTTATCAACCTTCCCTCTAGGATAGCATGTGACATGGAATTGACACCCATGCATGAGCTTACTTTATAAGGCTTAGTGTCATGGATTTCATCATCATGCATTGACCAAACTCTATGTTTTGGTGAAGTTTAATAATCAGGGATAGTTGTTAATAGGCTAAGTAGTTGACACCATACAAGTCATTTGTGAAGGAGAAGAGTTAACTCTCTGAACCAAGCATTAGACAACACCCTGTATAGACTTGGGCCCTAATGTACCTCTATGTATATTGGGTATGCCCTTAGAGATCTCATTCAACCTAGTATAGGACCTTTCAACCATAATAAGTGTACTGCTATAGGGGTCAGTATCAACTTTGAAGTAGCCATCATGTGCGAATAGGGTTGAGAGGGTTCAATTGTACCATAATGGGTCACTAGCCTAAAACCTCACCTATGAAGCTATTGGATAGTGCATACATTAGCTTATACACCCTTGAGTTTACTAATCATATGTTGTGGCTTGTGTTCTTGGGTGTGTATTTTGTTAAACCCATATTATTTTGAGTTGAGTTAGCCTTTGCCTATCCAAACCTATCTAGGTCATTTACACATATCATATTATATATCTTTACCACATCTCTATCATATCATCTTTTGTATATATATCCTAGTAATCATCCTCATCATTTTATCACTTTGTACATATCTCCCCCAACATCCTTTTGTATACATCCTAGTCATCATCCTTGTCATCATCCTCATATTGATTTGTATCTCTATCACATACATCTTGTCTTGCATATCATTGTCTTGTCAATCTCATCATCATCCCTTTGTAACTATTTTGTATATCCCATCTACCATCTCACCCCTATCACACCCTAGTTTAACTATAATCACCCATCATTAGTCATACTCCCATCACCCACATCTCATCTTCTATATCCTAGTTATCATTATACATTGTCTCTTCATACATCTTATCCTTGTCATACCCACTCATTCTTAGTCACCTTCATAACCCAATCACATCTAAGATCCTTACTCAAGTCCATATAATCACCCACTTACCTTCGCATACCCACCTCATCCCTTCCTAGTCTCACCATATCCCCACATCATAGGTCATACCCCCATCTTACCTTATACATCCTTACCTTCATATATTCTGGTCATCCCCATCTTGTCTTTATCCCCTCCTAATCTAACCCTCTATACCTATTGTTAATTATCACCCCATGCACTTGCATATTTTGATCATCATCATACTTATCATCATCCTCTTTAATCTATTTTCTATATCCCATCTACCATCTCATCCTAGTCTAACCATATACACCTATCATATCCACCCAATCCTAATTGTCATCCTATATATCTTAGTTTTACCCTCTTGTACATAAATGTTTTCTCTTGTACATCATACTAGTCATATCCCATCCTAGTCCCACCTATCATTCATCCATCACTCACCCATCTTAATCTTCATCTTGTCCATATTTATCTCTCTATCAATTTATACATATCATCATTTTATACTTTTCCCCATATACCATTTTGTCTTAAACATATTTACCCATACCCCTATTACCAATATCTTTTACATCATTATCTTGTTATTCTCTTGTATATATCCTTTCATCTTGTACATCCTCATCATCATCCCCTTGTATATATATACAAGGGGATGATTAGGCAAGGATGTACAAGATGATGGGGTATGACTAGGATGAGATGAAGACAAGATAGTATGGGATATGTAAAAGGATGTACAAAAAGATGATATATATATATATATATCATCTTTTTGTACATCCTTTTACATATCCCATACTATCTTGTCTTCATCTCATCCTAGTCATACCCCATCATCTTGTACATCCTTGCATAATCATCATCTTGCATATATTTGTCATCTTTTTCTTCTATATCCTTTTCATTATCCCATCTCCTATCCCAGATTAGTCACACCTTGTCATGAGACCACTTCATCCATAATCAATCACACCATAGTATTGATCATTCCCATCTCTTACATATTTGATCATAACCCATCACCTATCTTAATCTCATCTTGTCTAACCATCCACATTCTACCCTATGTCCACCTCATCCATAGTCCTAATCATCCCCATACCATCTTGTCTCATTATCCCATCACCTTGTATATCCTTGTTTTACCTTCTTGTACATAATTTTCTCTATTTTACATCCTTTTAATCACATCTTATCATTAGACCCATACATCATTAGTCATCCCTTAATCACATCCTAATCATACCTCATCATCCACATCTTATCTTAAATCCATACTTGATCACTTGTCATGACCTTGCCTTCATCACCCATCTAGTCATCACCACATCTTATCCTAGTTGGCTTCTAGGTCACATACATGTCTAAACCATCCACCTTTCATTACCTATATATCATTTCATCATCACACTTATCCTTATTGTATCATCCTCATCACCTAATCCTACCCTATCCCATCATGAGAATATTGGTCTATGGTTTTGAACTAGTCCTATCATCTACATCATCTACATCATCCTACTCCAATATCATTTATCTTTTGGTAAGATACTCATATCTAGTCAATATCTAGTTAGTATCTTGTCACCTTGCCAGTCTCAATCTAGCAAACCCATCAATCTGATCTAGTCTAATCATATTTCTGTATTCATCAATAGCACCCATCATATCTTCCTCTTGATAGTTTTGAATATCAGGCACCCATCACATTCTAGATCCTTTTGCTAGCTTGATAACTAGGCATTGTTGAAAAGTTATTAGAACCTATTACAATATCAATATGACATTTTATCATAGTCCTTAATCTATTAGTCTATCTCATATCTATCATTACAAATCATACTAGTTTGATCCTTTCAATCTATTTTTTTCAAGAACATTATCCAATCCTTATCTTATCTACATCACCCATCATATATCATCCAACACCATGGAAATAGATTATTCCTTCATTTACCAATACATATATGATATATTTTTATGACTCATTATGATGTTGTATCTCTTTTTGAAGGTGTTGATCCCCTTCAACTCATGTCACCTCTCATCCAAGCCCTATCATGTGAATCCTATACTAATCTTCCATCTGCTAGCCTTAAACCAATGTCTACCAATTCCTATACTAGAAAATGGAATCCAATCTTGGCCACCTTGAATACATCCACCCAATCATATCCACAACCATCTAATCATAAGTTTGATGCTTCCATACCTGATTCACAACATGAAGTGGGTCCTTATACTCCCCTTCCCATATCATTAGAATCCCTTTTCAAATAACTTGTCATTTCTAACATGATGATCTATCTATCTATCTAACATCTTGATCCCACTAAGCCAAAGCCCTTTTGGTATAAAGATAACCAATATTGTGCATATCACCAAACTTGAGGCATACCATTAATCAATTCTGACTTTTTCAAGATTTTGTCCAAGACCTCATTGATCAAGGTGATATATAATTGATGATGAACTAGATGCATCCACATCCCCAATTGAAAAAAAATAGGAATGACAAGTTTACCTTCCCAATCATGATCAAGCTATTCCCTTTCAAAGCCAAGGTCAAGATACCACACCTATCCTCCATGATCCTTCCATCCTAGACAAATCTTCCATCAAAGCTAAGTCTATCTCCCATGATCCTAGTCTTCCCATCTCTTATGAACCCTTATATGACCCTTTCCCTTAATCCATCATTACTCCATCATCTCCATCTCCCCCATCACATCAAATACCCAATGTTGAGAGGTATATCATAGACAATTAACCTAGTACTAGTAGCATTGCATCTTGCACATCAAATTCAGCACAAGCCTTATCTACATCAAAATCCATCACCAAGCATTATTTTAAGGAAAATCATGTTGATAATTCTTGTCCTTTTGAGGACACCTCTAATTCAAATACCTCCAATCCATCACCAAGCATTCTTTTTAGTTCCAATTAGGATGATGAAGTCATAAAGGATTTCTTATGATATTTATCTATCAAAGATTGTTAGAGTAAGTTTGATCCTCTTTCAGATGCATCTACTACAACTAGTCTGAGTGATCCTTTTAATGGTCTTGAGGAGATTTTATTTGATGTCAAAACTAGGTCTCATAGGAACCCCTATCAATACTATGCTACCCCATCACCACTCATTGACCTGACCATACCATCTCCATCACCATCCTCCATAATAGATCCCTTTCTTCCCATCAATGATCATTCAATCACTTCCCAAAATAAGGAAAAATATGAGAATGCATCATTTTACCCTTTCTTGAGTAACATAAGGAGTACCAAAAATTTAGAGGTCTAAGACTATATGCCAAAATTCATAAATAATGATCAAGCTATATTTGATCTTGCAAATCAAAATTAAGAAGAATAAAATCATTGACCTAATCTAAAATTATCTTTCCCTATTGAATCCCAATATTTGGCACTAAGGGACCATCAAAATCATCATAATATTCCAAGTCAAGAATCAATCTCCTATGATGAAGTCCAAAATCAGGCATCAAGGGGTAGTCAAAATAAAATACAATGAAATGCTTAAAAGTATATGGTTGATCATCCATCAAATAATCATATTAAAGATGAACCACATCATCAAAGTGTCTTAGATCTCCTATAATATTTTGTCATATGGAACCAATAAAATGAAGCATGTCCCACATCTCTAACACTATATGTGACTGCTAGTCCTAATCTTCCATCACCCATCACCCCATCTTATCATGGTCTCATCATTCATTTTATTCCTAATACTCCATTACCCATCATACCATCATATCTCGATCCTATAATCCATTCAAGACCCTTACAAGAAAATCAAGATATAATCAAATCCATACCCAACATCACTAACTCAAGTATCATTATCTCTCCTAGGGGCAACAAAGACACTTGGTCTAGATATCTAGAAGGGTCACCATCAAGAATCACTAAAGGCTACCAAAACATCTAAGCATCTATCATCCATCATAGAATAGGTGTTAGATAAATAATCCATCAAATTTCCACACCTTAAATCTTATCTATCATCAAATAACTTGATATGCCCATCCAAAAAGTTAAAAAAAAAACATTAATCTAATGGTGAAAACTAATCTTCTAACACCTTGGGTAAATACCATGATGAAAACTAGTTTTCAACGTCATGGTAAAACAATCTATTGTCCACATTATTCCTCAACACTTGGGTGAAAATCCATACATTTCATATCCTCATCTATCCATCCCACTTGTCACATCATTTTTCCACCTTGTCTATATCACCCATCATCTTATCACTTGAACCATTATCCTTGTCTATCATCCACCATCATATCATTCATCCTATAGTGTCCATCCTTCCTCCCATTCCTTCTAGTCTTGACCTTTTTAAGTAAGTGGAAGGTATCTTAAGCAATTATCCCATAACCATCTTTGCATATCATCTAATGGACACTCAAGAAAATAACCATCTGGTTCCTTCACGATGAGGTCATTAGCTATCCCTAGTCCATTTGCCTTTGATCCCCATCATCGTCATCCTTTATCATCCCATCCATTATCCATCCATCCTTCTCCTAGTTTCTAAGCTTGGTATTCCCTTTGATAGTAACCCCATTTTCACTGTACATAGATATTCCAAAAATCCTTAAAAATTGAAAATTTTCAAAAACCCTAAAATCATAAAAATTTGAAAAAGACAAAAATAGTCCATAATGTCTTGACTTATCCTAGATCCCCTAGTCACATCCATATCTATCCATATCATCTCACCTTAGTCATCATCATTAGAAATTATGTTTGGTCTTGAAAT
Source organism: Torreya grandis (assembly GCA_037957365.1). Classification (NCBI taxonomy): domain Eukaryota; kingdom Viridiplantae; phylum Streptophyta; class Pinopsida; order Cupressales; family Taxaceae; genus Torreya; species Torreya grandis. The sequence continues at coordinate 164,399 of JARHVA010001490.1, read as the reverse complement.
GCAAATCAGAGTGGTCACCCATCTCTCCATCTCTTTATTATCCTTGACCTAGGTCTTCTCAACATACATCCCCTTGTCAAAGGCTTTAATCTTTCACCCATCACTTCCTATCAGGGAATTTTCATATTTGGCACCAATCTAATTAATCTTTTCTAGTATGGAAGGTACTTTATCCCATCACTTCCCTATCATTTCCTCTTCATACCTAAAACCCATCCCATTATTCTTTGCTAGTGTGAAAGGTATTTGATATCATCATCTCCTAGTCTCTTTGCTAGATTGGACTCTTGAAGGTCCTTTTTTGTTGGCAATCCTTGGTCATCACTTGTCTAATCACCTTCTTTGGCCACTTTTTGATTTGATTTCAATACCAAGTCAATATTCATATACCTCATCACATCATTTATCCTTCCATCCTAAACTAGGGGAAAAATCTTAGCCTAATCCTAACCATGATCACATTATCCAAATCCAAGTTCATCCTAAGTCGAGAATCACATCATGATCATCCTAATCCAACCCATCACCCAATCACTCATCATGTTATTAGATAAGACATTATGACATTACATGTAGATACTTGTCTATTGTTTATCTATTACTTATTTGCATATCATGTATATATGTTGTTTGTCTTTGTATTTTCAGTCATGTCTCTTTTGGTATATTGGGAAATGAATGAGGATGAGACAAGGAAAAAAAAGTGCCCTTGTGGATGCAAATTTCATTATTTGTCCATGTACTTTGGCATAATGTCCTCTTGGTCACATTTATACCATGAATCATACTTCTAAGTGTCATATTTATCAAATTGCTTAGACTATGATGAGCCTTATGATATTTGTGATGGCTTGATCACACCCACCCTCATCATTCCTTTAATCATCTCATCAGCCTTGTTTCCATTCCTACTCTAATCCTCTCAACCCATTTAGATAACATCTAATCTTTTTTTCCTCATCCCATCATCTAAGTCATATCATTTAACCACTAATAAGTCTAATCATCCACATTATCATCACTTTTTAATAATTAATCATCATCATCATCATCATCATCATCGCCACCATCATCATCATCATCATCATCATCATCATCTCCTTATAATAACTACATTAGCCTAAGGTCTTTTCAGACTATGTAGGTAACACTTTGACACTTTTTGGTGCCCAATGATAGCTCAACCACTATCTCTATCATCCATCCTCATCCCCTAGTCTTTTGGTCACTTGATCACATCATTTGTTCTCTATTGTCAACAACATCATATCAATCTATTTAGCTTTAAGCTACACCCATCACTAATATTTTCAAATCATCATCTTATCTTAGCCTATAGCTCTCCCATGCATGCATCCTTACTTGGGATACATATAAAATCTCATGTCCTTTGATCCTAATACCCATCATCTCTATTCCTTATGCATGTGTCCTTACTAGGGGCATCATTATCAATTTTTAGCTCATTGCTCAACATCCTGCCCATCTCATCCTGCCCATCATTTCGTCTTTTGAGTGTCTATCCATCTCATTCTTCCCCACATGTCCCCTCAAGGGGGCATCATATCCCCTATCATCATTATCTATGACATGGTATTTCTTTGAAAGACCATTACTCCTTCCACTTCATCCACTCGTAATGCCCTTTAAAATAGGAGAAACATGTATACACCTAAAATATCTCACTTCATTAATGCCACTAATATTCCTATTAATCAACACTAATTCCACTTATCCTCTTTTTATCCCACTAATTTATCTTAATCCTAGTCATTTATCTAATATCCCCTTACTTTATTATCCTTTATCCACTATCCTTACTCTAACCCCATTTTATCATTAATTTATCTTAATACTTATTATCTAAATCTAATCCTAGTTATCTATTATATGGGAATTTTAAATTCCCATAACCCCACCTACCCACCTACTAGCCTTCTCCCTAGGCTTTCCTACACCCCTAGTCACCTAATCCTTCTCTAATCCCCATTTAACCTTCCTATAATAATCATTAGATCCTAAAGAGAGTTTTAGAACTCTCAAAATCTAGAACTCTTTATAATCTAGATATCCTCTCTATAAACCTCTAATTCTATAAGTTTCTAAGGAATTTAATATTTCTTGGATAATCTACAAACATTGACCCCCTCCCTCTAAGTTTGAATCTCAACCCTTGATCTTCCCTCCATAATCTATATAATCAACCCTTCTCCTCCATGGAAAGAGTGATCATGAAGCCATAACAAATCCATGTCTAATTGTCCATTGAATCCTCCATCAACAATCCAACATCAAGCAACATTCTAATGTCAATCTAAGTTAAGGTAATCCAAGGTAGTCCATCAATCTCAACATCTTTATCTTTTTTTTAAAATCATGGATTGAATCGTTTAGGATTTATAATTTAGGTATAGTATTTAATAGTTATTTCATACAATTTCACTTTATTTTAGTGGAATTAGGCTTTAATGAGGTAGTTGGTTATTTGAGTGATTAAATTATATGATTTAATCCTTGAGCTCAAAAACTTCACCTAAAAATCCTAACAAATTTTGTTGGTTTCATGCTAGTTGGGGACATTCTCATGAGACATGTAGACAGCTTCATAATTTAGCTATAGATTTTCTTCTTAGACCTACTTTTGTTCATGATTCCACTATCTATAAGTGTCAACAAGCCTATGATATTACTTTTAAGGACTATAAATAAAATGACAAAACTCAAGCCTTGAATCAATAAAATGCTCATTTGGATATTTATAAAGATCCTCTACCTAATCATCAACCGATTCAAGATACTCAAGACAAGCCCACCCCTTCCACCAACAATGTAGAACCAAATTACAAATAAAATGTGGTTATCATGAATAACATGAAAAGGGTGGCCGATTTCATTGATTCCAAACCTATCTACACTCTTCCTTCCCAAGACATATCATGTTATCTAGGATTCTTCTTAAAGTCATTTAAATGAGTTGGGGCAAGAATATCTTATCACTTTTGATGATCCAATTTATGATTCTCCCTTAGATAACACATCCCACTCTATTTATACCACTCTTCCATCATCTTCCAATACTAATGATAATAAAAATTCTATTAACACTTCTTATTATAATTCTCTAATTCTCAAAATCAACTTGAACCAACTAGTTCATCATCTGAACATGATTTACCATCTTGTTCTAGACCTTCTTCATCTTATCAAAAAAAATCCAATTCTCTTTGGATCTTCCTTATGAATACCTCCTTAACCATGACACACCTTTATCTAACAACCTTCTTATGGGCTATGATGAATGGGATCCCATTGCAGAGCTCACTAATCTCACATCCCAAATTCCATTTCTTGAGCTTATGAGGACTTTTCCATATCATATAAACTACTTTAGGTAGCTCTTATTTGAGATGAATGTCCATCATCCTCATTTAAGAGGATGGAAGGGAGCTTTATCTATTTCTAAAGATAGTATTTTAAAATCATGTGAAGAGAAGTATATTAACATTGATGCTTCTTGATGACATTCTAATTCGTGCAGATGATACTCTTTTATTCATTAACATCCAAATAGGTGATATCCAAGTCAAGCATGCATTGATTGATGAGGGTTATAACACATGTGTCATATCTCTCAATTTCATTAAGACCCTTAGGTATTTTAAATGTAATCTCAAATCTACACAGAGCACATGTTAAGGATATGATATAAGGCAAATGCCTACTCTAGGCTATGTGTGGCTTCCCATTATCATCCTACCTGTCATCATTCATATGAAGGTGATGATCTTTAACTTCCCCCTTTCTTATAACATCCTACTTGGTAGGCCATGGACTTACTACATGTGAGCTATTTATTTTCACTTGCTAATGTGTTAAATTCTCTCATAATGGATCTATTTATAGGATCAAAGGTGACACTAACCCTTTTAATTTTGAATAATTCCAAGATCATGGTGTCTTCAAGATTCCTACTCTTGAGCCTTTGCCAAGCATTTTATTTTGTGAGTCTCAATTCTTAGCTTTCCCATAAATTCAACCTAAGGTTACAATGGGCATCCTAAGCTCATTGGTAACATTCCTTCGAACCTCTTAGATTCCAATGATGATGAGCCAGATGAGATTAGCTTAAAGATAAAAAAAAATTGATCTCTCACCTCATCTCATCTTGAAGCTTCCTGATTCCTTAAAACCTTGTTCTTGAAAACCTCTTTTCGATAACATTCTCGTAGTCTTGATCAAGACTATGCATTCTATTCACCACCATTCTTTGGATGACAAGGTTATCCCTACCTATGTCATTAATATTCACACCTCGAATTATGATGATGGTTATTCCTTATAAGATCCATTGTTCAGTGGTTTTATATAGGCCCATGATGCTAATATTGTACATTATCATTCCTCTTTACTTAAATATTTTCATGCATCTCATCATTTTCCTTCACTTATAGTTCTTGTTTTTTTCATTGTACCCCTTTATTGTAGGGTATAGATGGCACTGACATCTCCAATTTCAGAGGATCCATGTAAGGTTATGTTTATGGATCATGTTATAACCGAGCCTTATGATTTTGATAGGTACCCTGACCCTCATAGTTGGTTTACCCCTGAGGTTAATGTAACCCTCATTAGACTCTCTATAGATCCTTCTCTTCCCTAAGTGAGTTAGCTATAGTTAAGCCTATTATAGTTGATCCTATTTCTACTCCTACTATTTTTGAGCCTACCCCTATTTCTAATACTATCACTCCTTTAGTTGAGCCTAGTTCTATTCCTTCCTCATCATCAACGTCACTTGGTAATGGTTTGCTTCTCTTACCTAAGATGGCTCCTCTAGCGACCAAAGGGGTTGATGAGTGTTCTCTAGCTTCTTATACTCCTATTATACCTCCTTCTTGTGAGTGTTTATCTTAAAACCACAAACAAGCATATCAATTGCTTCCATGAGATAAATAACCATTATTTCACCCATTTTTGATAGTTATGCCAATATATTGATACCTTTCATCCTTCTTTCCTATTATTAGACAAATCCATACCTCTCTCAAAGGTGCTTCTTAAATATATGCCTAAGTATTGTGAGGTACATTATCTATGGTATCCATGTGGCACCCATAATAATAATAGTTGTCACATCTTACAACAACATGTCAAAGATCATCTTATAACCATTCCTAGACCTTCTTTTATTCCTACCATAGGTCATTCCCCCAATAAGGCTTCTCCTTTTTCTCCTATGGTTACACCTCTAGTGGTTCCATCCCCTCCTATGGTCCCTTCACCACATTTTATGCCTCCATATATTATTCATTCACCTATGGAACTTCCCTCACTTGTGGATCCTTCTCCACCTATGAGTCATTCATCCATGGATCCTTCTCCACTGATGATTCCTACATCTCCCATTGATCCCACTCTCACACATTCTCCTGACCATCTTTTGCCTAATTTCCCTCCTTAGCATGATCCTTTGAACATTCCTAATTTTTCATCTGAGGAAATTAGAAAAGAAGTATTTTCCTAGTATTCATTAAATATTGATGAAACCTTAGTAGTAGTTTGACTTTTGGATAATGTGTGTGGACATATTTACTAGTATATATGAGCAAAATCATCGTGATTTCACATTTATATTTGGATTGGACATATGCTCCAATCTTATTTTTATCTATCTATTATATCATTTGACATGATACTGAAATTTCTATTTTTATTATATCATGATCTTACTTGTACTTTATCTAGCTTATATTGTCATTTTATATCCATATATGATTGTCTTTCTTTATCATTGCTTTCCCTTTACCCTTGGAGTTTTGTTTAAAACTATCTTTCTTGTACCTTTATAATTATTTGTTTTCTTATCTTCATTTTTCATAAATAAATTTTCAAGGTGATTTGGTTATACTTACCTTGTTCCCCTTGTTTATTATCTCCTATTACCATGTGATCAGTTAGCTAACAATCTATCTCATTATTGTCTCCTTTCACAGTCCAATTTGGATCTCCTTTTTCCCTCTTCTCTTTTTTTGAAAACTAAGCATATACACGATCACGACTTGAGATCACATGCTAGTTCATTGTCAAGACTAAGTGCCCTAGTAAGTTTTTGTATTTGGTTACTTAGCTTCCTTTAGACCTAGCCTACAACTCATTCGTGTGTATCACTATCTCTCTCATGATTGGCCATTCAAAATCCATATGGAGGAGGAATATTAAAAATCCTTCAAAAGAAGGTTAAAATCCAAATCATTTAAACAAAAGGCAATGATATCAAAAAGGCAAAAATATTTTTAAAAGTCTAATCACACTAAAAGACATGATTCAAAGCACATTTCCTTCTTCTAGTCAAAGTTAAAACTCCAAAGTTGGCCTCACGATAGAGCCGAGGTCCTTTGGGGTGTGATAGGCTAGTAGATTAGAAGAGGAGAGTAAAAAAATATTTTATTTTTACCTACATTCTCATGAAAGTACCCAATTTTCATAGTAGACTGATGGCTCTATAATGGGTCCTGAAGAATGCAAATCATACATTTCCCTTATATTTCTTCTTGAGAATTATTGTTTAGTGTACTGATCACTCCCAGTGGGATTTCATTTATGAGTTGCTTTATAAAGCCACAAATAGGACCTAACCATACTCACAAATTACCATCTTTTCCTTCATATTACCCACATCCCTTTATTACCCGATTTTCCTATTTATTCCACCCCAATGGTGTTCTCTTTATCGAGTTGTAGTGTAAGACTGTGGATAGGACTCAACCCTCCTCATAAAATTTTCCAATACCCAAGTCACCATCCAAATTACATGTGTCAAATTTGAGATAATATTCAATCGATTATGGAGTTACACATCATTTTACATACTTCCCATATTTAATTAGTCTATTGTATGCTTACTTCATTTCTCTTTCACTTTTTATCTTCTTATTTTCTGAGTGCATGTAATATTTCAACCATTTCTTGAATTTTTCATAATTGCCAACTTGAATTAGTATGACAAATTTAAAACCAATCTTTTGCAATTTTTTTGTCTTTCGTACTTCCCAACAAGATTTAGTATAATTGATTGACTTAATTAATTTGTTTGTATGCCATTTCTGCCCTTTTTTATACCTTCCATTTTATTACATTTTTTTTTATACATTCCAACATGATATTAGTATGATATTACTTGTTCTAATTTGGTACACAAATCTTTCATATTAGTTTAGAAACAAATTCATGTTTACCATCTTATTTTACCACCTCTTAGTTCTTTATACTTAGTCATTTTTTATTATTACACATGTCATAGCTTGAAATAGTGTGTAGTACATTTTTGATTAATTATATTTTTCCAAGTCCTTTTTTGCCTATTTATTTTTAACCATGCAAGTGTTTTTATAATGTTAGAAAAGAAAACACATCTCATATATTTCCTATAGCATATACAAAAAATCTAAATACATGTGCAAGAAATAAATATATCCAAAGCATTCACAGCCTCAACCATAATGAACAAACATAAACAACCATAATGATAGCATACACATACAAAAAAATACCAATAATGATCTAACACACACACACACACACACACACACACACACACACACACACACACACACACACACACACACACACACACACACACACACACACACACACACACACGCGCGCGCGCGCGCGCGTGCGCGCATGCACCCACACATGCGTGCGCGTGTGCGTGCACACACACACACATCATGAGTTTAATACAACATATACAATGCTCTAGCTCTATGGTTGGGTCCCATCCTATTTATCTCATGTCCTAGTCACACTACCTACCGAGGCCTTAGTTTTAATCCTTCAAATGGTATGTTGTAAGGAGGCCATCTGAGATATCAATCCCTCTACCTATCCCTCTAGGTGCACTACCCACATATGTGACTCTGCTAGCCAAGTCTAGATCTCTGTCATCTACACTACTATAGTTAGATGTGTTGTTTTCTCATCTTCCATGGCCTACCATGTATGTAACTCCCTTACACCCATCATTTTTGGTGGTTTTATCCTCTCCCTCTACACCTATATCTACCTCAATTCCTCTCTAACTAATTTAAACTAGCTCACCTAAGTTGGGGTAGATGGTACACTTAGATCCTCTAGTGTCATGGGGTCATATGGCTATAGAGTCTCACATAAGACATCATAGAGTTATCCCCTCACTAGGGACCCCCATCTCTCCTCCTTATCATCACCTACACCTAAAAAATCCCACACCAAATGGATATTAGATCATTATCATATCTCATAATATCTATCTATATTTTCTTCCAAATAAAAACTTAAAGAATAAATTAATCATCTATTTTTGCTTGTCTATGTCTCAACAACTATGATCTCACCATCTAAATGACCACCTAGCATAGTTTCCCTAACTATGCGGCCTCATGTCACCTCTTCTGTAGGTCACCTCCTCAGTTCAAACATGGCTATCATAGTTCATGTCAGTCTCAGCCTATGTCTTAGTGGTCTCTCTATCATCTCTTCTAGCTCACCTATGGGATCATCTAAGATGGTAGTAGTCTCTATTGTCTTCTCTACCTCATATATTTATCAATGTCATGCCCTTGGTCATTATTTCTCATCTTAATGTGAAGATAGTAGTGATACAACTAGTATCTCTACCTCCACATCCCTATCCTCCTACTCAGCTCCTTGTTATTCTCAACTAGTCCATGGTCACCCTCAATGTGGCCTCACCACTAGTGGCCCTAGTCCTCTCCTCACCTATGACTCCATCACATGTTAAGCCCACTGATTGAGCATTAGTATTGGTGTTTCTAGATGTGGTAGGTCCATCTATCCTAGCACCTATGACACCAAATGTGGTTCTCTCCACTAGAAATAGTGTCCAATAATCTCTATCCAATAACCTCTATCCTCATTACCACTAGTGCAATTATGTGCCAACTTACCCATGTAGTTATTATGTGCTCATATGGCTACCACATGATGTTTGCACATCTCACTAACTATAATGCTAACATGTGGGGCATTATTTGAACTTCTTAGTCATCCCTCCATCTTCATACTAGAGGTGACCTATCATTGATCTCATGGGACAACCCAACTGATTGATACATTAAAAACCTCTCATATATCTAAGCTATCAGTAATATGATCAATCCCATGGTACTCTACCCTCAAATTATCATCTCATACATATCATGTACTAACTAGACCCAAATGACTAAGCCTAGGTCATATAAAACTCACTCCTCCAAGATCATCCTACTCAAGGCTACCATAAATAGTGGCACCTTGTCATCTAACTTGTGACATAACACCCACTGTGACATAAAGCCTATCATAGCCTTCTAAATGTCTATAATATGTGATTTATAGAAACTAAACATATTCACTCTCTTTCCTACTAGTATCGTCTCTGAGCCTATAGCCCACATGGCTAAGTCTCTCCTCTCCTCTAGACTATTTGGTATCCCTATGATCACCTATGCTCCTACAATAGGTAGACCCAAGATGGCATGGACATCTTCTAGTGTGATAGCCACATCTACTATATCCCCATCCACCTCCCATCTAAAGGTATTAGTCAATCATTCCCAATAATTGAGGAACATGACTAACAAGTCAACATGAGGGGGATCTGACACATCTCTTTTATCCTTGCCTAGACTTATGGATCCTAGTCTAGCCTTATCTCCATCTAAAAACCTATCTAACAAGTTTGATAACCATGTCACATCTACAAGTCTCTAAAATCTATGTCATTCCTATACTCAAGAAACAATAAAGGATGCATCAGTTCTTCCATGTCATGAATAGTCAAAATACATTCTTTTTACATTCAAACTAAGGCTAAATTACTTTATTTTATTCATTTTAGCCTTCTTGATCCTTATTGACCTTACTTGTTCATTTTGAGCCATTTTAGCTCTCTTTTAGTGCTTTTTCACATTTTTTTCATATCATTTTATCTCTTTAGTCAAACTAGCTTGACCAAAATTTTCTAATATTTTTGCCTCATTGACTCAAAAATCTAAGTCAACCCCCTTATCTTCCCCTCCCTAGTGTTGAGTTTCCATTATAGATCTTTCGGACCACCTAACAACTCTGAACTAGTCCTTTAGCCTACTAAATGTACAGGGTCAACCCATACCTACTGGGTTGGCACAATGGATTTTGCCTAGTTTCCAACCTACTGGGTGGATTAGGTCAACCTAGTGCTTTTAGCTTGCCAACCCATTCCATTTTTCTAAAAAAGTACAATTTTCTTGCTTTTTTCCTAAACCCTCCAAACCCATTTATTATATTCTTATTTTTTATCCATATAATCTAATTTTGCTTCATTCTGACATATAAAAATGGTTAAAAATCAAAATTACTGAAATTACACTTAATTCAATACAAATTTCAAAAACTAATTTGAGATTCTTAGTTGCATCCTGGAGTGCAATTATTGCCACTTCTGGAGTTCCTCCTCATCTATCATGTCATCTCCTCACCATTATAGCTCATTTTTGTCTCCAGAGCTCTTTTTCCCTTCTCTCACAAGTCAAAATAACAAATGACTTATCTTTTTCCCTATTTAAAAACACTTTTCAAAATTCAATTTATTTCCATTATTTTCAGTTAGATTCTTTATATTGATTATATTTTTGTTTCTACCCATCTTTTTTTCAAACCATAAAATATATTAGATTCATGATGACATGGAGATTCTTTTCCACTATCATAGCCTATGTTCCAATAATTTGGTTTTTAGCTATTTTTTGCACTAACTTCTACAGGGTCATCTAGTGTTCTCTATATTGGACACCTTCACATTTCTTATAGCCTAATTCTTTATCTAAAACACTAAGGTAAGTTAAAGATATGTGTTTTTCAATTCAATCCTTCCATTTATCTTATTTTTTGTGTACTACACTTTACTCAGCATCAACATTGTGTGCTACTATGTTCTTTCTCAAAGCACCATCCCATGTTGCACTTACGTGAAACATGATCAACTTTGAGTGGGGCATATGTATACACATAATATTTTAAAAAAATTATTGATTATTGATACTTTGTATCTTGCAAGAACCTATCGAGCCTCAATCTATCTGAGTGTATGCCTTAAGGGGTGTATTGGAAAAGGGGTGGGCAAACCATTAGTGCTTCGTAAGATTGTTATTCTTTTTGTCACTTGTCATCTACACACTTGTCTCTTAAAACCATTTACCCTAAGATTGTTCTTCTTAGTTCTACCCATTCTAATCTTTTCCTCTTTTCATTCCTCCTTTTTTTGCCTTAACACCCTTTTGCTTAGTTGATTGTACTAGGTCAACTAGGTTGACTCAGTATAGTTTAGGGTTATTTTTTACTTTTTTTAGCTTACTATCCTTTTGATTGACCCAACTCAAACCTAGTGATTTATCCCTAAAAACACACTAGGTTGACTAGATCGACCCTATATAATCAACATTCCCATGAGGATTTAGGGTAATATACTCCTATAAATACAAGTTCATTTCCCACCATTTCATAAGAGAAGAATTATTAGTGAAGAAGTGTGAACAGACATCTACTTATTGACCATTCTACTTGAGGAATAAAGCTTAAGGTTCCATACTTGCTTTGGAGATATGGATATTGTCTTGTGGATAAGTATTTTGGATGCTTAGATAGGTTGTGTAGCTGAGAGCTAATTTATCTTGGTTATCATTACATACCACAACAATATCTTGCAAAACACCTTAACCAAGGGAGAAATTGAGACTCGGCAAGTTCATCTTCAAAGGTAAGCATTCCTAAATTTATTTCTCTTTTGTAAAAGTAGATAAATAATGCATTTATATTCTTCTCCCATGTATTAGGATTCCATATACATTAATGTGAGTATATGTATTCTAATACATGTTTAGTCTAACTATTTGTTTTATTATTTCTAATACCTACGTTGTGCCACAAGCTTTGGTGTGCACTAGATTAGATTTTGCTTTCTTGTTATTAGAAAAAAGTGAATGTTTTAAACTTTAGGAATCCATTAGGGCTGTTGTACAATTGTGTTATATTGTAAGCTTTAGAGCCCTTCCTAACATGATATGTTGTGTCAAATGATCCCCTAATTGGGTTTAGTAAATCCCCATATTGGTCATGTTCCTGCTTAACAAATGTATCCCCAATCGAAAGTATAGGTATGCTCTATCTTCTCCAACCCAAGATTGATTTTTTAGACATGATGTATTTCCAATTTCACACATAACTTATTACTATAAAGACAGAAGGGTTTATAAATTAATGTCCAAAAAAATATAACCTAGACCAACCTCACAAAAGCTAAATCTTCTTTTGACTTGAAAATAGAGTGTTATGGCTTCATAAATAAACCAACACGTCCCATAAATTAGGGCCCATGTTGGAATATTTGGTGTCTATCCTCTTACAAAGAAATATTCATTAAGGTAAATAGATATTTGATATTCCCCTGACATCACCCAAATTTTTGAATTCTATATTCTAAAGTTTTACAAGATAGGCCTGAAACCCATAAATCAATAGATAAGAGAAAGATTTTTCATATCATCAATACTATTTTAAATTTCACCATGTTGGATATTCACAACCAAAGAGTCATCCACCTCCTTCATGCATCCTATTTTAGTCTTTCAAACATTTGTATTTGACATGCGTAAGGGTTGTCAAATAAAACTTTTCCCTCTATTGGTTGCTACAAAAGATCAAGGTGTTTATAAAGATACTTTAAAATTCATACTCTTAAGGTTTTTGTGCATAGTTTACATTCAAACTAGATCAATCCTTTTCTCGATCATAACTTTATGAAACATGGTTTCCTAGATGGTTCAAGGTCTGAAATTTGGCAAACATGTTGATTTGGTAGTCATAAAATGAGGATCATGGATCAAAACTTGGCATGACAACAATATCATGGCTTGGTCAACCATGATACCCACTTCTAAGCTCAAAATGGCAACCTAGGAAAGGTTTTATAGGCATACCATAAGCAAAATGTAGGAACCAAACACTTATGAACATAGATCGCATAAACACCACATAAAAAACATAGCCAAGACAAATTTAAACATAGGCATAATGCAGACACCATACACATGGGAATGTTGAAACCCTAAACAACTCTTTACATAAACTAGGGGTAGATAGCCACTGAAATTATAACTCTGCATAACTTTCATTTTTAAAACTCAATTTTTTTTTTAAATATTAAATTAAGTATAATATAAAAATTTAAATAATTTTTTAATGTTAAATTTATTTATTTTTCTTCAAAAATTATACACATGAGATTGTCTTCACCCTAAACAATTCTTTACACAATCCAAAAATAATAACTACTAAAATTATAACTTACATAACTTTCATTTTCAAAATTCAATTATTTTTTGAAATTTAATTTAAATAAAATAAATTTAAATAAATTTTTAATGTTAAAGTTAATTATTTCTTTTTTCTTATCACTTATTTAATGAAAAAGAAAATAAAATAAAAATTAAATTGTGAATAAAAAAATTCAAATAAATAGTATTTTATTAAAAAAATTATTTTAAAAAGAAAATGATAAAAAAGAAAATTGAAATATTTAAATAATAAGAATAAGAATTTTAAAAATAAATAATTATTTCACTTTAATTTTAAGTTATTTGTCTAAAACTCTTTGATTTTAATTTTTAGTTTTACTAATACTTAATATTTAATTACAATATATATAAATTAATAATATTAAAACTAGAATATTAAAAAAAAATCGAGTTGAAACTCTTGCATCTTTTAATTTTAGTGATGTTATTTTTTTTTAAAGGGGTAAAAATAATATTAATAAGTAAAGAAAAGCATTACAAGAAGAATGGGGGGCAAAACCCCCCAGAAGAAAGCAACAAAAACTAAAAAACTAGGCACACGCCCAACTAGACAATATTATGAACCTCCCTATCAGCCTCCAAAATTCTTTCCAAATCAAAACAAAATGTCAAGGAGAGAGACCCCCAATCCTCAATGTTTCCACCATCCAAATGCTCAGACACCCATTTAGCCAAAAAAAATTCTTCCCTATTCTATTCATGCAAAATGTGAGCAAAAGTAACGCTATCCATAAGCGAGTAAATCTGCAAAATTTGTTGCACAATCAGAGATAGTTGCCAATTGACATCCAACACTTTCCTCTTAATGAGCAGGTTAATTAAGACTTGAGAGTCTGATTCATAGATAATCCTACACCAACCTAACACTTGGGCCTTCTCAAGGGCATAAAGAAAGGCCTAGTGTTCCATCATGTTGACAGTTTGCAACCCCTCAAGAATCGCAAAGAGAAAAATCATTATACCTTCAGAATCCCTTCCTATCCATCCAATACCCACAGGCCTTGGATTACCCCTAGAGGAGCCATCCATATTGATCTTGAGAATCCCACTGGGAGGGTGTTGCCACTGACCAATCCTTAGAATCTACTCTTTGACCTACCTGCTCCTCCTGACACATGCTGAATTACTAGTTAACTGCTGGAATCCATGTCGCGCCACCACCTGAGCATCCTATTTGGTCACAGGAAGGAAGATCATGCTCTTTGCTTGGATGGTCTCCTGGATCATCCCCACCACTTTCTACCATACTTGTTGTGCCATGACCCTCACCCCCCAAAAAATTTGCCTATTTCTCTGAAGCCAGATCTACCAGAATAGAAAAATGGGCCACCTAGCCATATGTCCTATAGGAAAGGCATCCTTGAGGGGGGTTTTCCCATGCCATTCTAGAATTTGACCATAGTTAGAGCATGAAAACATGGGCACTGCCAAACATCCCACCAATAATGCCATAGTTGCAAGGCAAAGGAGCATCAAAAAAATTTGTGTGTTGAATCCTCCTCGGCCACTCTACACATAACACATACTGAAGGGCCTTGGAAACTATTATCAACCTGGAGCTACACCCTGATTCAAGGACATGTGGGAAATGGCCAGTCCTCTATCTAGCTAAAATAATGGGATCTTCTCATGAGGGTGGGTGCCTCAATAGTGAGAAGAACCTCCAAAGAAGGTTGGTTCCTGTATGATGTATCAATGAAGATTCCTACTCTATGCTGCTGACTGCCATGGAAAAGGGAGAAAGAAAACTTAAAGGGGAAATCCTACCTAAAAGAGGGTGATACACTAGAATTATGATCCTACTAAGCTTAGAACCTTGAACACAAAATGAACAAGAGAGAAGGAAGACCTTAGACTTCAATTAATCACTTGTGCATAAGTATTTCATGCAGAGGTTCGGTCTAATGACTAAAACCTAAGGGAAATGGTGGAGAGAGATCTAATAAAAGACACTTTGTAGCCGCCTAAAATCCACTTATAGTTTCAACAAAAGACAATAAAGATCACTTTGACATGACCTACACAAGGACAATATAGCAACTAGGTATGAAACATAATTTGGGAAGGGAGAAAAAACTCTACCACTTATGCAAATCACTGAAGAAATATACACTATGTCACGCTTGAAATTAGAAAGTATAGTCCTTCTTATTAATCAAAGAGGTTACACAACTCTTAATGGTAGAGTCTGGTCTAACCAAGAGAGATTGGGTCCTTTTTAATCAAGGCTACAAGCCATTATATAGAAATTTACAAGAGGCCAAAGATAGGCATATAAACTTGAAGAGAAAGATCTTCTTTTGTTAACTCCAAGCTTTACTTGGCCTTAAAATAAAATATGTTTTTTTAATTGTTCTTGCATGAAGCCTATTCATTTGATGAAGCACACCCATCCTTGTCATGAACTGTCCACCTCTTCTTTGCATGTAAATCTTCTAGTGGATGTGGTACTTGATCAATTAGTCAACTCCAAATATGAACTCGAAACTCTTTTTGAAGCTAGATTTAGTCCTTCAGATGCATGCATTGAATGAAGATAAATAAGTCCCAATGATCAGTCAACTAAAACTTAGACCATTTATTCAAAAATAGCTCCAGCATTTGAAAATAGATCTCAAATTTGAAAATAGCTCCAACATTTGCATGTAAATCTTCTAATTCTAGTCATGTCTATTTTTGGCAGGATTCCATGTTCAATTCTTCATCAGACCATCTATTTTTTGTTCCTTTTACACAGTTAGCTTCCATTTATTTTTAGAATTTTTGCTACCTCTTTTAAATTCCAATGGTTACTTCTTGTAGGAAAGAATTGACAACCTGTAGGACGTCACTGGAACTGTCACATTTCCTTTGGAAATATTTCTGTGGGTTTATTCCTCTACACTATTTTTCTCTATCAGCTCTTATTGCATTGGTTGATTGAGTCATAACTATGGGCTTCTTTTG
Source organism: Torreya grandis (assembly GCA_037957365.1). Taxonomy (NCBI): domain Eukaryota; kingdom Viridiplantae; phylum Streptophyta; class Pinopsida; order Cupressales; family Taxaceae; genus Torreya; species Torreya grandis. The sequence continues at coordinate 148,080 of JARHVA010001490.1, read as the reverse complement.
ATGATAGGCTATTTGAATTCCTTCAAAATTTGTCTTGCAGCCTTTTTTGGCGATTTGGCTTCCATACCTTTAGTTTCTCCATCTAAAATTTTTCTGCAACTTTCTTTGAATTTCCCCAAGATATGTGTATAAGTCATTCTAAATTCCTTTAGACTTTTTGTCCAAAGGAATTCCTTTAAAAAAAAAGTCTGAAGGATTCCAACTTTGCCTTTGATCTTCAAAACACCCTTTGGTAGCCAAGTGTCCTCCAGCTAGCTGTCTACATGTCCTATCGACAGTCTACATGTCATTTAGCAGTGGTCTTTGGAAAAAATGGAGGCACCCGAGCTTTTTGTAGAGGCTTGTGATTTTGGTCTTCCACCTACTTGAAGGGTAGGTGCCCTTCAGGCCTTTTGTAAGTGTCCCTTTAGAATGGTACCCTACCCTTTAGAAGTCTTAAACTATCTTCTCCTTGCCTTTGAATTCTTTCAAAAATTTTGATGACTGCTTTATAAACTTGGGTAAGTCCATAAATTTTTGCTTGACTGAGTGCGTAGAAAATTTGACTAAGTGAGTCCGTAGAAAACCTTCCCTACTGAGTTAGTCCATATAAAATATTGTCTGAGCCCTTTCTGAATTAGCAAAGGAAAATAATGAATTCTTCCATCCTTGGCTAGAGATGAGAAGTTTCCAAATAGCAAGAAAAAATCTGACTCATGGAATATTTGTCAACATTCTGGTGACTCAGCTGGGAAGCATGCCTGCTATGCTTGAGGACCCAGGCCATATATAGACTTTATTCAAATTTCTTGATGGTGAATCTGATTTCAGATCAAAAAAATCTGCTTTGATCATTACTGTAATAACCTCCTTCTTCAAAATAAGAAGGGAAACACATGAAAGCAAAAAACTAACTAAAAGCAAATGTGTAAATAAGCACTTATTAAATAAAATAAAAGCAAACTACTATGCTTTTACAGCACTTAGAGGAAAGCAAAGAAAACTAAAATAACCTAGTTAACCATGATAAGGTACGATCCACCTGGATCAAATGGAAAATTCTTAAACTCGCTCCTTTCAAGAGATGATACAATTTGCAAGGCAGGATGTATATTAGTCATAACCTTTGATGAGGCATTTGCCTTGTTGACTAGTTGTATTAGAATCTATTCAAATGGGCCATCAATAGCAAACCAGTCACCAATAAAGACAAACTCACCAAGTATTTCCTAATTGTTCTCAGAGTGCTTGTCATTTATTACCATATCAAGTGATACCCCATTTATGCATGGTTCTTAAGTGGCCACATCCTTCTTGTTGACTGCTGCGAGTTCATCTAGCTCTTCAAGGAGATTTGAATATGCAACCCAATCTGTACTAGGATCTTGAATAGGTGATTCTTGATCAAGCTTCTCATAAACAATGCTCTTCAATAGCCAATATATCTATACAAAGCTCTTCAATCTCTAGTAGAGGCTCAAGGTATAGCTACCAATCATCTTTTTATTCCTCATTTTGGTCTATTTGAACTGAATCCATTGTCACACTATCTTGATCCTTCTCAATAGGAGATCCTTGTAACTCATGTATGACTTCCATTTTTACCAGTTCCTTTTAAAGTTCATCCACATCAAGATCAATCTTCCCACTCTCAGTTATAACTAGATGCTCAATTACAACCTCAAGAGAAGTATCAATAGGAATTTCCTCCTTAAACACTTTTGAAGCATCCTCTACATGTTCTATAAGAACCTGATCTATAACTGCAACCTATTTCTCAATACTCTGAAGAATAGGGTCTTCTTAAGGAAGGGTGATGGCGGGAGGGTGATGAAATTCACTTGTTTGAGAGGGAAAATGAAGCATGGGAGACTGATTATGATCAGACTTTGGAATCTTGAGGAAAAAGGAATCATCTAGGGAGTTTTGGAGGGGGGAAAGAGAAATTCTTAAAAACCTCTGTATTATGTTCCTTCCACTTGGCCATTACCTCATCAAAGTTTGGAACCTGCTTGTCCTCCTGGACAACCTGAGCTTGAGAGATGATTGGTGAGGTAATGATGGGACTATAGGAAGGTCTAGTCTCATAAATAGCCACTTGAATAGGCTTTTGATTAGGCTCTTGACTCCAACTAGGAAGCTCCCTTGGCACATACTGAGCATGGTTAAGAGTTTCATAAAAATAAGAAGCACCATAGCCTTTTGTAGACAATTCATTTAACTCAATTCTCTGCCATTCCCAAGCCTCCATTTTTTCTAATGTGAGAATACATAGTCCATTTATCTCTTCTAGATCATTAGACACATTTTGAAATAGACCATTTATTTCCTCATACTGAGAGTTAGAACAAACCTTTCTTGCATATGCCAGTATTCTAAGCTCTATTTCATTCATTTTTTCTTGAAGGTGATACTACTCATATGTAACATCATAGCCATATGGGGAAGATGAAATCTGATCTTGAGACTGATATGGATTACCAGGAAGGTAAGAGTCATGTTCTTGATGATAAGGATCATGAAAAGCTTGATAAGGCTCAAAAAAGCTTTGATAGTAGCCTTGATAAGGTTGATTAGGCTCATAGATATCATGACCAGGCTAGGATGATCCCTCATTAGGTTGATAAGGAAATATACCATAGAAATTCTCTACATACATAGCCATCAAAATTCATTTACGATAATAAAAATAGACTTACATGGAAGCTATCCTGAACTATTAGAAGCAACTGCTTGAGCTTGGAGTCACTAAATACTTCTTGAAGAACACTATTGTAATTGTGATTTCATAAAAACCAAGAAAAATGGGTCCCACTGGGCGTGCCAAAAATTGTTGTCAACCTGGAGCTATGCCCTGATTCAAGGACATGCAGGAAATGACCAATCCTTTATCTGGCTAAAACAATGGGATCTTCTCATGAGGGTGGGTGCCTCAATAGCAAGAAGAACCTCTAGAGAAGGCTGGTTCCTGTATGATGTATCAATGAAGATTTCTACTCTATGCTACTGACTGCCATGGAAAAGGGAGAAAGAAAACTTAAAGGGGAAATCCTATCTAAAAGAGGGTGATACACCAAAATTATGATCTTACTCAGCTTAGAACCTTGAACACTAAATGAACAAGAGAGGAGGAAGTCCTTAAACTTCAATTAATCACTTGTGCATAAGTATTTCATGCAGAGATTTAGTCCAATGACTAAAACTTGAGGGAAATGGTGGAGAGAGGTCTGATAAAAGACAATTTACAGCCACCTAACATCCACTTACAGTTTCAACAAAAGACAATAAAGAACACTTTGACATGACCTACACAAGGATAATATAGCAACTAGGTACGAAATAGAATTTGGGAAGGGAGAAAAAACTCTACCACTTATGCAAATTGTTGAAGAAATATACATTATGTCAAGCTTAAAATCTGAAAGTACAGTCCTTCTTATTGATCGAAGAGGTTACACAACTCTTAATGGTAGAGTCTAGTCTAACCAAGAGAGATTGGATCCTTTTTAATCAAGGCTACAAGCCACTATATACCAATTTACAAGAGGCCAAAGATAGGCGTATAAACTTGAAGAGAAAGATCTTCTTTTGTTAACTCCAAGCTTTACTTGGCCTTAAAATAAAATATGTTTTTTCAATTGTTCTTGCATGAAGCCTATTCATTTGATGAAGCACGCCCATCCTTCTCATGAACCATCCACCTCTTCTTTTCATGTAAATCTTCTAGTGGATGTAGTGCTTGATCAATTAGTCAAATCCAAATATGAACTAGTCAACTCCAAATATGAACTCGAAACTCTTGTTGAAGCTGGATTTAGTCCTTCAAATGCATGCATTGAATGAAGACAAACATGTCCCAATGATCAGTCAACTAAAACTTAGACCATTTATTTGAAAATAGCTCCAGCATTTGAAAATAGATCTCACATTTGAAAATAGCTCTAACATTTGCATGTAAATCTTCTAATTCTACTCATGTCTATTTCTAGCAGGATTCCATGGTCAAATCTTCATCAGACCTTCTATTTTATATTCTTTTTGCATAGTTGGCTTCCATTTATTTTTGGATTTTCTGCTACCTCTTTTAAATTCCAATGGTTACTTCCTGCAAGAAAAAATTGACAGCCTGTAGGATGTCACCAAAACTGTCACATTTCCTTTGAAAATATTTTTGTGGGTTTATTCCTCTACACTATTTTTCTCTATTAGCTCTTATTACATTGGTTAGCTGAGTCATAACTATGGGCTTCTTTTGATGACAGGCTATCTGAATTCCTTTAAAATTTGTCTTGCAACCTTTTTTGGTGATTTGGCTTCCATACCCTTAGTTTTTCCATCTAAAGTTTTTCTACAACTTTCTTTGAATTTCCCAAGGATTTGTGTATAAGTCATTCCAAATTTAGTTTGAAGGAATTCCTTCAGACTTTTTGTCTGAAGAAATTCATTCAAACAAAAATTCTAAAGGATTCCAACTTTGCCTTTGATCTTTGAAATGCCCTTTGGTAGCAAAGTGTCCTCCAGCTGGCTGTCTACGTGTCCTACCGGTAGTCTACGTGTCATTCAGTAGTGGTATTTGGAAAAATTGGAGGCACCCAAGCTTTTTATAGAGGCCTATGATTTTGGTCTTCCACCTTCCTAAAGAGTAGGTGCCCTTCAAGCCTTTTTTAAGTGTCCCTTCGAAAGGGTACCCTACCCTTTGAAAGTCTTAAAACTGTCTTCTCCTTGCCTTTGAATTCTTTCAAAATTTCTACTGAGTGCTTTACAAACCTAGGTAAGTCTATAAATTTTCACTTGACTAAGTGCATAGAAAATTTAACTGAGTGAGTCTATAGAAAACCTTCCTTACTAAGTGAGTCCATAGAAAATACTGTCTAAGCCCTTTTTGAATTAGCAAAGGAAAATAATGAATTCTTCCATCCTTGGCTAGAGACGAGAACTTTCCAAATAGCAAGAAAAAATCTGACTCATGGAAGATTTGTCAACATAAACCTCTCCTTTGGAGATTATCCTAGGTCAAGCACCTATTCCAAGCTAGCATCCAAACAAAATAGTTGCATTTTGGCCATGAAAATTTAGTCTAGACTTGTCTCCACCAATGCACTTCTCCCCTGTCCAATCTCTAAAGAAGTAAAGCCTGATAACCAGAGGAAACTATGTAAGCTCCCTTAGGATTGGGAAACTAAGCGATCTCATCTTCTTCTTAAAGGGAACTATAGTGATGCCTAGAAAGGATGCTCAATATCTCCTCATTCTCCTCCTGCATCCCATTAATTGGCCAAGTTTTGAGAGCTTGCCAATGTGTTACCTCCAACTATCTTTGTGTAGTGTAAGCTTTGAAGTCACTCACCCGAGACCAACCAGCATCAAGGAATCTCTGACAAAGGTTTAACAAATTTGAAAATTGAGAAATAATGGGAGGATAGCCATCCCAAGAGTTAGTCAAAAAGAGAGCCTTGGATCCCTAATTAAAAATCTAGAATAAGCCATCCTTGATGAGAGCAGCCCCTTTTTTGAGAGTACCCCATATTTTTGAACCTTTCCCAATAAGAAGATAGTGAGGAATATCCCTCTGAATGGTCTTGGAGTAGTACTTCTATGAGAGAATCCTAGCCCAAGCCTTATTTTGTTCAGTGCACCATCACCAATAAAGTTTGGCCACCAAAGCAATACCATTTAAGTCCATCTACCTCAGACTGAGCCCCCCATATTATTTGGGGCTGTAGATAATCTCCCATCTAATAAGGCTCCATTTAGTGGATTTCAAACTACCAGCCCATAAGAATTGTCTGGTAACTGAATTAAACTCCTTAACAATTCCCATCGAGGCAACCTGGAGCATACATTTGTAAATGGGCAAAGCCTGCACCATAGATTGGATAAGTTGAACCCGGCCAGCAAAGGATAACCACCTATGAGTCTAATGATTCACTTTCACCTGAAATTTATCCAAAATAATTTGTCAGGATTCTTTAGATGTATGGCCAGTTGAGATAGGGATACCCAAGTAAATAAAAGGGGGAGTCCCAATCTAAAAATGCAAAGTCCTCACTATTCACTACTGAATGGACCCCAGAGTGTTGAAGAAGAAGATGGATGACTTGTCTTCATTAACCTTTTGTCTCAAGGCCATTAGATAAACATCTAACACCCTATGTAAATTAGCTACTTCACTCATTGTGGCCATTCCCATTAGGGTAGTGTCATCAACAAATTATAGGTGAGATTGTGCTGGTAATTCACCTCCCCATCGCCATCCTTGGATATGCCCATCCTCTCTATTCTTGCTGATCAACCTCCCCAAACCTTTAACAAGGAGAAGAAAGAGGTACAGAGATAGAGGATCACCTTGTCATAGCCCCCTTAAAGCACCAAAAAGCTCTGTATGTTCTCCACTGATAAGCACTAAAAAGGAAATCGAGGAAATGCAGCTCATGACCCATTGATTCCATTCATCTGCAAAACCAAAAGCACTAAGAACCTTCTACAGAATGACCATCTGACCCTATCAAAGGCTTTGGCCATGTTTAATTTAATGAACATCACATTATCTTTTGAGCTAGCCATGGAGTAATAACAATACCATCCAAAATTTGGCTGCCTTCACAAAACCACTCTACTCTTCTGAGATCACAGCACTTAGCCCTCTTTTTAACCTATTGCAATGATTTTAGATATAATTTTATAAACAACATTGCAAAGGGATATAGGGCGGAATTGACTTAGCTTATTAGCACCTTCGCATTTGGGTATGAGAGAAAGATAGGTCGCATTTGTAGCCTTAAGCATTTGCTTATTCCACTGAGATTCTTGGACAATAGCTAAAAGGTCAAGTTTGATAATTTCCCAGAATTCTTGGTAGAATTTAGCTGGGAAGCTATTAGGTCTAGCTATTTTCCCTTTTTTCATCTAAATAATGGTCTCCTCAAGCTCTCCAAGTGTGATTGCCTTCATTAAATTCTCATTCATTTAACGTGTCACCAATGAGGGAATGTAGAGGAGAACCTGAGCTTCTTTTAGTAATTCCCTATTAGTATCTTCCCTAAAAAGAGTAGAGAAGTACTACACTACCTCCTCTAAAATTGTCAAAAAGGAGTTAAGCTGATCACCTCTTTCATTGACCAGGGTCGAAATAGAATTACCATGTCTCCTAGCTTTAGATGAATTGAAGAAAAAGGATGTATTTCTGTCCCCCTCCTATAGCCATTCAATATGATCTTTTTTCTTCCAAAAAATTTCCTCCCATAGCTCGCACTCCTATAGGTCTTTCACATCCTGTGTTTCATCTTGCAGTAAGTCTTCAGTCAATCCTTCCTCCCTTATTATTCTTGTGATACCATCAAGCTTGGTTTGTGCAATAGCCTTAGCATGGAAAATATTCCCAAAGGTTTGGTGATTCCACTGCTTGAGCTTGTACTTCACATATTACAGTGTTTTGGCAAAAATGAACATCACCGTACCATGGGCAGGCCTACCCAGTGCCACCAATTGGCCACACACTCATGTAGAGATTGATCATGTAGCCACATGTGTTAAAATTTGAAGGAAGGATAGTATAGGTAATACTATGAAACACTATTAAGATTGATAGGCCAACGGTTTGATCCTCTCCAGTCCAAAATTTTAGATGTCGTAGACCACATACCTCCAACCCAAAAACTAGAAACCAAAAAATGGTCGAGTCTCTCAGCTATGGAATGTTTCCCACTCCTATTATTGTTCTAGGTAAACTATCCATTATTGGGCCTAACGTCAACTAAATTCAAAATTTCAATGTAATTGTGCATTAGCAAAGTAGATGGGTCTAGCCTTGACATGCCACCATGCTTTTTAGTCAAATCTAGAATAGCATTAAAATCACGTGCCATAATCCAAAGGTGGAAGGGGGCCAAGCTATGGACAAAACTTATGTGGCCCCATAAGGAGTTTTTACCTCACCAATCGTTGGGCGCATAGATATTGGAGAAGAGAATGACTTCCATTGTCTCAAATCTAGAACCAATCATAGTCATGGAAAACTTAGAAGTCAGCTAGCCTATGAGACCAATCTTTCATGGGTTCCACAGACAAGCTAGTCCTCTTGAATATCCGGTAGCACTAGTGCATTGACATTCTCCTTGCCTCCACAACTTAGGTGCTAATCTAAACATATATTCAACTAAAAGCTTAGTCTCCTACAAAAAAAGGACATCCGGCTTATGACTTTTAATCAGGTTGTGAACCTCATTTTGTCTAGGGCTATTGTTCAAACCCCTTACATTCCAAGATATTACAGTCATTTTAGAGGGTTCAAAAAGTGTGCATCCAGAGGCTTTACTGACCCCAACTCCACCAAAGTCTCTCCCATTAGCTTGATCTTTTCTAGGTCTTTTTTTCTATAAGTCTTGCTAGATTTCTCCCCCTCCCTTCTTAAGGTCTTTTTACAGAAGTCTGAGATGAGGAGAAGATTTACTACTTCTTTCTACCCATGGGTCCCCAATTTTCTCGATGATGGGTAGATTTCCATCTTTAGGGGGAGCTACTGAGGAAGTCATTCCTTCTGAAATCATCATCTACTAGTCCATATCCATATGACAATCTCCAACATCCTATGTTTCAATTAAAGGACCTCAAGCATTGGTCTCTTGAGTTGGTCCCTCAAACCCCTGATCCGAAATCATCAACCCAAGATTCACCTCCTGCTGATTAAGGTCATCCAGTATTTCAAATCTATTGAGTGAATCATCTAATTGTCTTTTCTTCAAGGGCTATTTTTGGCCTCTATTTCTATAGCGACCTTTAACCGGCATAAAACCATCAATTTCAAGCACTTCACCTAGAATCAGACCCCTTTCCTTGTCAATTCTATAAGGAATGTGAGTAGGTTGAGCAAGTTGAGGTGCAGTAGATTTTGAGGTGGGACACCATCGCTGAAAATGTCCATAAGCATGACATAGATGATAGTAAAAAGGAAGAGTTTCATAATCCAACTATTGTACCCAAGAAAAAGGTCCCACACTCATTTCAACAGCATCTGGTATTGGCTTACTAAGATCAATTTCAACACAAATGTGAGCATAAGTCATTACCTTTTTCCCTAGGAGTGGCATTGAAGAACTGACTGGCCTTCCCAATAAGGATGCAAGTAATTACAGAGTGTCTTCTCGATAGCATTCCACCAAAAAGTGGGGCAGATGCACCCACACCAGGACACAATTTGGTAGTTCCTCTGAAGGTATAAAACTGGCATGCCAGGGCTTGATAAACAGTCCCACTTGGTTATGAAAGTAAGGACCTCTAGCAAAAACTCTGTTACGGTTAGTTATATAGGTAAAAGTGACCATGAAATAGCTATTGGCTAGTAATGTATTATCCATTTCTCCTTTTGGTTCCCACGTCCTCTGAGCCCATGCTTCTAGGAATAACAATGACATCCTAAGCCCTAGAAACTTGTAGTACAGGGAGTGATTGTAATAGTATTCTATGTCTTCAGCAGTCATGTCCATTGGTATAACCAGCTTGGGCCTCTCCTTGCATCTTTCCAGGCAACCATTGGTTTTGGGTATGTGCATGCCTAGATGCTCTACAGCAGCAAAAGAACTTGAACCCTACAAAAGTGGAGCCTTTCCACTATTGTGCACTCCCTGGGATGTTTGTTGCAATCCAAGCACCTCCCTATAGCTGCACCCTATGTTTTGCCCTGTTGCACCCTCCTTCTCTCCTTCATCCATTGTGCCAAACTTGATAAAGTCATGATGTTAAATTTTAATTAAGATATAAAAAATTAAATAATTTAAATCGAAACTCTTGTATGTCAATTGATTTTTGGTTTGTTATTTATTTAGCTTAACTTTTAGTTTTGTTGATGTTAACTTTTAATTAAAATATAAATAAATTAATAATAATTTAATTAAAATATAAAAAATAAATAATTTAAGTTTGTTGCATGTGACTTAAAATATAAAAATTAAATAATTTCACGTTGAAACTCTTGCATGTCAATTAATTTGTGGTTTATTATTTATTGAGTTTAACTTTTAATTTTACTAATGTTAATTTTTAATTAAAATATAAATAAATTAATAATAATTTAATTAGGATATAAATAATTAAAAAATTTAAATTAGTTGCATGTCATTTAATTTCCTATTTGTTATTTATTGATCTTAACTTTTAGTTTTAGTGATGTTATTTTTTAATTAAAATATAAATAAATTTATAATAATTTAATTAGAATATAAAAAATTAGATAATTTAAATTGGTTGCATGTCATTTAATTTCCCATTTGTTATTTATTGATATTAACTTTTGGTTTCATTGATGTTAATTTTTAATTAAAATATAAATAAATTAATAATAATTTAATTAGAATATAAAAAATTAAATAATTTAAATTAGTTGCATGTCATTTAATTTAATTTCTTTTAAGTTGTTGCATGTTAGTTAGAATATACAAATTTAAATAATTTAAGTTAGTTTTTAGTTTTATTTATAGACTTCATTTAATTTTACAGAGGTCAAGGAGAAGTGGATGCTGAAGGGGAAGGTCCTTGAGAAAGGATCTAACTTTCTATGTACATAAGAATTTTTTGTTTGTTGCCAAATAAGGAGAATTTTTCTTCCTAATTTTGTAACAAATAGAAAATCTTTGTTGCACATAAACATTTTAGATGATAAATGATGTGGCCATTGATGTGGACATTTTGTCTTTCATCCAAATTTAGGTACGAATTGATTATGCCCTACAATATTTCCAAACTAAAATTTTCCACCATTGTATCTCAAATAGAATATTTCCTATCAATTGTAACAGCAATAGGGCAAGCACATGTGCTTGTTAATATTTTGAACATAAAGGGTACTGAATAATTTTTAAATTTTAAAAGTAATTGAAATTTTTGGGTTATTGTTGCTGTTAATTGAAGGAAATAATTGATGTGAGTTGGCTGTAGTATAAGGGTATTTGTGTTTATGTATCTCTATAGTGTTTTTTGAATTTTAAAAATAATCATTGTATTTAGGAATTGTGGCCACATGGTGTATGGTTAGGTTACTATTTTTTCTTAATTGATAGGAATTGTAACAATAAATGTCAGTTGTCATTATCAATGTGGAAAGAATGTGTATTGTTTCAAGTTTTTTAAATTGGAGCATTATGTATTTATGGCTTTAATTCACCTGTATAAATTTAGATCTTCATTTATCAATTGATGGGATATTCCCTATTAGTTTATAATGTCATTGAGGGAAGTGTAGGAGTAATTTTGTTCATGTTCTCTTTGAAATTTCAAAAAATAGTGTATCTAGGGCTTGTACCCACCTATTGTAAGCTGAGGGAGTAATAGAGATTTTTGATTTGATTAGTAATCTTGTACCACATTCTTGAAGTTTTGTAGACATAGGTGATGCTTGAACATATACCATGCTACAGGCTCACTAGATGTCTACTTGCTAGAGTGTGTGGTGAAAGAGATTCGAACCTAGGTCATGCTCTTACTAGTGTCCTTGGTTGCCATTACTACATAATTAATTCCTAAATCAATGAATTACTTCACTGATCCTAGTTTATTTTGAAGATTATAACTGAATCAAGCATAGTTTTTGTTGATTGATTGTAATGGATGGAAAATAATTTAGGGAAATGTTCTAACCATCAATGAAAGTGGGTAGAGTGGGGTTTTATGGATATTGGTATCGAAGAATATTGCAAAAGAAAAAACTAAAATCTAAGCTGTCTAAATCATCTACAAAGGATATAAGGTTCCATGTATTTCTTAAGACTGTTTGGAAGAATAACTAATTGCATGCTACTTATTAGAATTTGGGGACATGAAAGGGGGCTACCTGACATTTCTCAGTAGGTGCTGTTGAAATATTTCTATGCTATTATGTAGCCAAATTGATCCATGGCTTTCCTTGTGGCTATCCATTTAAAGTCCTATCTGAGCATGATTGGGAGAGTTAATAGGCCAGTAGAGTGTTGTGATCTCCATCTCCCCCATTTCCCTATTGATAAGTATAGGTCCCCTATTTATGGGTGTCACCAATTGATCTATGATGGGTTTAGCTCCACACCAAAATCTTCCACACCTTAGATCCTTCATCCATCTTTAAAAACAACTCTTAAAAGACCACACAATAACAACAATAATGGCCCATGCTTTGGATCATCACCCTTCATGATCTCATGATAAAAATGATGTCTTCATAGGTTAAATATGCTTAAAAACAAATTGAGTCAATCAAACACTGAATGTGTTATTTTTGGATCATTTTGGATCATCCTATTGCATTTTTCATATTTTCCCTGATCCATTGGGGTAAGGCAAGGATATTTTGTAAACTATGTTTAAAGAATTGCATTTTCCATAACCAGCCCATCCTTCTCTAAAGGCTTATCAATTAGTAATGAAACAAAACAATTTTCAACCATAGAAGGCCTAGAATTAGGGTTCGTAGGTTTAATAGTATGATTTTTTTTGGATCTTGAAAACCCATTTGATCAAGGTTTTCTTATGGTTTTCATGCATATAGAGTTTGCAATCTATTTTTAAATTCTCATACTCATGGAAAAGTCTACAGTTAAAAGGGATGTTCTCATAATCAACTTCTTATTCCTAGACCCTGTTCCCAAATTTCAAAGTGATCTTTTTAACAAGGGAATTTTTAAAGTACAAAAAAAACATATGATTACATAGACAATGTTCTCAAAATGTAAACAAGTACCAATGACCATAAAAGTGCCAAGTGTGTAACCTATTGCTGCAAACATAGAAGGGTTCATAAATTCATCTGGGAGTCCAAAAAAATATAACCTAGATCAACTCCCCGAAAGGCAAATCTTTTTTTGACTTGAAAATAGAGTGTTATGGCTATATAAATAAACAACACATCCCATAAACTAATGACCATGTTATAATATCCCCTGACATCATCCAAAAATTCCATATTCTAAATTTTTAGAATTCCATATTCTACATTTTTACAAGGTAGCCCTGAAACCCATAAATCAATAAATAAGAGCACTCCAGAAATTCCATATTCTAAAGTTCTAGAATTCCATATTCTAAATTTTTACAAGGTAACCTTAAAACCCATAAATTAATAAATAAGAGCACATCTTTTTAGATCATCAATACTATTTTGAATTTCACCATGTTAGCTATTCAACATTGGAGAGTCATGCACCACCTTCATACATCATGTTTCAATCTTTCAAAGATTTATATTTAGCATGTGTTAGCACTGGTGAATAAATATTTTTCCTCTATTAGTTACTACAGAGGATTGTGGTATTTATAAAACTACTTTAAAATTCATATGCCTAAATTTTAGGTCCATAGTTTACATGCAAACTAGATCAATCCTTTTCTCAGCCATAAACTTATGAAATAGGTTTTTCCAGATGAATTAAGGTCTAAAAATTGGGAAACATGTTGATTTGGTAGTCATCAAATGGTATTTATAAAACTATTTTAAAATTTAGACACCTAAATTGTAGGTCCATAGTTTACATTCAAACTAGATCAATCCTTTTCTCAGTCATAAACTTATGAAATAGGTTATTCCAGATGAATCAAGGTCCAAAAACTAGAAAACATATTGATCTGGTAGTCATCAAATGGGGATTAGGGATTAGAACTTGGCATGGATAATAGAGTTATGGCCTGGTCAATCATGCTACCCACTCTCAAGGTCAAAATAACAACATAATCAAGGTTTTCTAGAAAGAACATAGGTAGAACGTAGAAACCAAACACTTGTGAACATAGACCGCATAAACACCACATATAAAACATAGGTAAGACAAGTTTGAACACCAGCATAATGCATAAAATATGAACATGAGACTGTCATCAACCTACAATCTAGAGGTAGATAATCACTGTAACTATAACTCTACATATCTTACATTTTCAAAATTCAATTATTTTTTAAATTTTATCTTTGCACAATCTAGGAATAAATAGCTGCTTAAACTATAACTCTACATAACTTTCATTTTCAAAACTTAATTATTTTTCAAAATTTAAATTAAGTAAAATATATAAAATTAAATAATTTTTAATGTTAAATTTGATTATTTCTTTTTTCTTTTCACTTATCTAATGAAAAATAAAATAATAAAAATGAAATTGTGAATAAAGAAATCCAAATAAATAATATTTCTTAAAAAAGAATTTGAGGAAGAAAATGATTTAAAAAATTGGATAAAGTGACTCATAAATAATATTTCTTGAAAAATAAATATTTAATCTAAAACTCTTTAATGAAATTAAATTTTAAAATAATAAAATAATTTAATTAAAATATTTTTATAATAAAAATAAGAATATAAAAATGTAAATAATTCTTTTATTTTAATTTCAAGTTATTTTTCTTTTCATATATGCTATTGATGTTAAATTTTAATTAAAATATAAATAAGTTAATAATAATTTAATTAAAATATATAATATTAAATAATAAATACATTCTAATAACTTCATTGTATTCAGAGGGGTAACCTTTGAGATTCCTAATATTCTAAGAAATTCACTTCAAGATTAATAGGGCTTATATACGTATGATACCTCTTTTGCTATATTTAAAAAGATAGGGATTTCTCCTTCCTTTTTTATTGTGGGTTATAGTATATTTCCTCCCTACTTTCTGATTTGTATCATTTTTTATTTGAAGCTTGACTTATTCCATTTGGCTCTAGAATGAAAGGGATATCCCTAGAAGAAGAGTAAAGGAATAACTCTCAAATGGGATAGTCATCAAAATCATCACTCAACTTTGTGTCTATGTTCTCATTTTTATCCAATTTATGTTTTCTAACAAGACTAGTATGATTTTCAACTATTATGTCCAAACCCTAATCCATTGGAGGGATGGAAATAATAATAATATATTTCTTTGATCCATTGGGGTAGGGCAAGGATATTTTGTAGACAACATTTCAAGGATTTCAGTTTCCATAACCAGGTCATCCTCCTCTAGAGGCTCATCAACTAGGAACAAATCAAAATGATTCTCAAACGCAAAAGGCTAGAATTGGGGTTCTTGAGTTTTAACAGTATGCCTTTTTTGGAATCTTAAAAACCCTTCTAATTCAGGGTTTATTTAGCTTTTTCATGCACATAGAGAGTGTGATCCTTTGTTAAATTCCCATGCTCATGGAAAATTCTACACCTAAATGGGATATTCTCATAATTGACTTCTTGTTCCCAAACTCCATCCTCAAATTTCAATGTGATCTTTTTAGTAAGGGGATTGTTAAAATATATAAAAACACATATTATTTCATAAACAGTGTGCTCAAAACATAAATAAGTATTAACATCTATAAAAGTGCCAAAGGTGTAACCTATATACACATAATATTTTCAAAAAAAATATTGATTACTAACATTTTTTATTTTTTAGGAACCTATCAAGTCTCAATCTCTCTAAGTGCATGCCTTAAGAGGTGCGTCGAGAAAGGGGTGGGTAGACCATCGATGCTTCATAATATTGTTGTTATTTTTACCACTTGCCATCTACACACTTATCTCTTAAAACCATTTACCTTGAGCTCATTATTCTCAGTTCTACCCATTCTAGTCTTTTCTTCTTTCCATTTTTCCTTTTATTCTCTTAACACCCTTTTTCTCAATCAGTGTACTAGTTCATCTGGGTCAACCTAGTATAGTTTAGGGGTATTTTTCACTTTCTTAGTTTGTTATCCTTTTATCTGACCCAACTCAGACGTAGTGATTTATCCCCAAAAACACATTGGGTCGATTAGGTCAACCCTATACAACCGATGATCTAGAGAGGATTTACGGCAAGATACTCCTATATATACAAGTTCATTTCCCATCATTTCATAAGAGAATATTTAATAGTGAATAAGTGTGAATGAATATCTACTTATTGACCATTATATTTGAGGAATAAATCTTATGTTTCCATACTTTGTTTGGAGATATGGATCTTATCTTATGGATAAGTATTTTAGATACTTAGATAGGTTGTGTAGCCTAGAGTTGATTTATCTTAGTTATCTTTATATACCACAACAATCTCTGGCAAAGCACCTTGGCCAAGGGAAATATTGAGGCTCGATGGGTTCATCTTTAAAGGTATGTATTCCTAACTTTATTTCTCCTTTGTAAGAGTAGATAGATAATGCATTTGTATTCTTCTCCCATGTATTACAATTTTGTATACATTGATGTGAGTATATGTCTTCTAATACATGTTTATTTTAGTTATTTGTTTTATTGTTTTCAACCCCCACTTTATGCCACAAGATTTGATGTGCACTATATTAGATTTTTATTCCTTGTTATTATAATAAAGTAGACATTTTAAACCTTAGAACTCCATTAGGGTTGTTGTGTGATTGTGTTAGATTGTAGGCTTTAGAACCCTTCCAAGCTTGCTATGATGTGATAAGTGATCCCCTAATCAGGCCTAAAAGATCCCAATATCAGTTATACTCCCACTTAACAAATTTATCCTCAATTATAAGAGTAGGTATGATATATCTTATTTGAGGTAGGATTGATTTATAGACATGATACATTTATGATTGCATATATTTTGGTGAACCTGACATAAACTAACCCTTATAGGATTTGTTCAATTTTACTTCAATTCTTGATTTGTACAAAAGCTTCCACACAAAAATATTCAAAAAAATTCTACACCCATGTCATGTATATAGGCATGCATCCATATATGTGTTGACACAGATGTGTCTTCTTAGATCCTTCATTCATCTTTAAAAACAACTCTTAATAAAATGGAAACATGTATATTTTAAAGAGTATTAGATATGTGCAAAACACTCATGAAATGGGAAATAATGTTGTAGTGATAGGAAGAGGAAAAGAAACAACAAAATGATGATCATCATGTTCATTACCCCTCATGATCAACATGATGTTATTTTTAATTGAATAGGTGTCTAAAATTTGCCTGCACAGGTGTTGTTCATGCACAAATATCTATAATCTTCCACCACATCTGTATGGTGGAATTTTAATCAAAGAAAAAAAAATTAGGGGATATCATATATCAAAAGGACCACCTTTTGTATAATAAACATAGATTTACATGGTTAATGCATATTGTAAATGGTTGTGCAATTTGTAGGGTGAAAACATCTTTGATTGGTCATTTTATACCATTAAAGGTGGAAGAGTATGTCATGAGAGTTGATTTTATTTTGTTGGGGACCCATGTTTGATGTCGGATTGAATTAGTGTTGTAATGGCATTGATGTGGGGACAAGCCATTGAGGTCCCAAAATCTATCTTGTAACTTCTATTCATCCATGCTACCAATATATTGATACCTAGAGAAATCACATCATGTTTAAGAACATATGAAAACACCATACTCAAACCTTTATAAGAAAAGGAAACCACAATTATATTTTATATTCATAAGCATATTATTTATCCCTCTTAATAAAAAAATAAAAAAATTGAAAAGAGCTATCAAAAAAACAATATTTTATTACGATTTTAAAAATGTAACGCTTCATGCATAAAAGACAGGATGAGACCAACCATCATGAGTTTGAAGTGTTTTCAAACTACCAATTAAACTCTTTCATTTTAAATAACATTGCATTACTTAAATAAAACATTAACAAATCCACCAAAAAAAATAAAAGAGTTATATTAACTTTCATAAGAGAAGCCTCTAAATGGTCCATAGTTACATAAGTTTGTTTGAGTATATTACCTTAAATGCATTTCCATTGCTTCTCACCTTCATCACCCAACTCACCTTGAAATAATTCACCACTTTCATGCTCTGTAAGAATGTATTTGGATGTCAAAATAATTTTGTGTAAAGTAGTTGTGGGTGAAAATTGACCGAGATCTGAATTGCCATGCAATGCTTTATTCTATGATGGCCTACATTATGTATGGAAAGAGATAGCCTCTTTACCCAATAACTATGTGATAGATTGAATTTGTGTAAGACCTTTTGGGATTGTGTGGATTTAAGTAAATTTTTGTATTTACATGACTTTCATCCATCAAAAAGGTGTACAAAGCTTCCAAGGTGGTAGGTTCTTTTATTAGATGTTTAATATTGTGAAGAATCTTTCTGATGTACAAATCTTCTAAGGTGGAAAGGTTTTTTATTAGACATTTAATATTGTGAAGGAACATCAAGGACAACATGATGTTGATTTGATTATGAGAAGGCTCAATGTTTGATGTGAGAATCAATTCAACATTGCAATGCCCAATGATATGGAGACAAGACAATGAGGTTCCAAGTATGTATTGTAACTTATATTTGTCTATGCTACCAATTTATTGACACCTATAGAAATTATGACAAGGATATATGGAACTTACAAGTGGTGAAATATTTCAATGTGAGTTGGGCGGTGATGATGAGGGGCAAGGACATCATATTTCATGTGATATAGTACACCAAAGGGCCCATGTCATACACATTCCACAATGACACTAATGTAGCATAATACATTGAGGTTATGGAGTTTATCTTATTGATTTTTTTTTGTAGTTAAAGTGAGTACAAAATATTTTACAAAGTTCATTCCACATGGATTCATAAAAGGGTATCGTTATTGATAAAATGTGAATGCCATGGTAGAGGAGTCATTGGTTGAGATAAAAGATGGTCAATTGACAATTGGTCCCAAGTCACAAAGAGGATTGGTAGGTTTAATTATCAAGCATTAGGGGGTGCCCACATTCTAAACTTAAAGGGGTAATTTAATCTATAAATGAAAATATAGTTCACTTACCCAAACAAATCTCTCTCTCTCTCTCTCTCTCTCTCTCTCTCTCTCTCTCTCTCTCTCTCTCTCTCTCTCTCTCTCTCTCTCTCTCTCTCTCACTCACTCACACACACACACACACACACACACACACACACACACACAAATAATGAAATTAAGAAAAAAATATTCAGACTATAGAAAAGAGGAAGGTGAACCATCCATCTTTCTCTTGAAAATCATAATGGCCTTGTATAAATAAGTTAAACCCCAAATTACACACCATAAACATATATTGGGATGATCACACAACACCTATTGAGTTGCCTACCCTTACGGATATCTTAATCTATGGTGGGCACTAGGTGTCCTAGATATCCTAGCCTTTATAGAGACCCCCAATGACCATAATGGTTTAAGTCCTGAAGATAGATCAAATGTATAGGTGTAATGTTGATTTTAATCAATAACAACCTAGCCCAATAGAGGACCAAAAAATTATCCCTAAAGCCTATCAAACTTGAAGGCTCAATATGCCTCCACATGATAACATACCATGTATCGAAATCCCAAACTAAGTAATATATAATCCAATCAACTAAGAGGCTCAAATTCAAAAAAATCATGCCATGTGGCAAAGTACACATAGACAAGGCTATAAAAAAGTCATGATGCTACCAAGTGGAAACATCCTAGGGACCTACTTGGGATGTTACTAGGGCTTACCTCTATGGAGACCTTTGAGGGCCCATGATGCTACATCAACTTATTTCCCATCCATTTGTGGGTGCCTACATGATTCACTATGGATGGAATTCTATTGTGAGAAGAATGATTTTGGGAGTTTCATTGATGACATGGCCTATGTACACTGATCATAATTCTGTCAATGTTGTTCAAAAATGTCATTGGTAGAGGATGAGGCCCCATTACTTTATTAAATGATGGTGCCTCCTCCCTTCCTAATAAATCAACCTCTTCCCCATGTGAGGCTACATGTCATAGTAAAATCACTTCCTCCTATTTGACAAAAAATGTCAGATCAACATCATTTTCTCCATTGATTCCATGTAGATAGGACACCTTACCATATATTTCCTCCCTCATGGGGGGAAAAGGCATCACTTTCATGAATCTATCTTTTTCCATAGGTGTAAAAGTTAGACCTTAAAAAAAAATTCCTATCTCATGTTACACTCCCTAGGCATGAAATATCTACAACTGTTACAGTTTATTTTCCTCATTTCTTAATTTTGAAAGCAAATAAAAGAAAGCTAGTAATAGTGTGTGTAGAAGAATACCTAGTAGAATGCATGTGCATGAATCCAAATGAATGTGGGAACTCTTACTTGGCTATGAAGGAATAACTTATGAATTAGAAGAAACACTATAAGATAAAAGGTTAGATGGTTGGTTGAGTGGATTGCCTAACGGGTGCTAGATCCAAGAAGCAAATTGATTTCTAGGAGGATGTCAATATACTTGTCATGACAATCAAGTTTGAAAGGATAAAAAGAAATAAAAGTTGCATTCAATGATATAAATGTAAATATATGCAAGGAAGAAAAGATAAATTGATTACTAAGAGAAAATAATTAAACATTATGCTAAAGTGGTCAGGGTCTAGTCCAAAAAATTAGGGAAGGTTCTATGGTCAGAGAGAAACACAAAAAGTGAGGTTTTATCTACAGCAAAGGGCTAAAATGATGCCATAGTGAACCACTGGTGGTTAGAGGAACCATCAATAGTTAAGGAAAACCACTATTGGGAAACCGTCAATAGTTTAGGCAAACCATTGGTGGTTGGCAAACTATTAGTGGTTACTTGTGCAATTTTAGAAGTGGTTAGAATATAAAGTATATACTGGGTTTTTAGGCTGGTAGAGGTTTGGTTATGAGATAAAAAGGTGAAAATAGGGCACTAATAATTTTGATGGATCAAAGGGATTAGGAATAGGATAGATTAAAGTAAATAAGCATGAGAAATATGCAGCTTGGTGAAGGGATCCTAGATTAATTTAGCTAGAGTGATGATGCTTCAAGCCTTTGAATGTGATTTTGATAGATCTTCAAGTCACCAACGATAATATTGACTAAAAAGATGTTAGATACCTATAAGAGACCTTGAATTCCAAATGCTTCATTATGGATCCTTTTGCACATCCTCATCTTTTCCTTTTATAAGCAGAAGTTGCTAATTGAGAATGGGGGAATTTATTAATTTGATGCAGGATAAAGTTTCCAAATCTTATAGCTTTTAAAAGCTTATTTTAAACGTAAGTTACCATTTTGGGAGTTGCTAGTCTCACACAAGAGCTGACAATGCTTTAAAGTTTTTAAAGTATAATTGGGGACCTAATCATTGATGGTTAGGCCAACCATCAATGATATAGGGGTCAAAGAGGTTTGGTGAAAAAAGGGGGAATTGAATGATGTGTTAAGTGGAGGGGGGTTTAATAAGGTTAAATTTAAAAAGTGTCTAATAAACTAGGTGGTCCATTAGATGTAAGGTCAGATAAGGGTCCAAAGTAGCATGACCTTGAAAACTATCATGTGTAGTTTTTAGGTTTCTACTTTTTTCCCCTTTTTGTTGTGTAGTTTTAAACAAGCTATAAAACAAAAATAGGAGACTGGTCAAGGTCTGGGTCTAGTTACCTCGAGTATGGGAGGAGGTATTCCCTCTCAAACTTGGAGATGATTGAGGTGAAGATGAAAGTAGGTTAGGGTTTGATAAATGGGATATGGGTGTTCATAAGGTGGGTGATATATAAAAAGGTTGGGGCATTTAAGACATGAACCTATATACAGATTGTGACTAAGAATGGTAGTCAAAATCATGTAAAGACAAAAATTGCCAATGTTGGTCAAAATATGTGTGGGATCTAGAAAGACAAGAGAGGGTAATTAGTCCACAACATTGGCCATAACTAAGTGAGTTATGCCTATCAAGCCATCAAAATAGGGTTAGTGTGTGTCATAGGTATCTAGGTTAGGAAGTGCTCCTACAAAACAACACAAGTGGTCAAGTTGTGCATGAGGTAGTTCAAAGTTCAAATGGTCAACATTAGAAAAATTGATCAGAGTGGTAAGAGGACCACATAGAGGCATCGCAAAACATGTGAAGAGGTTTGGTCAAGATCAACCAACATCAAGGTAGACATGGCATAATAGATGGTGGGTTAGGGATTGGGTGAGGGGTGGTCAAACTGACTCTAACTATATTAGGTAAGTGGACATTGCCTACATAGTTCCATGGATAAAGGATTCAAAATGTACTTTAGGCCAAATGTAGTTCTAGATAAAGTCCAAATCGATGATGAGAAGGTTATGTTGTAAAAGTAGGGAAAAGGGTGAGGGACATGAACCATCAATAGTTAGGGTTTCCCCTAGGGTCTACCATCAATTATTTCCCTAACCATCAATGGTCAAGGAAACCCTAAAAAAGTGAAAGGTAAAGAGTAAAAATAATAAGTTGTTACCATTATTGACTTATTGGTGAATGCTCTCTATGAATTGGGAAATTTGAACTTTTTATCTATTATGTGAAGTGGAGTGTTGAGGTTGTTGAGGTGGAGAGGTGTGATTGGGGTAGTGTATTCAAGTGTACACCATATGGAGGAAGGATGAGAATGTGACTGAGTGATGGTGTGAGGGCTTCATCCATGCCATTGATCATCGAATGAGGTAGGTTTTATTTTTAAAATTGATAAAATGGGTGTAATTGAGGGATAATAAAGTGATTGAGGAAATTGTGGATATGTTAGTGTAGAAATAGTGTGTTTGGAATAATAGTTTCAAACCATGATGCCCTAAATTTTAGGTCATGGGGAAAATGGGTAAAAATTTGGATAAAAATGAAAGTGAAGGGTTAGGGTAGGTTGAGAATGATGAGTAGGATAGGTTTAGTCCAATGGTTTTGCATTTTGGTAGAGTTTTGGTATGGATTTGGGGAAGGAGGTGGTAGGGTTTTACCGCTAGCAGTCAAACATAGGGACCATTGATAGTTCCTTGAACTATCAACGATCGAGGAAAGGTGAGAAAGGCTTAGAGTGAAGTTTTGGTTTTACATGTTTTGAAGGGTTTTTAAATGAGTAGAAATGGGAAAAGGGGGTTAAAAATATTGTAGTGTTGTGATAGGTGTTGATCCCTAAAAGTGATGAGGGGATAGGTTAGAGGTGAGGTTAAAAGGAGGTGTAAGTTAAGTATGTGGGATGTGTAGAAGTAGTTAGAAAGGTGAAAGAGTGTAGAATAAGGTAAAGTCAGTGAACATGTAGATTAATATGTTAATTCTAATGTGATTATCTTATAGGCTCAAAATTAGATCTAGATGAGGGACTGAGTCCCTAAGATATTCATAGAGGTTTGATATGGGATGATAGATGCCAAGTGGAGGTAAATGGAGGAGGTTGGCCTAGGGTCCATGAGGCACTACCAAAACCTTCCACAAGACATGGGGATGATTATGGCACTCATCAAGAGATGGGATCCTACCAAAAATAATTTCCTATTGCCAACTAGGGAGATTTTGATATTATAGGAGGATGTCCACAAGATTATTTGGCTTATGATTTAAGGGAATTGATATACCACATTGAGAGTGATGAGTAGGATTACTTTGTAGATCTGATCTATGGAGTTGACCATACCCAAGATAGGTACTATATTGGTGGAGTATGCTATGGGACATTATACTAGAGAGCCCCATAGGATAGATCTCTTCTGACCATGATGATGATGGGTATATCCTATTTCACAGTGTTAGATTTGAGTAGAGACTAGTTTCCATGTTTTCTATTGGGAGTGTTGATAGAGATGCTTCTAGGGAGGATCATTTTTGGATGGGCCCTAGTGTTATTGGTGTAGATATATAGAGAACTTTGGGCCTTCAGGGCATAGAGACAATACAAAATCATCATAGGCTTTGTGCTCTAATATTGGGCATATGAGAACATACAGGTACTAAGACAACTTAGGATACCTTAGGATGGGTATGCATTGACTGACTATAGGGTTGGTTTTATGAGGTGGTGAGGTGATTATGCACTTTCAAGAGCTAGTGGTGGAGCTAGAGAAATAAATTGGTTTCAAGATTCTTTGGAATGCCTAGTGGTAGTAGACATTAAATGGAGGCCTTATGTGATTTGGCCTCTCTAGAAAGGTTATAGGTACCAAACTCTATCATTACAGAGTTAGTGATGGGTTTATAGATTATGGGATGGTGAGACTAAGTGCATCTTAGTGGATAGAGTCTAGAGGTATTTAAAGCTTCATACTAGATTTTTAGTGTTATATAAGGGAGGATGTAGAGTAACCACTTCTAAATCCACATATGGATGTTATTTTGTTGGATTATGAGGAGCTTCTAGCAAGATATCCCATAGATGATGTGGGAATTACTGATGGATACATGAGATGGTAATAGGCTAGGTATGTGGTCATAGATTTTGGATGGGGAGTTGGGGGATAACAACCCATGGATGTGGATTTGGTTCAGGTATAGGGTAGAGGCTAGGATGATTAGACAATAACAACCCTTGTAGTGGCATTAGCCCAAGTGACAAGTTTACAAGGAAAGATGACTATGTTATAGGCATAAATAGTCACTTTACAGGGGTAGGTCGTCACTCTAATAGGTGAGCATGATTAGGTAAGGCCACTCTTGGGGTGGTCATGTAAGAGAAGGAATCTTTAAGATAGAGTGGTGGGGTGACCATAATAGGTGGAGGACTAGTAAACTTAGCATGACACCTGGCCATCATGTAGGAGCTCAAATATTATGAGGCTATGGCATTAGCCCAACTACCAAATGTAATGAGATATGGGTAGTATAGGGCTAGCTTGATTGGGGGTCTAATAGCAATTACTTGAGGTTAGGTGGCATCGACTATAGTGCAGGTAGGTACATCATGGGGTGCACCACTAGATGGTGGGGTAGGTGTAGGTGGTTCTAATTTTGGTACCCCAGGGCTTTGAGATATGATATTTATATGTTGTATATTTTTTGTACACATTTTGATACCAACCTATGTAGACACTTAAATCTAGCCACTAATGACCTCCAACTAGGCTTTTGATCAATTTCTACCTAAATTGCACAATTTGGCCTAAAAACACTAAAACATGGTAAATGATCTGAAACTGACATATTCAAGTGCTAATTCTAGCTAGGGTATCCCTAAATGGGGCAATGTAATTTATGGGCCAGCTAACTTTGATCAAATTATTTCGAGTCAAAATGTTAATTTTACACCTAGATGCTCTAGAGTGATCTTTCCTATCAAATCTTTTACACAAGATGCATCCCTTTGTTATTTTTTGTCAGCAACATCCTAAATGGGAATATAGATCTAACACATCTGACATTGACTCCCAATTCTAATCTAGTCAAATTTTGGACCAATAACAAGAAATTCTGATCAATTTGAGTAATTTGTGCACACAGTGCTTCAACATACATAAGAGCTAATTAATCCAAATCAAGGCTAATCAAGAATTCCATAGATCTTTTCAAATATCTCATTATTGGAAATAAATGTTGAATATCTACATCATCAACTGACCTCATTTCTTTGGAAGACATCCTTAGGTTATAAATGCCACAAATATCATGATTCATGCCTACCATGCCTCATCAATGCTCTCCATGCCTCTTAATTTCCCCTTTTTCCAATGTCATGATGAGGATAATTACAAAATTAATTCCAAAAATTGAATTAATCATCAACCACACATCTTCATCTCAAGATCAATGGTTTAGGTTGATTCTGATTAAATCCAAAAATCTATAAATAGGAGGCCTTACCACATGAATTTTAACACATGATTATGCAAAGTTATAATGCATAATTGATTACAAAGATTTATGCAACTAGTGTTACCATGCCAAATTGATTCCAATCCAAGCCAAGCCACAAGACAAAGGTGTCAAAGAGAGATGGAGGTAGCCAATCTTCCATTACCAAGGACTTCATGAGCACAAAGCCAAGCAAGCCACTACTATAAAGGCATTTAGAGCATCCAAGGAAGGTGAAGAAATTATTGTAATTTTTCCTTACTTTTTAATTATGTTTATCATTTGTTTTTGTTACTAAGATCACAATAGTAACTAGGCATGAAGATGTTAGCTTAGTGTGTTTGTGATTTGGTTTCATTCACTAACACCATACTAATATCCTCTTCTTAGTCAAATTCCTAGTTCACATAATGGCACACCCAGTGGGATAAAATGCATCCCACACATGAAGAAGATCATTATGCACCTTTAAAATCTTCATTTGGATCATTAAAAATCTTACAATTCAATTTTTTAACTTTGTTTTGCCAGTTTTCTTTATAATAGATTTACACAATAACTGTCATCAATTAGTAAAACCATCATCAGTTGGCATAGCCATCATCAGTCACTATGGTATAACCATTGTCAGTTAGTATAACCATCATCAGTTAGTAAGTGTAACCATCATCAGTTAGTAGAACTAGTGTCAATCACTTGAGAGCTAATAGGCCATTTTAAAATGCTTTGTTTGGGGTCCTATAGACTCTATTTTAGATGATTTGTTTTTTAAAACCATGTGTTTTCTCCTAAATTTACATAATTTGACATTAATTTAGCTTCAAGTTTCATATATTTTTCAAAAAAAATTTAAAATCTATTTAAAATGTTTATGATCTAACATATTTACTTTTGGGGTGATGCATTAAGTGTAGATAGGTAACCAACAGATTTGAAACTTGTTAAAAGATGCTATTAAAACATCTTTGGAATGATTGTAAAATGAATTAGGAATATTTTTTTTAGTGCTTAATGAAACATTTAGGTGCTTAAGTGAATGTTTTCATAAGTTAGGATTTCAAAGTTCACAATCTTAAGACCAAGGGGTCAAATGAACACCACCCAATCTATTGAATTTGGTGTTTAAAAATGAACTCATTTTTCTAAAAGTTTCTGGTAATCAATAGTTGCTTGATATAATTGTTTTTAGCAAAGAGAGGGGTGTTTCATGTATGCTCTTCCATTTGTCCCCTTTAGGGAACACTTGTAATCAAAAGCACCATTCTTATAACAAAAAATCCTAATCCAAGGCTTAGAAAGATTGTCATCTAAAGCACTCCCCAAAAAATCATCAAAGTTTGGGTGACCTTGAAAATGACCCTAAAGTATTTCTATTAGTATTTCATTTCATTTCATCTTGGCTTGCAAGGGGGACTTCTTTACCTCCTAAAAGTTCTTTAAGGAAGCTTTGACCCAAGGTTTTATCTCCCAGCATTGAATTCACTTACTCCTTCTAAGTTGCACATGGGACATATCTACATTTGGACATCACACTAAATTGAGTGAACAACAGGATGTAGTGTTTGTAAAAAAGGACTAGAGCTTTTTATAACTAGCCAATGTCATGGTCACCCAATTTTTGTTCTTGTCTTTTGCATCATTTGATGTGAAAATCATTTTGTAATTTATTCCCTTAGAAATGTTTGAAATCTTACTAGTTTAGTCAACCCCACATTGTCATACCCTTTCTAGGATTTGGATGATTATACTTAGTGTATTTTGATCATTTTTGCTTGGTATTTTTTTAGACTAAAACTTGTTTGTTTATTCATAATCCATGTCAAAAAAATGTATTTGATTTGAGGAGGGTAGTGTTATGCTACCAAAATCATGTCAAACCATTTTTGACTTTGATTATTTTGAAACATAGCATTGATTACATCATTCGAGCATGCTTATGTTGTTAGGATACTCAAATTGTTTCAAGACTAGTTTACCTTGTATCAAAAACCATTTATTTCAAACCATGTCATGTATACCATTTGGACCTTTGTCTTGTAATGTCATGTTGTCCAATCTTATCTAGCTTGTTTGGTCAAATCCTAGTTTTCACTATAGAGTTTTCAATTAGCCTTGTCAAGTTTTGATTGAAACATTTATTGATATCTATTTAGGCCTTAATTCATGGGGTTGATACACATATCTTTCTCTTTTGGGTTACATAACTTAGATTAATCGATTACCCAAATTTGAAAACTATTGATGGTTTATTTGTTCAGTACCTATCCTTATCATTGTTTATGATTTTATTTTTGAAAACATAGTCTTTCTTCAAAGAGCCTTTTGTCTTATACCTTATGCCAACTAATCATGTTTATGTTTGATTCTGGCATATGTCTAGCTACACTTATGGTGGAGTCACATGAAATCCAACTTATAATAGAATGGCCACACAAAATCCCACTTGGAACCCCTATAGAGAAAAATTTTCTAAGGAGTTTTATTATTCTCCCTATAATACTCCATATGGGGAACATAGTCAAAATCTATAAAATCCAATTCAAGACCTTGATTACCCTAAAGAGGATTGTGAGGAGGACTTTGAAGACCCAACTATAGATAATGCTGTTTAGGATATAGATCCATACCCTCTTTGTAATAATCACTACATGGAACACAATCAAGAACTAACTTATGAGCCAACTCATGACTGGGATGATATGGTTTATGAGGAAGACTTGGATGCTTTGGCTTGTGCAAGAAATCAAATTCCATGATGTCCTTTTATTATTTGATCATTGACTACCTCTAACCCTCCTTTGGATTATATGAGATATCAAGCTCTATAATATCCAAGGAATACCATTACCATTCCTAGACCTAGTCCTTTGGCTTGTGTGAGCAACCAGGCTCCACAACACCCTTTCATCATTCTAGGACCTAGTCCTTTGGCTCGTGCAAGCAATCAAGCCCCATAATGTCCTATCATTACCATTTTAGGACTTCATACTTTAGATCATAAAATAAATCATGCTTCCCAATGCCTTACCATTATCTAACCACAAGCCATTCCTCATCCTTAACCAATCCCATCCAAACCTCAACTGATCCAATCCTTTAAAGACCAAGATGTGTTTAAATCTAGTATTTTCCAACTCATTGGAAACCAAAGCCAAGACAACCAACCAATCCAAGATGTTTTTGTTGAACCAACAACTTATGATAAGTCAACATGTGATGAATCACATATTGATCCTATACTAGTTGTCAAGAAGTCTCACACTGATGAGCCCATCTTTATTAAGTCACTTCTTAATGATTATAACCAACTTTAGGAAAATCATTACCTTGACCATGTGCCTATTTTTCAAGATCCTCTTATTAACAAGCCAATCTTTAAGGAGTTGTCTCTTGACCCTTTTCCCATCTTAGAGGAGTCCCATTCTAACAAACTAGTTTTTATGGAGCCCATTATGCCATCACAAGCCATTAATTGTCCAAAACCAAATATTCAACAAGACATCATTGTAATATATTACCCATTAAATGATGAATTAGAGTTAGATTCAAGTTTTGTTTTTAAATCGACATTAGATTTACCATCAAAATTTCAATCAACATCAGTCTCAACATCAGATTTAGAGTCCCTTGAGTTAGAATCAAATTCAAAAGAAGAATATGTTTGTGGTTGTTACAACATTGGTTACACATGCCTTTTAGATAAATTTGAATACATTTGTGATCCTTTTATGGTTATTGAGGATTAGTACTTTCGCTTCAACACAAGTTATCCTAGTATATTCTATGAGGATTGTGTAGCCTCTCCCCATTCCATTACCATCAACCAAAATAGCCATATCATTGACATTCCATCTCCCACAAGTATTGATTGGGATCGATAGAATCACACTTTTTTAAATGGCATCCATGGTGACATAGATTTGAAGAAGAGCAAGGATGTGAAGACCACATTAATATAGCAGATGAACACTCTCCTAGTGAAACCTTTTTGGTGGTGCTAGGGGACAATCAAAGTCAAAACTTAACATCTTCTAGTGAATATTTTTTAGAAGTGCTAAAAGACAATCAAAGTTAAAAGTCAACATTCTTTAGTGAAACCTTCTTGTAGGCACTATGAGATAATCAAGACAATTTCATTGGTGAAAACCTCATTCAGGTACCAATAACTAAACACAAAAGTTCTTCACTGCTTGATGAAGACAAAATCAAAGATAAAATCAAAATAGCTTCCAATCTATAGCCTAGTCAAATTATAGCTACTCTCAAATTCAAACAACATAAAAATCTGGTGGTCCTATTAAGAAAATAAGTCTTTGGCTCCACCATAACAAAATTTATATTAAATATAACATCAACAACATTATGTGTGACTGAAGGTCCTGATATTCATTTTTTTCCCAACCATTCCACATTTAATTATCATCTACCATTCCATTTCACAATCAAACTTACCATCCATTATTTGTCCTTATTTACCATCCATGGTCACACTTTTCTTTATAGAGGCTACAAATATACCTTGTCTCGATGCTTGAAGGAATCAAAATCAATGACCAATGAAGATCACAATAACATTCTAAAAATCCAAATTTGTAGGCCATTTTTTATAGAGCAATTATTTATATGAGGTGTGGAATAATAATTAACATGATTGAGTATTTTGTTTGTGTCATTTGCTGATTTAGATGTACATCTCCCCATCAATAGGAATAACATAACCAAAAACCACACCTAGGCTAAAAACATGTACCATACCATTTAAAATTGCCATGCCATTGCCATTGTTACATATCCATTTGCCATTATTGAATATTCCTACTATTCACCCTATCACTTGGGGGCAAACCCTCTTAACATTTTATCCATCCTATCATTTCATTCCTATCTAGACCAAAACCTATTTTTAGTCATCCTACCTAATATTATTTTTCTATTGGTTCATTTAGTTCTTCTCGAACCTTTTGTGAGGGGATTTTGATCAAGTTTCAACAATCAATACACTATGTGTTTACAATGACAGTCTATGAAAGTGGTGTGACAGTTGATCTAGCAAGATATCTTTCATTTTTCATCTTGTATCAAGTTTGTTTATGTGATCCTAATTATAACTACCTATGGGCAAATCAATGTCTCACCAGTCTTGCTACTAATTATAACCACCTATGGGAAAATTAATATCATTGACCTATGCCATTCTATCCTAGTTATAACTGCCTATGGGTAAACTAGGGGTAAAATTTATTTATCATGCATTGCCATATCACCTTACTATTATTGTTCTCATTTGACTGGCCATTTTTTGGTTTTGAGAGCTTTTTGGGACCTAGTTGGTTTTTCCTCACCTTTTTTATGGATATAATTACTGTGACTTGAGGTCATTTCAAGATTATGTAGGCAATGATCAATACTTGCTGAGGTCACCTCAGTCCCCCTTTCCATATGTTATCACCATTTTGTTAGTAGGTATCTTGTCATTCTCTAACAAGTTAAGATACCTAAAAAAACAAAAATAATCATAACATTTCAAAAATCCAAAAACATTTGTCTTGTTTAAGCCTAGTTAGTTATCCTTGATCCACCTTAATATTAAGCATAGGATATACTGAGAGGGGGGTGAATCAGTATATCATATATCTTATAAATCTTTTCCTTAACCAAATTCCACTTAATCAAACATTCAAGATATGTAATAAAACTCAAACAATAAACACCACACAAGATAAAGAGAGACACAAGATATAACGTGGAAACCCAATGTGGAAAAAACCATGGAGAATAATCTCAAGTATATGAATGAGCACCAACCCAAACAATATTCACAAGCACCAACTTGTAGGAGCACCAACCCCTTTATTGAGCACCAACCCAACAACTATTCGTGAGCTCCAACCCACAAGAGCACCAACCCCTTTGCCGAGCACCAACCTAGCAACAATTCATGAGCACCAACCCATAGGAGCACCAACCCCTTTGCCAAGCACCAACCCAAAAAAAATTCATGAGCACCAACCCCTTTTCCAAGCACCAACCTAGCAAAAATTCATGAGCACCAACCCATAGGAGCACCAACCCCTTTATCGAGCACCAACCCAGTAACTATTCATGAGAACAAACCCACAAGAGCACCAACCCCTTTTTCAAGCACCAACCTAGAAACTATTCATGAGCACCAACCCACAAGAGCACTGACCCCTTTGTGTATACCACACACCTATCTCTCAATGTTGCTATCTCAACAAATGATAGTTTAATACAACATCTCTTTCCTCTCTCTAACCTTTACTCTTCTAAGCTAGATATAACAAATACAAATCATATTCATCTCTCATAATTGCTCTTCTAAGATAGATATTACAATATCAAATCAACCTCTATCTTCCATATTACAAATGGCTTCTCAAGACTTTATTTATAGCTTGCCAAATGAACTTTGGCCTTCCCCCTTTGTGACCCTTCAATCCTCATGGAAAATGGTGCCAAACTTGTATGACCCTTCATATCATTACCTTTGAAAATTCATGTGGTGACCCTTCATGATCAAAAATGTCCTTCCCTCTTTTTTCCTTATTTTGGTGACTTTTCATATTCCTCAAAGTGTCCCTTCATGAGATAGTGTGCCCTTCCTATTTTGTCTTCACTTGGTGAGTCTTGGAATTCCCCAAGATGACTTTTCATGGGAAAATGCATCCCATCCTTCTTTTATATTTATCCCAATGCCCTTTTACTTCTCCATGGGCCCTTCTTTTGTCTCATATGCAACCAAAAATATATTCGTTAATATTAAATAAATATTAACTCACATTAGCCAAGATATATTTATTAAAAACAACATTAAATGCAATGGGGCCTTTATCACCAATAATGCTAGACCTTTGACATCAATGATAATATTTACAACACTTAATAGGGCATGGTCATTATTAGGATGCTTTATTTTAGGCTTTTAATTTCGTTGTTTGTTTATTTTAGGTTGTTTATTTGTTTGTTTTTTTATTTGTTTATTTGTTTGTTCACATGCCTGTTTGTTTGCTTTCAACACTATTGCCTTGACTTAGTCTATATGTGTTCATTAGGTGATTCCTTTCACACATTATTCTTAAGTCTATCAATATTCATATGTCAACATTGTCATCATGGTTTTTATCATTGGTGCATTATTTTCATTTAGGTATCAGATATTAGGAGTCAGTCCTTATGCATTTTTTGGCAAAGTCTTCATTGTGTTCTATCATGATACCTACCATCACATGCTATAATAAATATTAGCTTCAAGAAGGTCTACAATCAATGGAGCCATAAAAGTTTCACCTTGGCACCTTGGCAAATTGTCCCATCCCACCCTTGATCAAATCAACCCTTTAACCATTCTAGTTAT
The DNA here is from genome assembly GCA_037957365.1 of Torreya grandis. Classification (NCBI taxonomy): domain Eukaryota; kingdom Viridiplantae; phylum Streptophyta; class Pinopsida; order Cupressales; family Taxaceae; genus Torreya; species Torreya grandis. The sequence goes on along the minus strand of JARHVA010001490.1, from coordinate 115,215 downwards.
ATCATTGCTAATCAGGATGAACATCTTCTCATTGGTAGTTATAACTCAATCATTCACATTGATAAATATTATTCTTTTATTCATCTATTTCATCACTTTGCACCCACTCATATTTAATCTATATTCTAGGTTATATCCTTGAGTTATGCTTGCTAATCAGCCCTAACTAGGGCACAATCATCTTTAGCCAATCCAGGTCCACTTAATGATTATAACTACTTATGGGAAAACCATTATTTTAACTTTTAGTCATGATTATAATTGCCTTTGGGCAAATTAGTATCTCTTTTACACCAATGAATGCAAGCATTTTCTTGTTTGGATTAATCTCAACCACATGTTAATTACACCTTTCTTCTTGTTTCTTTTTGAGGGACCATCCATCAAATAATGTGATGGCCACTCCCTCGAGGGGGCATCATCATAGGCTTCCTAAAACCATTTGGGGCTTTTTCTGCAACCATCATATTCTTTTTGATATACAGGTCATCTCTCATTATTTGAGAATACATTGCTTTGCCTATGGTTTGCAATGCCTTCCCAAATAGAGGCAAACTATAGACACCTAAACCTGGCCACCAATGACATCTAACCAAGTTTTTGATGAATTTCTACCTAAAACACATAAGTTGGCCTAAAAACACTAAAACACATTAAATGATGTGAAAGTGACATATTCAAGTGTTTATTCTAGCTAGGGTATCCCTAAATGGGGCAATCCAATTTATGTTCTAACTAACTTTGATTAGATCATCTTGAGTCAAAATGCCAATTTTACACCTAGATGCTCTAGAGTGCTCTTTAATATCAAATGTTTTACGCAAGATGCATCCCTTTGTTATTTATTTTAAGTAACATCCTAAATAGGAATACAGATTTAATGCATCTGACATTGACTCCCAATTCTAATCCAATCAAAATTTTGACCAATAACAAGGCATTCTGATCAATTTGAGTAATTTGTGCACAAAGTGCTAAACATGATTAAGTGATAACTAATCCAAATCAAGGCCTAATCAAGAATTCCATATATCTTTTTGAATATCTCATTATTGGAAATGGATATTGAATATCTACATCATTAGGTGACCTCATTTCTTGGGAAGACATCCCTAGGCCATAAATGCCATAAATATTAGGATTCATGCCTCCCATGCCTCATCAATGCTCTCCATGCCTCTTAATTTCTCTATTTTCCAATGTCATGATGAGGATAATTAAAAAATTAATTATAAAAATTGAATTAATCCTCAACCACACATCTTCATCTCAAGATGGATAATTTAGGTTGATTCTGATCAAATCTAAGAATCTATAAATAGGAGGCCTTACCACATGAATTTTAAGACATGATTATGCAAAGTTATAATGCCAAATTGATTACAAAGATTCATGCAACTAGTTTTACGATGCCAAATTTATTCCAAGCCAAGCCAAGCCACAATCCAAAGGTGCCAAAGAGAGATGGAGGTATCCAAGCTTCCATTGCCAAGGACTTCATGAGCACAAAGCCGAGCAAGCCACTACTACAAAGGAATTTGGAGCATTCGAGGAAGGTGAAGAAATTCTTGTTATTTTTCCTTACTTTTTAGTTATGTTTGTCATTTTTTTGTTACTAAGCTCACCCTAGTAACTAGGCATGAAGATGTTATTTTAGTGTGTTTTTGATTTGGTTTCATTCACTAAAACCATACTAATATCCTCTTCTTAGTCAAATGCTGATGAGTTGAGATGTATTTATGAGAGAAACATACATTGTAACGATATTATTTTTCATGATGATGATGATGATGATGATGATTATGATTATGTTTATGATGATATGATGTGATGTTAATTTTGATGATTAGAACCATGATTATGGTTTATGCCTATGTTGTTTATGTTCTATTAGTTTATGTATGATGAGGATGATGTGATTATTATTATAGTTATGTTAATTATGATGTTTATGTTTATTATGATGTTTATGTTGATTATGATGATATATGTGTATAATGGTCATGATGTCTTTGATGAGCACATCATGATGTGATGAGGTTGGTTATGATTATGTTTATATTGATTGTCTAGTTGAGGCATGATGATGATAATGTGGTGGCTAGACTATAGAATGTTTAATTTAAGTTAGTTTGAATAATGGATGTGATGATATTTTGGGTGATGTATTAAGACATATAAAAATGTTTTATTGTTATGATGGGATAGTGTAGTGAATAGGTTTGACTTGGTATGATAATATATTTGGTATTATTTTGATGTTATGGTAGGAGAGGGTGTAATATTTTTGTGTTCATGAGAATGTTAGGTCATATTGAAAGGAAAATAAAGGAAGAAACACATGTTCACATGTCCCAAGAAATGGATGAGGAAGAGGCATGTTGCTTTGATTAGTAAGAACCTATCAATAATAAATCAAGGTTGGATCAAATTAATGAATACAAACCCACTGAGTGCTTTGTAAGAACATGTTTTTATTGATAACAAGGGTGTCTTTATCACTTCATATAAAGTAAGCTTGTAGTCCCTTGAGTTTAGAGAGGAATAAAGGAGATATGGGTGATAGGTAGGAGGTTAAATGTTAAGTGGGTGAATGGTAACCTAATGTGGGTTAGTTTTCCCCATTATAGGTGACCAAAGAACCACATTAGATAAGTTTGTGCCTTATTATATAAAGTGATCAATGCGGGAAGTCTACCAATGGCATTTTAAGAGCTGATTATGGCTTACTTATTTGGATTTTTATAGAGATTTTTTATTGCTCTTGCTATTTTAGTAAGTTATTGAAGCTAATCAATGTGGGAAGCTTCAAATGATTATTTCTTAGCCATCCTTGAAGGGAGTGGTCTATGATTTGATATTTGTAGATGTCTTTCAAGGGAATAATCTATTATAAATCAACTTGGAATTATTTAGTATCTATCCTTCAAGGGAGTAATATATAATGCTATAAATAAATGATTTTGAATGGTAATTTAGACATGGACAAGTCTATTTAAAGGTCTACCTATATGGAGGTAAGACTTAGCATAAAATTTTATTGGTAAATGGAAGGATGGGTCGAGAAACAATTGACCATGGGATTACATCTATTAAAAAATGAAAAGTATCCATGAGAACCATATTATGGGTAGAGTTGAGGCACCCATACTTAGGATTAAGTTTTTATCTGTGATGGATAAATTATATGATTCTATATTGTAATCAATTATTCCAAATTAGAAAAAATAAATGTAGGCAAAATGGGGTAAAACATCATGTGAACCAAGGAGTGAGATTAAGTTAGACACAAAAGTGAGTTCAATCCTACTTTAACATAGAAAGGATGTAGGTGCAATGCATTGATAGGCTCAAATTATAGTTTGCCTTCGAGAGAGGACAAATGATAATCACTAGATCTATACTTATAGGTTATAATGTAGGGTCCTAACTAATTAAAAGCAAACTTACCTTTCTTGGCCTTCTCCATGTTAGTTACATGTTTATTTTATTTAAGGATGAGGTCTTTGATGTTGAATTCTCAAATTTTTAAATGTTTATTATATGTGTGATTATTTTTATCTTGATAAAAATGAAGATGATTGAGTATGGCAAGGTGATGCTCATCAATAATCTCTAAGCATGAAAGGTATTCTTGATGATAATTTATTTTAGATAGGATTTCATACAAGAATATAAAAAGTGATGTAATTTGGACATTAAGAGGTAAGACTACCTCAACTCTAAAGACCAGGGAGAAAGGTATCGCATAGGTAGTGGTTTAGATACTAGTGGGATAAGCCCATAAAGCAAAGGGGATATGAAGGTACTAATCCTAACCAGAAGCACTGATTACATTTGTGAGTATTTTGATTAGGGTTTTGTTTGAATCTTGTACTTGTCCATTGGATTGTGGATGATAAGGAAAGTGAAATATTAAATTGATTCCAAAAACATCACAAAGCTCTTGGACTTTCTTATTTTTGAAGGACTTGCCATTATCAATGATGATTTTATGAAGAATACTAAAGTGACAAATGATGTGGTGGTTGATGAATTCAATGATATTTTTGGATTTGGTTGATATAAGTGGGATGTATTCCACTCATTTTGTGAAATATTTCATAGTGATGATATATTGATGTCATTGTGAAGAATGGGGGTTGATTTCCCCAATAAGGTCAAGGCCCCACTATAAGATGGGCTAATAATCTTGAGACACCTAAAGACCATGATGAGGTGCATGATGAAGGTTAGCATGTTGTTGAAACTTGATGCATTTATTAACATAGTCATAATAATCTTGATTAAGTGTGGACCAATAATAGCCTAAGTGAAGAATACATTTGGCAATAGCTAGGCCACTAAAGTGCCCCCCATAGATGCCATCATGAACTTCCTTGATGGCATGAGAGGACTCGTGAATATAGAGACAATAGAGAAGGATGCCATCAAAACCTTGTTTGTAAAATATTCCTCATATAATGGTGTAATGAGAGGTACCCTGGGTAAAAAAATTATGAGCATTCTTTGAAAGATCAAGAGGGAGAATGCTGAGGTTAAGGTAATTGAAAGTTTGGTCATACCAAATTTTAGAAGATGGTGTTTCTAATATATAAATGGTAGGAAGATCAAAGATAATATAAGATGGTGTGATGAAGTGGTGGATGGTGACAAATAATTTAGATTTAGCTGGTTGGGATGGAATTTGGGATACGAGAGATGCCATGGTGTTTACAAATTTATTAGTGGATCGAGGAACTGATTGGATGGTGTAATGATCAAATGATGCCAAGAGTACATATACAATTTGTTTTTAATTTAAGAGGACATCATTTTTACACTGATAAAATCTAGTGACTTGGTTGATGACTAATTAGAAGTCTCTAAAGATACTATTGATTTTGATCCCCAAAGCTAGGGTGGTTTGAATACCTATGACTAAGGCTTTGTATGTATTCATATACATTATTTGTACAATTGAATTCAAGTTTAAAATAAAGTGGAAGAGGTTATCCTTTAAGGGGAATAAGGATTACTTTGACACCCCCACCATTTTTCACTTCGAGCCATCAAAAACCATGGTCATCTGATGGGGGGATTCCTCTTGGGAAAGAGTTGCAATAGACTCATCAAAAAAGGTAAGAGGTATTGGTTGATTATCAGGTAGAGGAGATTCAACTAACTGGTAAGCAATGACCTATACTTTAATTTACTTTTGTGGTAAAAACTTAAGATTAAACTCTACTAAAAGTATGTGCCACTTAGCCATACATTAGTTTTGATATGGCTTTGAGTGCATATACTTGAGAGGGTCAATGTTATTAATGACATGGGTTTTATGATTAAGAAGATAATGATGGAGCTTAGAGGGTATGAAAACTAAGGTAAAGCAAAGTTTTTCATGATGATTATACTAGATTTCATAGTCAATTAGGGTACGACTGATGTAATAGATAGACTACTCTTTATTCTATTCATCATGATGTGCACATATTGTACCAAGGGAATGGTTTATGATGGAGATATATAGGTAAAAGGGTTGATCATCTTTAGGAGGGGTGAGGACAGGTGGAGATAGAAGGTACTCCTTGATCGAGTCAAAGGCTTGTTAGCATTATTTGGTCTACTTAAAAGAAATATCCTTCTTGAGGAGGTGGTAGAAGGGTTGGGATTTTTCTAATAGTTGGGAGATGAGGCATTAAATGGATTGAATTTTGCCTTGTAGGCTATAGAGTTGGGTAAGGTTGGTAGGAGGTGACATCTCCAAAATGGCTCTAACCTTGGTGGGATATATTTCAATTTCATGAAGAGAGATGATATAGCCAAGGTGTTTACCTAATAGGACTCCAAAGATACACTTCTTGGGATTGAGTCTAACATTGTAATGGATTAATCATTTGAATATGAAGGTGAGAATAACTAGGTGGTCTTGGTGATGTTTGGATTTCCCTAGGAGATCATCTACATAATATTCTACAATCTTATGGATGAGGTCATGAAAGATATAGGTGATGGCCTTATGATAGGTTACCCCTATATTATTTAGTCCAAAAGGCGTGAACCTATAGTATAAGGTTTACCATGGGGTGATAAAATAAGTTTTATGCTGATCTTTAGGGGTAATCAGGATCTAATTATATCTTGAGAAACCATCCATGAGAGATAACATTTCATGGCCAGCTGTGAGATCAATAAGTTGATCGATATTAGGTAGAGGAAAGTCATCTTTAGGTTAGGTGAGAATAAGGTCATCAAATTCAATGCATAGGTGAAGGCCCCTATGGGCTTGGTGATAGGAATGATATTAGACAACCATTGTGGATAGTCAATAGGATGGATGAAGTTAACAAATAAAAGGTGTTAAATTTGTTCTTTAATGACAAGAGCTATACAAGGATGCATACAATGAAGTTTTTACCAAACTGGCTTAACCTCAAGATGAGTGACAATGTTATGGAGAGTGATAGAAGGATAAATTGTAAATGCTATGCTATGGTCATGAAGGAAAGAAGGGTAGTCTTTTTGCTCTTCATGAGTTAAAGATTGGTCTATTTTGATAATACGAGGGTTATCCTGAGTTCTCAAGTTAACTTCAATGGTTGATTCATTTCACATTATTTAGTTCTTAAGAGGGAGAGACATATGGATAAAGTAATCCCCATACTAAGGCAAGTGAGAATAGAATTATCATCTTGATGTTGGATGGTGTTGATGGTGGGACAATCACATTTAATCATTTCTAGGTGAATGAGAGGAATGGTTTTTATTTGGCCATCCTTGCAATAGGTTAGGGGGCCTAAACTAAAAGTGTTGATAAATTTTGTTTAGATAGGATGATGTCAAGATCCTCAAATTGGAAAGATGGGGTTGGTGAAGGTGGAATTTCTTTGATAGTGGTAGCAATGGGTTTTGGTGATGTGGGCTCTTCTAGTGGTTCGAACCCAAGACCAAAGAACTCATGAGGTTTTTGGGTTTTAATAATAGGAAACTCATGAGATCCTTGTTCATAGAGGCTAAGGAAAAATCCCTTCTAAGCACATCAATAAAGGTAGGTTTTGCCAAAGGCTGGGTTGATTACATAAGAGAAGTCAGAAGTAAAGAGTTGGATAAATCGACTGGTAGTGGGAGCTAGAAGTGGCCAGTCAAGTCCCCCATAGATGGGAATCTTTAATTTTTGGGAAGCCCAAAGGGGACAATGGTGCTGATGTTTGGGTCATAAGAAGGGTCATTTTGAAGATTCCCATATTCATGCAAAGTAGAGAAGGCATTTAAATTGAGAAGGTAATATTCCCCCAATAAGAGTTGTTGAAATGTTGATTATGGGGGGTCTTCCACCAAAATTTATGTTGAAGGAATAGATGAGCTAGTAGATGATTCATCATTATGGTGGGGGGAAATGTTATCAATGATGGGAAATGAGGTGGTTTGATTAGAAGTTGGTTTTGAGGTGGATGAAGGAGGAATAAGAACATCATTAGGTTGAAATGTCATATTGCAGGAGGCAAAGGGACTAGGATTAGATTTGATTATAATTACCTATCCTTCATGCTCAAATTTGACACATCCTGCCATTTGTATAGATCCAAGGGCATCTTATTAACATATTATATTGTAACTCATCCTTGACAAAGTAAAATAGTTTAGGAATGATTTGGGGTCCCAAATGGATGTGGAGCACCACAATCCCTAAGGTGGTTTCTACGGTATCATTAAAAGAGTGAAGGACCACTGTACTTTTAGACATAATGTTTGTGGGTGGTTGAAGTTGGTCATATGCATGGGAGGAGATGATGTTAATATTAGCTCTTCCATCAATTATTACCCTTTTGACATGGGTTTGATTGATGTATGCTATGATAAAAAGTGGGGGATCATGATCTTCAGTATGAAAAGGTGGGATTTATGAATCCTTAAAGGTGATAAGGGAAGCTTGGTAGAGGGCTCCAATAAAGTATACAAGAGGTTATGCATCATTTTGTTAAACCTCTATGAAATTTTGATCCTCCATTAGTGTTTGTGATGTTGAGGTCAGGTTATGATTAGATATAAAGACTTATTTTCACTAATGTTTAGTGAAGTTATTTCATCACTAGCCATTGGATAAATGGAGTAGGGTTAGGAGGTGGAGCTCCCAAAATGGATACTTTGGGTTTTGAGGGTTACAAGGGTGGAGATGGATATGATTGGGTTCGAATGGTAGGTTGAGAGGTTAAAGGGTAACTCCAGGGGATGGTTACATTGTTTTTTTCCTTATCCTTCTATTGGTATCGAGAATGGGTAGCCATATGAATGGTGTGGATAAAGGGACTTCATATTTTCTTCAGTTCCTCCTTTCACTCTTAAGTGGGGGTAAGGGAGTAGGTTCTTTCTCAATAGGTTGATTAGGTATTGGAGTAGGTGATGAGCTCAATGGTGGTTCTTATAATAGGTCATCTTCATCTAAAAGGCTATGAATAAGTGTTTAGAGAGCTTTGCAGTTCTCTGTATTATGTCTGGGAGTCTTATGGTAAATAAAAATCAAATTATCATTGAACTAGGTTGGTTTAGGATGGGTAGGGTCAAAATTTTTGATTGGAGGTAGGTTAATGGAAGAATTTTACAACAATCTTTTCAAAATAGTTATGTAGGACTCCTGTAGAGGTGTTATAGGTACAGGTTTTCAGATTCAAGGGGTGAGAAATTTATTAGGCATATGTTTATTTTTAAAATCAATGGTTGGAGGAATGATTTTTTTTGTGGGTTTCAATTGGGTTTGCTTGGATATGATTGACTTTGGGGTTGGATACTTAGATGCAAATTTTTTTAATGATGAAGGTTTGGTTATATGTGGGAAGGTATATGGGGATAGGTTAGTTAGGAATGATGAATCACTAGCGGTTTCAGTGGTTATAGGTAGAGAAAAAGGAGAAGGTTTCTTAGAAGAAGAGTAGGTGATGGGAATGGTAGAAGGATGGGGGTCCTAAAATGGAAGGTGGGTTGGAAAGAGGTGGTAGGGTTCTATTTTATGGTGGTAGTTTGGGCAATCCTTCCTTATTAAGGGACTTAATTGGATTTGGATTTGGTAGGATTGATGGATTTAAGTCCAATCTCAAAGGAGGGTGAGTGTGACTAGGTGTGCGAAGAATCCCCAGGGTCTTAATTGGTTTTGTGAAACAATCATAAGGTGATTTGGTAAATTTAGATGGAGGTGTTTGAGATGGTTAACTTATGACTTTAGAGGAGACAATTGGTGGGGTGGTAATAATGGGTTTAAGTATGGACTCAATCAAATTTGAGGAATTAGACTTACTTTGATAAGGAAGGCCAAGTTGATGCCAAAAGATGGCTCTATCAAAATTAGGTTGGGATGTGAACTCTAAAATTTGGACTAACCTAGAGAAGGGCTTATAAATGGGTGTAATTCCTTGATCATTGGTATCAAAGATTAATCCCTTGGGTGGAGAAGAAGGAATGGTTTCATTATTTGTATCTTTGGTAGAAGGTATGGTTTTAGTTTTGGTATTGGTGGGAGGATCTAAAGGTGGAGATTGGGTGGATTAAATAACAGTCACTTGGGGAATGGCTTCCAAAGAGGGCATATATGGTTTTATGATTGAAAGGGTAGTTATGGTTTCTTCCTTATCTTGGTCATCCAAAGAAGTAGGTAATTCTACCACTTGGATTAGAGAGGTGGAGGTAGTTTTTGAAACAATATTTATCTCCTTGGGTGTTTCCACCAAAGGAGTGGTAGATAAAGATATGGCCGCATCAAGTGGAGCGAGAGAGGTGGTTGATTCCTCTATTTGGGTTTTTGAAGAAATAGATGGTGGGTTGGTTTCTTATATTTGGGTGATAGAGGTAATGATCTCATAAACAATGGGCACATTACTAATAACATTTATTTTATGTGCCTCATGTGAGTTAGATGATTCAGGTTTACTATCATGATGTTGGGTGGAAGGAGCGTGATTTGGGAAAAGCTTACAAAAAATGTCAAGAGATTGATTAGGAGGTGAATTGGGGTTATAAAATTTGATCCCTCCACTCTCCATTAGGTTTTGGACAAGACTTTAAAAGTTATTACATCTATTAATGTCATGTCCAACAGTTTGGTGAAAGGCACAATGGTCATTTTCATTATACCACCTAGGTATGGGGCTAGAAGAATCAAATTGTTGGGGTGGATTAATTGGTGGAAGTTGGATAAGGCTAGATTTGAGTAACTTATACAAAATATATGCATATTACTCCCCAATGGGACTATATTATCTTGAAGGGGCTTAGTTTTGAGTTTGATTTTATTGATAAGAAGATATGGAAGAATTATTTTGATGTGATTGGTTAACAGTTGGAGGTGGGGAAGCTTTTAGAATCATAAAATTTGTGGATGTTTTTGCCTTAGTATTAGATTGGTTTGTGGTTTTGGTAGAGGGAAGATAATTGGGTTTAAAAGTAGAATTCTTGTTTCACAATATAAATTTCCCTTCATCAATGGCATGGTTTTTAAGTTTTTGTGCCATGGTGAATGCCTCATCAAATGTTCAAAAAGTTTGAAGTTGAGGAGTGGGTGTAATATACTTAGCACAACCCCTATAGAAAATTTCAATTAATTCAGGTTGGGCTAAGGTAAAGGAGAGTTGGTTGATGAGGCCTCTCCATATAAACACAAAATAAACAATTGACTCATCATTAAATTATTTGATGGAATAGAGGTAAGTTATGGAAACCTTTTTAGTTATGTTTACCGAGAAGTGTTCTAAAATATTTGGGCTAGCTAGGAGAAGGAGAAGATGGAATACTTAGGGAGAGTGATATACCAATCAAGATCAGGTCTTGATAAGGACATTGGGAAGGTTTGAAGGAGGATAACATCATCATATGTGATCAAGTAACAAGAATGACACAATGCTCTCAAATGTTATTGGGGATCCTCCTTGCCTTGGAATTTGTAAAGTTTAGGCACTTCCCATTGAGGAGGATAAGAGTGGATGGGAATGGATGGATGGATAAGTTCATTTAAAATTTGGTCATAAGATAAAAGTTTATGAGATATAGAAATAGATGATTACAAGTTAGTCATTTTGTCCATTAGCATATTTATTAAATCTGGATGATGTTGGGAAGATGCATAATTGAGAGGTGCATTCTATTGGGGTTGAGTGGTAGTTATATAAGGATAGGTGGTAGAAAGAACTAAAGAGGCCACATATTGGTAAGTGGTGATGAGATATTGAGATGGTGCCACATAAGAACTTATTGGCATAAATGTTTGAGTGAATGTTGATATGTACCCATATTGATAGGTTGTAATAGGTACTTAGTGGGGGATAGATGTAGGTTGACTCAAAGGTATGGTTGAGGTTGGGTGTGATGAGCTTAGAATATGGTTCATTATTGGCATGTTATTTCCCTCAATTCATCCCTTGAAGGATATTATCTTATGCAAATCTTAGATCGTTAGATAGCTATTACATGGAAAATAGATATTTGTCTTATTTATATTGAACCAAAGATTAAACCTTTACTTTATCATTAATATCTAATACATATCATGTTTTAGTGATTTTTATTGTGAAGAATGCTTAGGAAGAAGACAATGGTAGTGTATAGTAAATGTTCAATTTTGATCTCCATCTAGTAGAACTATGGACTCCACAGGTTTGCTTCTATGGACTCTGCAAGCTTGTTTCTATGGATTCTATAGGCTTGTTTGTATGGACTCTACAGGCTTGTTTCTATGAACTCTATAGACTTGTTTCTATGGAATCTATAGGCTTGTTTCTATGGACTTTGTAGGCTTGTTTCCATAGACTCTGCAAGCTTGTTTCTATGAACACCGCAAGCTTATTTCTATGAACTCTGCAGGCTCGTTCCTCTCGACTCTATAGAGTCAATTCCATGGATTCTGTAAGGACAAAGATACAAATAGGGAAGGTAGTGACTAGGTAGGATAAGAGAGAATCATTCTAGCTGGAATAAAATAAGAAAAATAGCCACTTATTATTTTATAGGGTTTGCTTTTGATAAAATTGTATATAATTAGATCTTAGGACTATTATAGGATAATATATTTGTTTCATTAGAATAATTGGATCTCTTGAAAATTCAATCTCCTATCTTTAGATGAATGGATCGACCAAGGAATCCTATTTCTTTGCATCCTATTTTGATTTGATCATATTAGTATAAAATATAAGACTTTCATCATTGAAAGGAATGAGATATTATATCAGATAATTGAGATTAGAGAATAGAGGAAAGATACATACAAGCATATTACAAGTTCAAATTGTAATCATCTCAATTTTATGAATTATTACTTCAATTTCTAGTATTGATTAATCTTTGTTCCTAAGTCTGAGAGGAGCAAGGGCCCACTCTCCTTGGAACCAAGAACTGTGTACAGTATTTATGTTATGTTCTATTAACTCATTGATATAACTAATTAGAATATTGTTAATATTTACATTTATTCATAAAAACATCAAAATAAATTCATAGTTTAAAAGGAATTTTCTTATTTCAAAATCATTTCCTTTCTAATCAAAGTGTGTTTTATTTTACATCAAACGTGTGAAGCAAATTTCCTTTTATTAGTTAGGAGTGTGATTCTACTTTCCACGCAAGCGTAAATAGGAGTGTGATTTTTACTTTCAAGCAAAAGAGTGGATTGATTTTATTTATAATTTTTTAGAAAAAGAGTGAATCAAGTATTTTAGGACACATTTCTTCCTTTAGTCAAAGTTAGAATAGGACCATCAAAACACCCCCATAAGCAAACTTCTAGATCTACCATCCTATACCTTACTATAGATAGCTTTGGACACCAGCCCTGGTTGATAATACATCAATTGAATATTGATTAAATGAGGAGTTAAATGGCACTCATCATTTTTAGAACCATTTTCAGGGATCGAACCTAGGTCACCTACGTGATAGGAGAGAATACTTACCACTATATTATTCATGTTGATGGAAAAGTTGCTGATTTATTAGCAAAAAAACTATTAGTTCCAAAATATGCAGATCCAGGAAGCCCAGTGATCACAGTCACAATCAAAGGAAAAAAATTCTTAACATCTTGGTAGATTTAGGATCAATAATTAATGTTATGACAATTGATACTCTCCATACATTGTCTCTTTTGAGAATACAACCCACAACTACCATTCTTCAATTGGTGGACCAATCTATAACTAAACTAGAAGGGACTATATAAAATTTTGAAGTACTAATAGAATCTTTAGAGTATCCAGTAGACTTCATGGTATTACAACCTAAAATAAAGAATTTATGATATCCCATAATCTTAGGTAGGCCATAGTTAGATACTATAGCAACACTAATTAATTGCAGGTCAAGAGACATGAGCATTTCTAATGGGTTAAAATCTAAATACATCTCTTTGTATCCTCCTACAAAACCATCAAAAAATCACATAAAATAACTTTGGTTGGATGAATCAGACAACACATCAAAGAACATTTCCTGGAGATATATACCCAAAATCTATAGACTCTGCCAGTTTAAAAGCTACGGACTCTACCAGTCCAGAATCTATAGAATTTACCAATCCAGAAACTATGGACTACCTTAGTTTAGGATTCTTGGGTCAGATGGAATGCTGTGAAAAATTTTAGTGTTTTTTCATCATATGATCATGGATTGATTCAAGAAAGTGTGTGGAAATTGGTAGAATAATAGCAAACTCATTTCTTACATACATTCCATTGTTCTTTAGCAAGACTGATTCCTCCTAGAAAAGAGTTTATTGATAATGTAACTATGTTTCATAAGCTACTTCCTCAACCATGTCCTATACATTTATTAGTGAATTCAAGCAAATATAATCCAACTACCTAGGAACAAAACCAATCATGGTATTGCCTAGAAAGATTTTGAACATCAATAGTTGGTTAACAAATGAAGAGGAAGATCAACTTTTTGAAGTACTAGAAAGACATAGCAAGGATTTTTCTTGGGATTATACTGACATGAATGGAATTAAATTTAGCATATGCACTCATCACATTTACATAGAATTTGTCAAATTTGTCAGACAACCACAAAGAAGAATAAACCCAAAATTAAAGGAGATAGTCAAAATAGAGATCCAAAAGTTGCTAGAAGTTGGGTTTATTTACCCTATCTCAAATAGCCAATGGGTTTCACCTCTGGTAATTATGCTCAATAAAAATATAAAATTAAGGGTATGTGTAGATTATAAAGAATTGAACAAAGTAACTCTAAGAGATTGCTTTTCTTAACCTTTCATTGATCAAGTTCTTGACAATTTGGTAGGAAAAAGATATTTTTATTTCTTGGATGGGTTTAGTGGGTATAACCAGGTAATGGTAATAGTTGAATATCAAGATAAAACCACATTTACCTACCCTTGAAGAACTTTTTCTTATTGAGTACTTCTATTTAGACTCTGTAATACTCTAGCAACCTTCCAAAAAGTAGTTCTGGCAATATTCTTTGACCTTACAAATGATTATGTTGAAGTATGTATAGATGATTTCACTATTTATGATGGAACTTATGAAGAGGCTCTTACCAACTTGGAAAGAGTATTGATCAGATGTGAGGAACATTAATTATCTTTGAGCCATGAGAAACATTTTTTGATGATGGATGAAGGAATAGTGCTGGGACACCATATTTTTGCAAAAAGCATTCAAGTAGATCCAAAGAAAGTTGAAATAATCTCCAACTTACCCATCCCTCAAACACAAACTGAAATTAAGAGTTTTTTGGGACATGCTAGTTACTATAGATGATTCATAGATAATTTTAGCCAAATAGTTTCCCCTATGTTTACTTTGCTTACAAAAGACAATACATTCGAATGGAGTGATAGTTGCCAGCATACCTTTGAGACCATCAAATTTACACTTGTTACTGCTCTAGTATTGAGAAGACCAGATTGGACTCAACCATTCCATTTATACATAGATGCTTCTAATAAAATAATAGGATTAGTTCTTAGATAACAAGATGAAGAGGGTCACATGTATGCTATATATTATATTAGCAAAAACATGACACCTGCTAAAATAAATTACACCATAACTAAGAGGGAATTCCTAGCTGTAGTCTATGTCATTAATAAATTTAGACACTACATAACAAGATATAATGTATTTGTCTATATAGACCATTCATCTATTAAATATCTTACCAACAAACTAGTTGTGGGAGGTAGGATTATTAGATGGTTGTTGCTCTTACAATAATTTGATGTTACTATTATAGATAAATTAGGGAAGTCTAATGTAGTTGTTGATTTCTTGTCAAGAATGAACACTAAAAGTGAAGAAGAACCAATGAAAGATGATTTTCTAGATGAAAAACTATTTGTTATTTCATCAAAATATTCATGGTTTGTTGATATATCTAATTACTTTGCCACAAGGAATTTTTCTCTACAATTTTCAAAAAAAAATGTTTAATCAAAGAAAGTTCTTGTTTTAAATAGATTAACGAAATGTTATTTAAACTTAGACTTGACCATGTGTTTTGTAGGTGTGTGACAAATGGTGAAGCTTATGATATCATCAGAGCTTGTCATGATGAACCAAGAGGTCATTACTCAGCTCAAAGAACCACACATAAAATCTTAGGAGCAGGATATTATTGGCCTCACCTTCATCAGCAAGTAGAAAGATATGTCAGACACTATGATGATTGAGAATTGGACAACCTACTCTTTCAATAGAGATGCCTTTGCACCCTCATTCTCAATTAGTTTTAGAACCATTTGAGAAATGGGGAATTTATCATATAGGTCTTGTAGATCTTCTAGAGGAAAAGAATATCTCCTGGTATGTACATACTATGTGACCAAGTGGGCAAAAGTAGAATTATTAACTCATGCAAGAGAAGAGATGGTAGCTAATTTCTTATATTTTAAAATCATGCAAATATTTGGTGCTCCAAGGGAGATAGCCTTATATCAAGGATCACATTTCATGTCAAACATGATAAATCACTTCATGTAAGTATATCAAACTCAACACAAAAAAACATCTCTATACCATCCATAGGCTAATGGGTAAGTTGAATTCACCAGCAGAGAACTAGAAACCATTTTAACCAAGGTTGTTAATTTTAGAAGAAAGGATTGGCTAGATAAGGTACTAGAAGATGTTTGGGCCTATAATACTACTTGCAAAACAACAACTAGATTTTCACCTTATGAATTCATTTATGGTAAGAAGCCTTTATTCTCTATTGAATTTGAATTACAAACTTTGAAAACAACTGTAGAAATAGGGATTGAATTAGAAGATATATAGAAAGAAAGACTTTTATAGCTTAATCAACTTGATGAGATGAGGATGGAAGCATTACAAAGAATTGAATTGGTATAAAATCAAAGAAAATTTTGGCATGATTCACATACCATGCAATGGAATTTTTAGAAAGGAGATTGGGCACTATTGTTTGATTCCAAATTTCAATAGTTTAAAGGAAAACTACAAATGAGGTGGTTGGGACCTTATCAGATTGAGGAGGTATTTGAAAATAGTTCTGTTAAATTAATACCTATTGATGATAGTAGAAGAGCTATGTTAGTCAATAGACATAGATTGAAGCTTTATCAAAAACCTCTCAATAAAGAAGAATTTATTCAAAAGGTAAAAGATCAAATAGCTATTCTAAAGAGCTCTGCTTCTTCCAGAGAACATGCTCCTTGATAATCTTGTAGTAAAAAATAAAAAAATAAAAATAAAATAAAAAGAAATAAATAAATAAATAAAATAAAATAATAATAAATATCAATAGTGAAAATCCTTCTAGGGACACTATTGACAATGCATGCCCAAAAAACTAGCTTGTTAGCTGGCTATGCATTACAAAACAAGCATTAACTAGAAAACTAACAATGGTTGGCCAAAGGGCAAAAACAAAATTTATAATAAAAATAGAGAATCTCATCATGTTACTATGATTGGTTGTGTTGACTAATCCATGCAAACTTATTTGTGCAGGACAAATGGTGAGCAAAGGATAAATCTAATTCCAAAGTAAGTAAGACATATATTTTATTTATCTATGTTTATTTAACTAATTATCTTTGATTTAATTAAGACTTATTTTATGGAGATGACCCCAATTTGAATATTCCAAAATGGAATGACATGACACATGCCATAATGAAAAAGCATGCAAACGAGCTACCAAAGGTGGAAGGATAAGTGTGTAGCTTTGATACAATCAATTGAATCATCAATCATAATAATGATGGGACATCATAAAATGGGTTTTAATTAAAGTAATATCACTGTCACCATCAAAATGACACATCATCATTTCACCCAGTTTCTAATAATGGACAAAATGGCTAACACACTCTGTAAAAATGTGCAACACTTAATTGTATCAAGTCATCATATCAAACTATGGAATCATGCAACTGTAGCATTTCATATGAACCATTTCATTTCTACAAACTTCAATAGAAGCTGGTCTACAAATCCTTAATGACTATTGCCTACTGATTTAAACAAAAGACTGGTCTAAACCCTAATCATAGTTAAATAAATAGAGTTGTCTATAAATTTGCATAGAAATGGGATAAAAGATGAGATTAGAACTAAAGAATGCAACAAAGTTTCATAAAGACAAAGCTTCTATGGTAGTGTTTAGAGCCAGTGGTTGGCTACCTTTCATCGAAAAGTTTTAGGGTTTTGATGAAACAATGGTAAGTGAATTCATCACTAATCTCACCCTTAAATTTTTAATTGTGAAAGGCATTGTTATTCCTATTACAACTCAAATTATAAGCCAAATTATACAAGTTCTACAAGAGGGAATGAGAGATACAGGTAGAATTTCATTTAGTGATTTAATTAATCAGTTTAATGGTAATAAGTAGACTAGGACTTCATGTCTAATAGATTCCAAGGCAAAATCAAAAGGGATTAGTATAAATTCACTTCCTAAACCTTGGAAATCTGTAGCCAAGTGGGTACTCAAGTATATCATTTATGAGGAGCAACATAGTATTTTAGGAGGAGACACCATGAAAATGTTAATACACCTTAAGCTTGCAAAACAAAACCCTCAGTACAAAATTAATCTCCCATCCTTCTTATATGGTGCTCTAAAAGTTATGACTATGACTCTTAATGCTGCTCTTAGGCACCATGGCCTGATTCACCTCATTATCCAACATCACTTCCTTCATCAAGGACAAGAGGTCTGGGAGGAATTTTAGAATAGTATAACACAACAAATTCCAAATCTTCTTGCATAATAAATCTCAAATTTACCACAAAAACATTCATCTCCACCTGTTGCATTAGTTGAGAAAATAATGCCAAGGAAGAAATCATAGACTGTAGTCTCCACAAAAATCCATTCTTGTTCAAGATGAATCACAAGGTCTCAAATCCTTGAAGTTTCAAGGTCTCTAAAAGAACCTCATGAATTTGTAATACATCCAATTCTCTTGTAAGGAAGAATAAAAATGAGATGAAGGGTTGTTATATAAATTGAGAAGACCAAGGTTTTGATGGTTGAGAAAGAAAGCCAACCGAGTGTAGCTCAAAGAGTGACCAAAAGAAGGAGAAGGCTAATTCTAACAGATGAAGAAAGAAGATATAGACATTTTATAAAGTCTTAAAATGGTATCTCATTCTCCCATACATCAAAATATCCCTACACCTACAGATGTTTAAGAAATTATTTTCAAAAGGAACTCTCTAATCATAATGGAGGAGCCAATTCTAGAAGAAGAGCCACACATGGTAGAAGAATCAAGTATGGCAGAACAACCACCTATTTTAGTTGAAATTGAAATGGATAAAGGAAAAATTGTATGCATAATGAGAAAGGTGAGTCATCTAATTTAAATGATCCTATTACTTAGTTAACCTTACAACTTTCTTAAGCTCAAGCTCTTGAGCAACAATAAATAGTTGACATTACTAGCTTGATCAATCAATTATAGAACATGGATCATCTCAACTCATTATTGGTGTAGAAATTAGATACAACATCTACCAATCATGTAGTAGAAGTTCACAAACTAGAGGAAATAATAAATAAAAATGAAAGTGAACAAATAATTCTTTGGATATATGTAGAAAATTTGAAGATGGATAACATGAGATTATAGAGTTTGATCAACTCTTCCAAATCACCTTCTGATGTTCCACCTCCT
Organism: Torreya grandis; assembly: GCA_037957365.1. NCBI lineage: Eukaryota > Viridiplantae > Streptophyta > Pinopsida > Cupressales > Taxaceae > Torreya > Torreya grandis. The sequence continues at coordinate 96,080 of JARHVA010001490.1, read as the reverse complement.
CCTCCTAAGGTATTTATTGACCACAGTTGTCAAACTAGTTGTCTAGGTATTCCTCCCTTGCAAATATTACATCAAATTGAATAATAATATTCTGTACTTAAATAGAAAAATAAATAACTTTTTCAAACAAAATCTTGGAAAATGAAAAGAAATAATTAGAGGCTAAGGTCCAAATTTTAGAATAAAATTTTCAAGATGCATGTAAATTAGGGGAATCTATTTTGGCACATAGGAATCCTTATCCTACATACATTTTGTTTTTATTTGAAAAAATTTATAGATGGCAGCTTCTGAGGTTCTCTTGTCATCTTCCTTACAAGATTTTATAGCCAACAACATTTTTGGAATTTTTTTGTAGTACTGAACTTGATCAACAGGATTTGCTTTGTGAATTTTATTTACATGATTTGATCCTAGGAGATTATGAAAACAATAAGTTTTTGATAAACCTTCATTTAGGAAAAGTTAAATTGAGGACATTATATTCTATATTCAAAAATCAAATAACATGGAAAAGTAGATTTGAGGAATATACAAATATTGCTAAGACTATTGGATTATGTGTCAGACCAACCTTTTCTATTCCTAGATTGATCAAATAGAATTTTAACTATGTTTTGTTAGGATATGAGGTTAAAATGCATTATTTACAAACTTTATATGATTGTGCTATTTATTTTGACTTGTTTTCAAGACAGAGTTTTGATTCAATAGTGACTGCAAGTATAAATAGATGGGACCAACTTTTAGTGTCTCTTAAAATATGAGAGGTCATGTCCCCAAATAATTTAAGATGGAGTATGATGAGAGCTTCCTCAAATTTGTAAATCTTAATAGAGGTAATAAACTCTGAGGGAGAGTAGAAATGGATTGGCATGAGATATAGACCCCCTTTTTTAATCATACCTATTCTAGGATTGTAGATTTGGGCTCCATAATCATAGGAATAATTTAATATATGGAAACAAATTATTCAAGCATATCAGGGATTTACAAGAAATTTAGATAAGCATATAATAGATGAATTTGATGAATATGATTTGAGTCAGAGTGTGGAAATTAGATGCCAAAGATACAAATGCCAATAAATGTTTACAATGGGACTTGAAAAAAATAAATCTTGGGGGAGATGATGAGTTTAGAATATGGCTCATTATTGACATGTTATTTCCCTCAATTCATCTCTTGAAGGATATTATCTTATGAAAATCTTAGATCGTTAGATAGTTATTAGATGGAAAATAGATATTTGTCTTGTTTATATTGAACCAAAGATTAAACCTCTACTTTGTCATTAACATCGAATACATAGCATGTTTTTGTGATTTTTATTGTGAAGAATACTCAAGAAGAAGACACAGGTGGTGTATAGTAAATGTTCAATTTTGATTTCCATCCATCAGAACTACAGACTCCACTAGGTTATTTCTATGGACTCTACAGGCTTGTTTCTATAGACTCTACAGGTTTGTTTCTACAGATTCTATAGGCTTGTTTCTATGGAATATATAGGCTTGTTTCTATGGACTCCATAGGTTTGTTTCTATGGACTTCGTAGGCTCATTTATCCCAACTCTACAAGGTCAATTCTATGGATTGTATAAGGATAAAGCTACAAATGGGGAAGCTGGTGGCCAGATAGGATAAGAGAGAATCATTCCAATTGGAATAAAATAAAGAATATAACTTCCTACTATTTTATAGGATTTACTTTTGATAAAATTATATATAATTGGATCTTATGACTATTATATCTATTTTATCAAAATAATTGGATCTTATGACTATTATATCTATTTTATCAAAATAATTGGATCTCTTGGAAATCCAATCTCCTATCTTTGGATGAATGGATTGACCAAAGAATTATATTTCTTTGCATCCTATTTTGAGTTGATTATATTAGTATAAAATTTAAGACTTTCATCATTGAAAGGGATGAGATATTATATTAGATAATAGAGATTAGAGAATAGAGTAAAGATAGATACAAACATATTATAGGTTCAGATTGTAAGTATTTCAATTTTATGAATTATTACTTTAGTTTCTAGCATTGATTAATCTTTGTTCCTGAGTCTGAGAGGAGAAAGGGCCCACTCTCCTTTGGAACCAAGAACTGTGTATGATATTTATGTTATGTTCTATTAACTTATTGTTATAACTAATTAGAATCTTGTTAATATTTACATTTATTCATAAAATTATCAAAATAAATTCACAGTTTAAAATGCATTTTATTATTCCAAAATCATTTCCTTTCTAAGCAAAGTGTGTTTTATTTTACAATAAACGTGTGAATCAAATTTCCTTTTATTAGTTAGGAGTGTGATTCTACTTTCCATGCAAGTGTAAATAAGAGTGTGATTTTCACTTTCAAGCAAAAGAGTGGATTGATTTGATTTCTTCCTTTTCAACAAAAGAGTGAATCAAGTAGTTTAGGACACATTTATTTATTTATTCAAAGTTAGAATAGGACCATGAAAACACCCCCATAAGTAGACTTCTAGATCTACCATCTTATACCTTACTGCAGATAGCTTTGGATACCAGCCCTGGTTGATAAGACATCAATTGAATATTGATTAAATGAGGAGTTAAATGACACTCATTAGGTTGGTCACTCTAGTGTTGATAGGTGGTAGTGTTTGAAGTATAGAAAGCACTAGATTCTAAAATGGGGTAGAATTTGGTGGATTGGTTAAGATAAAGGGAAGGGAAGAAGCAGGGGCAAAAGATAATCCCATGGTAGGTGGAGTATAGGTAACTAAAGGTAGAGGTGAAGTATGGGGTGTGCTAAGAGGTGTTTAGATAGAGGTTAAAATATTGGGTTGGGTTTGGGTAGTGGTATTAAATAGAATGTTGGAAGAAGAGAAGGCTTGGGTTAGTGAGGGTTGGGAGGAGGTACCACATACCATAAGATGGGGAGGCATACCATAAGGAAGATCTATTAGAGGTACTAAAGTAGAAAAGGTATGGTTGGGTAAGTTATTAAGATAATGTTGAAGGGAGTTGAATTGTTGTCAAGGAAGGCAGTGAAGTCTACATCACTATCATAAATAACTAGAATCCGAGTAGGAGGGGGAGAAGAATGAGGAGAACCCTCAACATCAAAAGTATACTCCATGGAGGAAGAAGAGGATGGTAGTGGTTGGTTGGTTTGATTTCTCATTTGTTGTCTAGTAAAGACCATATGAGAAATTGGGGAATATTATGTTGAAACTTCACACCTCAAACAAAGAGAAACCAAAAAGAATTCAAGGAAAATAATATATATGCTAAAAGTGTGTTTATCATAGGATTGCTTTTAGATCACTTTTGGATAATGTCTTGAAGAGTGTGAAGAGGAATTTGGTGTATAAATTAGGTACTAAAGAGGTAATATATATCTATTTTTGGTTTATTCAAGCACTCAAGAGAGATAGAATGTATTGAACTTTGGTACTTAGATTGATATTGGGGCCTACCCCCTCACTTCATGGTCCTACAGTGATAATATTATTGGGTGCTTAGCCAAAATATACTAAGTTTAGAGTTTATACTCAACTAGAGAGCTGATTTAGATCTCCCTTTAGTGGTGAAATCCAAGTAGGATAGTCGAGAATGAGTAAGGTTGCCGTCAAGTGATGAAATCCTAGTTGGGCCTTGTCTTAGCTAAGTTTTGATGTGTTAATTATTTTATGGTTTGGTTTAGTGAGTGATAAAAAATGTGAAAGCTATGATAAATTACTTTACCTCTTAAGTTACTAAATGAACTAAGATCAACAAGAAATCAATGAATGCAAAAGTTTTATTTTAAGCCCAAAAAAGAAATTTTTAGCTTTCATTCGATGAGAAAACAATAAAAGAAGAAAAGGGAACTAGGGTCCCATGGGGCATGCCAAAATGTTTTAGTTTATTTTCCTCATTTCTTAATTTTGAAATAAAATAAAAGAAAGATAGTAATAGGGTGTGTAGAAGAATACCTGGTAGAATGCATGCATATGAATCTAGATGAATGTGAGAACTCTACTTTGGCTAGGAAGGATTACCCTAAAAATCAAAAGAAAGACTAAAAGAGAAATGGTTAGATGGTTGGTTGAGTGGATTGTCTAGTGGGGCTATATCTAAGAACCAAATTGCTTTCTAGGAGGATGTTAATCCACTTGTTATGAAAATCAAGTCTAAAAGGATAAAAATAAATGAATCTTACATTCAATGATATAAATGTAAATATATGTAAGAAATAAAAGATAAATTTATTACTAAGAGAAAATAATTAAAAACTATGTTAAGGTGGTCAAGGTCTGGTCCAAAAAATCAAGGAAGGTTCTATGGTCAGAGGGAAAAAGTGGGGTTTTATTTGAGGCAAAAGGTTGAAAATAGCTTGCTAGAAAATTATGCCACAGTGAACTATCAGTGGTTAAGAAAAACTATCAATGGTTGGGAAACCATTGGTGATTGAGGCACACTGTTAGTGGTTGGGAAACCATCAATGGTTACCTATGCAATTATGGAAGTGGTTAGAATAGAAAGTATAGACTATGTTTTTAGGTTGGTATAGGTTTGGTTATAAGATAGGAAGGTGGAAAAATTACACTAATAACTTTGATAGATCAGATGGATTAGGAATAAGATACATTAAATCAAATAATCATGAGATACCTGAAGCTTGGTGAAGGGACCCTAGAGTAATTTGGCTAGAGTGATGGTGCTTCAGGCCTTTGAATGTGATTCTGACAGAGCTTTAGGTCACCAATGATACCACTAGATAAAATGATCCTAAATACCTATAAGAGACCTTGAATGCCAAATTCTTGATTCTAGATCCTTTTATACTTTCTCCTCTTTTCCTTTTATAAGCAAAAGTTTCCAATTGAGAATGGGAGAAGTTACTAATCTAATGTAGGATAAATTTTTTAAATCTTGTAGCTTTTAAAAGCTTGTTTTAAATGTAAGTTGCCATTTTGGGAGTTGCTGATCTCACACAAGAGATGGCAATGCTTTAATGTTTTTAAAGCAAAATTGGGGACCTAACCATTAATGGTTAGCCCAACTATCAATGATCAAGGGGTCAAAGAGGTTTGGTGAAAAAAGGGGGAATTAAATGATGCATTAGGTAGAGGGGGGTTTAATAAGGTTAAATTACAAATGTGTCTAATGAACTAGGTGGTCCATTGGATGTGAGGTTAGATAAGGGTCCAAAGTAGCATGACCTTGAAAACTATCATGTGAATTTTTTCGGTGTCTACAAAAACTTTTGCTTCCTCATAGTTTTTATAGATAAGTATCATGTCTCTAGCCTCCTCGCATGTTAAGTTCCTAAGGCATGAAAGGTGTACCACTTCTGATTCCTTACATGTTATGATTAAGGGGTGTGAAATCTTGAAGAGAAATAGAAGGGAAAAATTGTTCCTTCCCTCATCTTATTATGAGACAATAAGATATTACGTATGTTCAACACATTTCATTCAAAATACTTAGAGCCTAGGGAAAACCATTTAGTGCATATCCTAAGACCATAACATTCTATTTATTCTCCTTCCCTAAGTCATCAATTGAATGAGATATATTTTTATCAAGTCACCTAAAATCTTAAGAGTGATAGGGTATCCCAAATTGATGAGTGTTATTTAAAAATATGGTTGTTGTTTCATGACAAGATCAATGCAATAATAAAAGGAAAAAAATGCAATCATCAACATGTTTGGTGTGTGGTTTTCCTTGGTTATTTCATCTAATTTCCCATTTTAATGATTAATATACTTGGTTGTCTTGATGCAAAAAAGGATCAAGTTGTGAAAAATGATGTGTTGAGATACATGTTACCACCTAGAGAGAGTGGAAAGGGTTTGAACAATAGCCATGAGGATTACATGACAATTAGGTCTTCAAGGGACCATTATATAGATAGGGATTAGGAAGGGGAGGATGAGATTGAAACTTATCCCATGAATAAGAGACACAAAAGAGAGATTAAATAACCTTAGAAATTGTTTCATTTATGGAGTGCTTGAGGTCCATTGGTTTTATATTATTTGTATCCTCAACCTTTAAATGTGATTCATTGTTGGTGTTTTACACTAGGTACTAGCGTATCTCACTAAACCATATCCTATTACACAATCCCTTCCATCATTACTTGGACCTTTAGGCCAATTGCTAGTTAATAGTTTGTTAAATGGAGTTTGACAAAGTTTTTATATATATAATAAAGTGATCCAAAAAGAGTGTCACAATGGGCACATCTTCCAAGAGAAAATGTGGAAATGAGATCTGTAATAATTACAATTTGATATATATATATATATATATATATATATATATATATAGTAATCGATCTATCAACTTATAGCACAAACCTATCAATAGGATTTTATATTTTTTACTCGATGTTTTTCTATCACATTTTAAAATGGGAGACTATATTAAAACTAAGAAGAAAATATTGTTAAAAATCATTATGCATAGGTAAAAGATGTGAATAAAGGGATCTCAGATCATTCATCATTAGAATATTTAAAACACACTTTCACCATGCTTAAGTTAAATATGCTGCTATAAATATTCTAAATTAATATTGTAGACTCATGTGAAGATAAATGTATAGTTAATGTGGGTATTAAAGGGAATCTATTAATTACCAGTGTATAGAGCTTTTCCACATGCCAATCATTTTATTTTATTTTTTAAACACTATTAAAAAAATTGTAGATGAATGTTTTAATACTACAGGCCAATGTCTCATTTTAGATTAAGTGATTATGAATGTTTTAAAAGATAAAAGAAATATCTCTGACCAAATGTTGTTGTAATGAAATAATAAGAAAAGAGATTATAACACATTATATGATTTGTTTATGTATTTTCTATTAAAAAAAATGTTTTAAGTTTATTTTCTAATAAAAATTATGAATTAAACACATCAAAAAAGATATCACAATATTAATTATTAAAATGAAGCATAGTAAAATTATGCAAAAGATAAATGTCTTAATTTTAATTTTTACAAAAAAATTACAAATTAAACATAGATGTTTTAAGTTTATTCTGCATTTTTTTTAATAAATTAGATACGTTAAAAAATACATGAAAATATTAAATATTTTAATGAATTATAGTAAAATTATGTAAAACATATATTAGTTGTATGATAGGGTTCTTAGTTAGGTCAATGAAATTTGTTGAATAAAATGAATTACAATAAGTGGGAAGGATTAGTTCATTAAGAAATGTGTAATTATTTTAATCACAATCTACATGACAAAACTAACAAATGGGGTTTGAGATATATGAAGATAGTGTTTAAATATTTAGAAATATTATTGTACTCTAAATTAAGTGATAAAGATAAGGAAACAATTTAAAATGAAACATAGAATAAAATGAAACAAATTATTAAAAAGATGTGATGCAATAAATTATATATCTTATGTATCTAAAAATAAGTTTTGCTCAGTCAAGATTGAAAAAAAAAAAAAAAAATTAAAAGATGCTGAAAACCTAATAAAATTTAACAACCTCTCAAGCTTATATATCCTTGTGTCACACTCTCTCGGGTTTTATGGCATAGTTTCATGAAAGGATAAATAATTTCTAGTTATAATTTAATGTTTTGATAAATCTAGTATTATTTATTCATTAAGATGATGGTGAAGATAAAAAAGGGGTTTTAAATATTTTGAGTTTAAACATAAATATATAATAGTGTGAAAAAATACAAATGGTGTTAATTTTTATGATCAAAATTAAAGCAATCAAAAAAAATGTAACACAATGAACAATGAACACAACAAGATACCCTGGGAAAACCCTCCAACTTGAAGGAAAAAAACCTAGCAACAATATATCTCTTATATATTGAATGATAAGAACAACAATCTACTTTACAATGGCCAAATCTAAGGCCTACAGGGATGGCTTCACTTCTTGAAGCACAATAAATAAGATCACACTTGATAAATCTGAGTTTGCTCATTAGAATTCTACTCAACCTTGTGAATTATACTTCTCCTTCTATTAAACAATGAGAAATCACTCTATATATATACAAGTGAGAGGAAAGAGACGCATCTCTTCAATCTCCATGTTGAGCTCCACTAAACAAATTATGTCTTAAATAAGTTGGTCTGGAAGTAGGAACCTGACACTGCTTCTTCAACATCAACACTCCCTCTCAGCTAGGGAGGATACTTCTAGCTGCATAAGACATATCACCTCATTGTGATGTCAACCACAATGGCTACAACAATGTATAGTATGTACAAGTGTTCATCACTTTAAATGACATCCACCATAGTTCTCTTAGATGGTGGAATTAAGGGATTTCACCTTGAACTTCTCTCATAGAGAAGAACTTGATATCAAGGGATTTCACCTCAAACTTCTCTCACAAAGAAGAACTCGTTATCAAGGGATTTCACCTTGAACTTCTCTCACAGAGAAGAACTCATTATCAAGGTATTTCACCTTGAACTTCTCTCACAAAGAACTCATTATCAAGGGATTTCACCTCAAACTTATCTCACAGAGAATAACTCATTATCAAGGGATTTCACCTCGAACTTCTCTCACAAAGAAGAACTCGTTATCAAGGGATTTCACCTCGAACTTCTCTCACAGAGAAGAACTCATTGTCAAAGCTTTGGTAGCTTCTACAATAGATCTGTTCTGCCTTTGTACAACACCATTCTATTGAGGATTGTAAGGGACACAAAACTCCCTCTTAATCCCTACTTCAATGCAAAAGTTATAGAATCCTTTAGAGGTGTACTCCCCTCTGTTGTCAAATCTCATAACTTTGATTCTTTTCTCATATAAGTTTTTTGCCTGACCTTTAAACTCTTTAAACCTCTCAAGTAATTCTTTAGATTCCATGGCACAACCTTTTCAGGTACCTACATGCTCCTGGTAGAATTTTTGAAGACCTGTGACCATCTTTTCCATAATAGGTAGAGCCCAAAAAGTGTAGGTGAGCCAATCTTCAATGCCAAAGATCACACAAGCTTGAAGAATTATGTATTAATCCTTAAAGTGGATAAGTGATTATCCTATAGAGGCTCTCATGTCTAACTCTAATTATAGGCATGGTGATGTAGTGGGAACTAAACAATAGGCCACATGTGTTTATTTCTCTTATTTCTATTCCATTCAGTTGATCCAATTCAATTACAACAACTTCCTCTTCTTCCATGCCTACCCAACAACACAATCAACTTGGAAAATAATTTTAGGGAATTGTACCATGATAAACATCCTCTTCCTCCTCCTCTAATCTTATTCATTAACCATTTTGAAACTAGTGTCAAATATACCCTTTCCACCATCATTTGTAATAAACACACCCCTATGGGACTGTGAGTCTTTCTTGACGTAGATGCCCCATGCCACACACAAAAACTGCTCACAGGGACAAAACATCATTTCAATGGAGTTTGATTCAGAAAAGGGGTAGAAATGGATTTTAGATGTGAGAGTTCCCAAATCTAGAGCCAAGATTTGGTTGGGCGAATAGAACACCTCTCAACAGGCTGCTCACACTTATGACTAAACAGGGTATTTTCTAAAAGAATGTAAAGGCAACTTCAATTTTGTAGACTCTCTACCCAAAATTAAGATATTCCATTATTTTTAGGCACCCTAAAGCCACTGGCAGGGATTCAATTGCCATCTTACTTAGGTCAAGCATTTTTAGCCATGTCAGGCACTTGAGAAAGCTAGGTGGGATGACAGAAAGTCTGTCACTATGGTGGAGGATGAGAGTGTGCAGTCCATGACATTTAAATTCTTCAAGAAGGTGACTGATGTGATTGAACATTAGTGAGATCCATTGGTGTTGGCATTCACCAATTTCCTTGGAAGGAAATTTGGCCAAGTTATCTCCTACTCTGAATAAATTCCTTTCTTCTTCATCATTCTCCTTTTCCAAAATGTGAATAGCCAAATGGTAGAACATGGGATGCATCTTGCACTTTTAGACTATTCCCAGAGATCTGGCTTTGACTCCCTCCACCACACAGTGATCGATCATTATATTCAACAACTGTTGGCCATTTGCATTTAGCTAAGAAGGACTTTCAGCTTAAATAAGCCTCTCTGCAGTCCACATATCAATTAGATCCACTGTCCTCACCACATGATTTTTAGGGAATGCTACAAAGTAGAGAAATGTTATTTTGAGTCTCAGAGAAAGGGACTCATAACTGGAGTGAAGATAGGAGAAAAAATCACCTTTCTGCATCAGTATGATTTCTAAAGAAATGACTATCAATTTGCTCTATTGGCTCTCCCAAAGCAAATTTCCATTGCCAGTGTTCTCTCTTTCTAGCCATGGCTATGTCGTATGCCTTGAGAGCCAATGGCTATCCCTGGCATTTGTTTTCTATCATGTTGGTAGCCTGTAATACCTCTAGTGGAAGAGCCATTGTATCACTACCAAAAGGATGTCTCTTAAACAAATTCCAACTGTCTATCTTGGATAATCCCTGGATGAGGATCAAAGGCATATCTACTTTTATTTTTCTTAGATCTAAACTATCATGAGAAATCACAGCAATCTTGGATCCCTTTACATTTTTGGGTGGCACTCCAAGATTCAACAAGAAGTGATCACTTTCATTGGGCCACATTCTATCCAACACCATCAGAAATCTCTTTCCCTCTAAATGCCTAAAGATTGGAGTTTTACCCTTTACTTATGTCCAAGGTTTGACAAAGGTCATGTGCATTTTCTCGGCAATGGTAATCTACAACCAAGAAAGCGCTGGCTTACCACTAGAGAATGTTACCCATATCAAGTCATCATTCTCAAATGATTTCTAAACCTCCTCATTGTTCCACACACTCTTCATTAACAAGGATTTCCCTGCACCCCCATGCCATGAATGCCTAGCATATAGTGTTCTTCATCCTCGAGGAGCAATCTTTGGATGTCACTGATCTAATCATCAAGCCCAATAGGAAGCATGTCTATTGGCTCTGATACCATGTTAATTTTTATGATCAGAATTAAAGCAATCAGAAAAAATGTAACACAATGAATAATGAACACAACAAGATACCTTGGGAAAACCCTCCAACTTGAAGGGAAAAAAACTTAGCAACAATATATCTCTTATATATTGAATGATAAGAAAAAAAATCTACTTTACAATGGCCAAATCCAAGGCCTATAGGGATGGCTTCACTTATTGAAGCACAATAAATAAGATCACACTTGATAAATCTGAGTTTGCTCTTTAGAAGTCTGCTCTGCCTTGTGAATTATACTTCTCCTTATATTGAACAATGAGAAATCACTCTATATATATATACAAGTGTGAGGAAAGAGACGCATCTCTTCAATCTCCATGTCGGCCTCCACTAAACAAATTATGTCTTAAATAAGTTGTGCTGGAAGTGGGAACCCGATGCTGCTTCTTCAACATCAACAAATGGTATAAATTTTTTAACTTAATAAAACATTGAAATGTATTAGGCACACCTTGCAAATTGACTATAACTCCCAATGATGTGAGTATGATATGCCAACAATATGCATTGTTATATGGATAGATAAAATAAAATTTATTTTTAATTTGACTTATTGAGTTTGAATTCAAAATGAAGTATAAAAAATTAGATGTACATAGGTGTATGAAATCCACATACAAATTTAAAAAACATAAGGGAACAAGTGTCGATTTATGGCTTCAGTGCATTTCACATGCAATTTAAAGTATGACAATAAGGCATATGTTTTGATGTATTTAGGATGTATGCTATTGTGTGAGTCAAGTCAACACAGAGTACTATGGTCTAGAGTAATACTATTAATTATTTTAATTAGTCTGACACTAAATTGTATACCTACTTTATGGTGAATGTTGGAAATTATTTTAAAGATAGAGGCCACATGTAAATTATACACTCATAATAAGTCAAGTGTGTTTGACAAGAATGGATAAAGAGCGGATAAATCTTGAGCAAATTAATCTTTGAACAGATTGTTGCTCTTTATAAAACATGTCTTTCGAGAGGAGTTGATTCCATGATGGCTCCATGGGTGGAGACTGAAAATAAATTAAGAGTATGTGGGTGTTAGAAATTTAACATCTTTATTATTGAATTTAATCATTGTCATTATTGATTAGCAGGTTCAACTATATAAATACTTGTATTTGAATTAGACTATTTTCTATATAATATGATATGAAATGGTGTATCATTTCATAAAGTGACATTTTAAAATTTACTAGAGAGATATTTTTGTTGATTTTATTCACCATCTAGATTTATAACAACTATGAAATAGATTCATATTACATGAATGCAAAGTTAATATTGGTAGTTTATGATATATTATTTTGATAGTGTTTCAAGATATATACAAAAATCATAGTGATAGGGAATTGCCAATAAGCTATCAGATTATCAACATCATTTATAATCAAATCCCATTTTAATTTCCATGTATTACAATATTCTTTGCAATTTGGACAACTATAAATTTGTTATATCCTTTTTTCCTCTTTTTTAGGATGGATTCTTGTTAAAAAATATTCATATTTACTAATAAATTTTTGTAGAACATTTTACTAATAAATTTTTGTAGAACATTTACTCACTTGAGAGTGAGTGTGTGTGTGTGTGTGTGTGTGTGTGTGTGTGTGTGAGAGAGAGAGAGAGAGAGAGAGAGAGAGAGAGAGAGAGAGAGAGAGAGAGAGAGAGAGAGAGAGAGAGAGAGAGAGAGAGAGAGAGAGAGAGAGAGAGAGAGATTAATATGTTAATTTACTTTATATATCATTTATTATGAAACACATGGATATGATTTATTATTAAAATTACAAATTACTTTATTGCAATTATAAATTCATTTTAATATGTGCTACAAACTTTTTTCCAATTTTATTTTTATTTTTAATTAAGTTTTAAAATAGAATTAAATTAGTATATAAATTAGATATCAAAAAATTAATCATAAAAATTAGAATGCACCTTACAATGTATGTATTTATAATTTGAATGAAAATTAATGGATTTTAGAATAATTATCTTTAAAAAAAGACAAATAATTTCAATTATAGGAATGATATTATATTTTTTACCCAATTAGTAGTCTCCTTTATAGGTTGGAGCATGAATACAATTATGTTGCTCAACTCTTGATGTATGGGGCACCTTTTTATGGTCACATTATAAGGCCTAAAATTCATCAAGATAGGTGCATTGTATCCTTGGAAATGATGTGTTATATACACAAATACAACATGTCATTAGGATTTATTTGTGACTTTTATCACAAATTTACATTGGTGAAAACTTTATGCAAAATTGATTGTTATTTTTGCTTTCACATAGTAAAACATTGAATTATATTATTTAATTTAATAGATCAGTTTTCATAGGCCATGTAGAGGGTGTAAAACAATTATGATATGGGTTAAGCTTGAATTAGTTTATTTCTATGAAGAAACAAGAATACTTTATATATTATTTAATGTTGTAAATCAACTTTCATAGGGCATGAATAGGCTATACAACAACTATAGGATGGGTTAATCTTGAATAAATTTATTTCTATGAAATAATGAGAATATTTTATTTGTGAAATTTTTCTATTCAATAGTAATATTTACAACACATGATTGTTTGTATAATATTTTCCCTAATTATTAGTTCAAAAAAATGATAACCAAAAACCTCAAAATGATTTATAGTTATTGTAATAGTATTTTCATTTTATATCTTGCCAGTGATTTTATATTAAACAAAAATGAAATTTAGCATAATTTTGTTTACAAAAATGCATACCTTAACTCACTAAAAATGGTTGTATGTCTAATATTTAATCTATGCATATAGAGATATTAATAATGATAGACATTTTTTTGCAAAATGAGAAAAATAAATATTTTTTTATGTGAAAACCAAAATAAAAACACAATACATATTATTTTTACATAACATCTTTATTACTGATGGAAAAACACAATGAATTTAATTTTGTATTTAATAGATCATTTTCATCTTCCATGTAGATTCCAAACCCCTTTGCATTCTCCATGCTTCCCCTTGAAATACAAAAAATTTAAAATCATTTTATTATGACCTACATATCAAATATTAAATTTATATGAATGAATTTTAAGTTTTATCTTGTAAAAAATGTAAGAAAATGTATGATTTTTCTCTTCCTTTCCCTCTTTATTTGTGTGACTAGTTTATTAGTACTTGCCCTTCAAGGACTATTATTTTTGTTGAAGGCTACTAATTAGCATTGGTAAACATGTCCAATGAATGGTGTTTCATTCCCCATGAAAATTGAAATAGTTTTATGATGTCCCAATGGAATTTTTCATTATTTTATTGTTTTCCTAGTTGAGGGTAACCATAGATTAAAAAGAATTAATCTATCCAATGAAATGGGTTTTCAATTTATTATTATTCTAATTTTTCCTAAGTTTATATACTTAGAAATAAGAATTTTAAAGGTTTTTTGACATCATATAGTTGTCCAAATCGTAAAGCATATTGCAATATATGGAAATTAAAATGGGTTTCAATTGTAAACAATGCTAACAATCTGATAGATTATTGGCAATTCACTATCACTGTGTTATTTATCTATAACTTGAGACACTATCAAAATAATATATCATAAAATAAAAAATTAAATTTGCATTTGTGTAGTATGAATCTATTTCACAGTTGTTATAAATCTAGATGGTGTATAAAATCAACAAAAATATCTTTCTAGTAAATTTTAAAATGTTGCTTTACCAAACTATACACCACTTCATATCATATTATATAGAAAATAGTCTAATTAAAATATAAGTATTTCTATAGTTGAACCTATGACTCAATAATGGCAATGACTAAATTCAGTAATAAAGATGGTAAATCTATAACACCCACATGCTCTTAATTTTTTTTAGCTTCCACCCATGGAGCCATCATGGAATCAACCCTTCTATAGAGACACATTTTATAAAGAGCAACAATCTGATCAAAGATCAATTTTCTGAGGATTTATCCTCTCTTTATCAATTCTTGTTAAACACATTTGACTTATCATGATTTTATAATTTGCATGTGGCCTTTATCTTCAAAATAATTTCCAACGTTCACCATAAAGTATGTATACAATTTAGTGTCAGACTAATTATAATAAGAAATAGTATTACTCTTGACCATATTACTCTGTGTTGACTTGACTCACACAATATAATACATCCTAAAGACATCAAAACATATGCCTTATCATCATACTTTAAATTGCATGTGGAAGTCACTGAAGCCGTAACTCGACACTTGTTCCCTTACGTTTTATAAATTTTTACATGGATTTCATACACCTATGTACATCTAATTTTTTATACTTCATTTTGAATCATAAACTAACCTTTAAATAGCCCAAAAACCCCTTATAACTATCCCAACAACCCAATTTTGCCCAAAATTCAAAATTGTGATAATACATAGTGACTGACATCAGTCATCCCTGACCATCATCAGTTACCCAAAAAATGGCATCGGTCTATATGTAATTAAATTTTCTCAAAATAAAAAGTTAAAAACACCTATCAATCTCAACTAAAAACCTTATTTCTTAACCCCTATCACAACATAGAGTCAAAAACTATAATCTAAACCATACTTTAGCATTTTAATGCATAATTTAATGTCTTTTTGTTAAAGCAATAATTTTCTTGAAAAACATTTTATTACATTGTGTTAAATTACTTTTCATTCCATTATGCAAGCTCTTCTTATCATCATTCTTTAGAACTTAATTTGTTAAAATGAGTAGATTTACAACCTTCCTGGGGAGTCTTGTACTTCTTAGATGTAGCACTTGCTAGGCAATCCACCCTTCAACCTTACTAATAAATCCCATTTCTAGTCTTATTCTTATTGCAAGTCATTCCTCCCTAGCTGAAGAGGATTACTTCACATCATCTAGATCATAGAGCACACAACCACATCTAGGTTCATCTACACCTTTTCCCTTTAGTTTTACTTGTTTTCAAAAATAAAATAAAATGATCTAAAAATATAATCAAACATTCTGGCTCTCCCAATGGGACCCTAGAGTTTTCTTGGGTTCATAGTTGTTTTAGGACATTCTAGCTGCATTAATGAAATAATCATTCATTACACTTCTTTTTTTCTAAAACTAAAACACTATTTTCCTTCATTTCTAAATTGAAAATCATAACTTTCAATTTATTAATTTCAAAGTAAAAAACAAGTAATTTTTTTATTTACTTTCTTGAATTGGAAAAATAAAAATCATTTTTTTCCTCTGTTTATAAAAAGTGAAAAGAAATTCATCTTAGGATAGGACTTGCATTCTCATCTTGCATTTATGTGCTTTCTAGTTGTTTTGTACTCATTCAAATAAATTAAAATTTATTTTTGTTTTTAAAATCAACCTTCATCTATTGATTGATTTCATGATCAAGTCATATATCTTAGTTAATCAATAAATCAATCATAGCAATCACTTATTTTCACACACACATACCCAACCACTTACACAATCAATTCATCAAACATTGACATAAGGAAACTAATTGGGATATCATCACCTAGTAGCAACCTTCATCTTTACTATCCTACTTGGATTTCACCACTAAAGGGAGAACCAAATTAGTATGCTGACTAAGTATAAAATCTATATATCAGCTATATACTAGAAAAGCACCTGATGCCCATACATTATAGTGTGTGAAGTGAGGGGTTAGTCCCTAATACCAAGCCATGTAATTATTCTAATACATATCTATTTTGAGCTTAAACAAACCTTAAACCATCCATAGACTACCTCTTCTAGTACCCATTTCAAAAGCCAAGTGGAGTCTCACAAATTCTAAACTTAAGGTAGTAGCCTAAAGTGAGATAAAAAGAACTCTTAGGATCTAACATACTTTTAGTGTGTGTGATCTTGTTGAATTTTTTCTTATTTGCTATATTTTTGAGTTAGTGAGTTCATTTCCATCAACTTATAAAACTTCCACCACTTTATCTCATGGTCTTCACATGAAAACAAGCTGGAGACCAGGATAATCAAAACCAACCTCACTACCAACCTTCTTCATCCTCTTCATCCATGGAGAAAATGATAGATGTGGAGAGATCTCTCAACCATTTTAGGAGTCATGATATACCCTGGCCTTTTTCTTGAGGGGACATAGACTTCACAAACCTCCTTGGAAAAAACCTAATTGCACTATAACATTACCTTTACATAATTGCCAAGCATGCCCCTACTTTGGTTCCATCTATTGAACCACCTCATGGCATGCCTACTTACCTTATGGGTGATACTTTGGTTTCCACCATCTCCACTACCCAATCCATGGTAACTCAAGCTTCATATTCTACAAGTATCCCATCTGCTAGTGTTTCCCAAAACCAAGCTTATCTTCCACCACCAACAAATACCCAATCAACATAAACTTACACCAACCCCATATCCAACCCTTCAAATGAAGGGACAACCCAACCAATGATAACTCAAACACCACTTAGCATTGGGATGACATCCACTAGTATGGTTTCCTTACTTTTTTCCACCCAAAACATAATATCATCTACACCATTTAAAAACTTAGTAGTTTCCATACCATCCACTCTCCTACATGTAAGTACAAGGGTAACTACACAACTTCAATAAGCTAACCCAACCATGCCCATGTATCAACAAATATCCACTGCACTTAATCTAGGCTATGTCCCAAATCCACATGTATGTACGCCTCCCATATCATCCTAACTTTTCATGGCCAACTATCAATATGTGGAATCCACCCAACATTCTAACATGAAATACATTGTACCCTCACAACCCCAACAACACATACCCTAAAACTATGTGGGTGAACCACAAACTAACCTCATCAAAATGTTAGTGGATAAAATGATAACTTTAGAGACATCTATTTTTGGACCTCAAAATATTTTATCCTATGATCAAATTTGTAATGAACCCTATTAGACATACAATTATTGAGGGGAATCAGTGATTGTAGATAATCCAATTCAATTGACAACTCTTAAAAATTCAACACATACAATCATGATGCATCAAACTTAACCATTAAAATGAACAAAGAAGATAAAACAAGATCAAGTACAAAACACATGATATATGTGGGAAACCCTCTTGGGGGATAAAACACACTAAATCTTACAAGATGGACTATAGTCCTATAATGAAAAAATCTAATTTATACCAAAACTAACTAATCAAGGAACAACCATATCTTAATTTAGTGAGACATTAGTCCCATAAGGAACTACTACCTCTATCTAGCTGAGCATCCATAACAACTAGACCCTTTAGCAAGTTTCACCTTATAAGGAGGAACCAAATCCCTAAGCAACCAAGCACTACCTCAGATACCTTGAATAAATCATCTTAAACACCTATTGATTCTCTTTAACTTATGATAACAACCTTTTTTTTCACTCTTCACCTTCACTCTTTCACCCAAATAACCTCAAGGGCTCACTCACTCAATCTACCTCTTCTAATCTCATTAAGTCTAATGACCTATGTATCCACCTACATCAGCTTGATCAGACAAACATTAATGATCTTATTTTATTTCTAAAGTTCCTCACTAACATGTACCTTTAAATTTTCTCTCCTTTGCTTGAATCCTCACTCCCATAACTATCATAAATAGGCCAACAATGCCTTGTATTTACACCATTCTCTTGGTATAACCCATCTTTGTCAAAAATAATGCTACCATACTTGTTATAAATTTTAAATAGGTCCTTATACACATTATATGTAATAACCACACACTCCTTAAGTCAACCAATGCCTCATTATCCCCAATCCACCATTAGGTCTTGGTGAGACCTAAAATAATTAGGCCTTCATACTCACATGTTACATGTGAGACTACTTGGATGACCTTAATCCTTTAAAAATTCTTTAAAAACATAAAACCTATCTCAAATATTATATTTATCACTCTTATATGGGTCCATACCACTTGGATCACCAACTCAATACTTGAACCTACCAATTAGGCCTCCTCACTCTTTAGGTCTTCATACATAGAAAACACAATCTTAAAATTCTAAAGTAAACACTCAAGTATTTTATATATACATATGATTATATTAAATTGGTGAAACATTTATTACATATATAACACATCCATGTGATTTATATATTTCAACACATGCTCTAATCACTCAAAACATTTCATCTCAAAATGACCACTCAGACTAGTCATATATTGTCAAAAAATATAGTCAAGCTATTTGACTCTCCATATATGATCAAGAGCATACCATGAAAAATAATTAATTATCATAATCCTTAAGGAATTATATAACACATTTATATAATTTTATTCTTTAATTTTACTTAGAACACCTTTAACTCACCTCTGCAAGATGGTCACTCAAACTACCAGTGTATTCAACAAACATAGTCAACTTATAAGCTTTTTTTCACACTAAAGAAGGATTGGTAAAACCTCCAAAATACAAATATATTTTACTTATGGATTATCTAACACTCTCTAATATATATTTCATCATGAAACATCAAAATACCATCAAGAAAAATTTAGATATACTTCTTGGGTCACTTATAGAACATGGTCAAACCTTCAATCAACTTTGGAGCTCAATATCTACAATTGTACAGACATTCAAATATTATATTCAAATTCTATGGAAGTGAATTGAATCTTTCTTCAAATTTTACTTTTACATCACCTTAGAATTCATCCTAGATCAAAAGATATAAGTAAATTATTGTAGACTAGTTTTTCTCTTTATTAATTTAAATGTTGATAGTCATTGTTAAACATCAAACTCTTTTTCATCATCTCTTGCCCTCTCATATATTTAAAAAATATCACCATGAATCTCCTTGTAATTATCTTGGACTTTAACCTTAAAAATTCACTATTTATCTTAGATTCTAGATCTTGATATCAATCCATTTAGCACTCTCACATGCCCTCTACACACTGCTGTTAGAGTTCATGCACTAATGCCACTTGGTAGTTCTATGTTCCTTCTAAGCATATTGACTATTTTAATTGAATGATCTTTATACAATTGGTATCCTTACATTCCTTCTAAGGATCCTTTGATATATTGACTAAATATGCACCATTGATCTCTATCTATATGATCACCTGCTCACTATTGATATCTATTTGACAAGTTTCACACTCATCATAGATCTACTACTCAAACTTCATGATTATGACACTTGTCACTAACATATTCATTCTTAAGTACCATTAAAATTTTGAATTAATATGCATAATTGGATCACTACTGACAAAATCACTCAGTCCATTATATCCTTATCTAATAAGATTAATTTCACACCATAGATCTATGATCCAATTAAATGCCCACCATTATATATCCCTTTGCAAATTTAGCTAAGTATGGGAACTTAGTGAACTTCTATCTAAGAGGCTAAATTTTCACCTACATATATTTTTCTACACATATCCTCATGACCTAAAATTTGAAACACATGATCACTTTATATATGGGAATCCATCCATTTATCAAACTACTCTTGAATCCTTCATAGGTGTAAAATATAACACCATCAAACTACTTACTTAGCCTTATCTGTCAAGATGACAACTTGAGCTTAAAAATTCATATGACTATTATGATGAATTTTTTTCATTTCCATAATCACTCCAAGCATTCATAACACCCCAAAGGGTCTCTAAAAATTTACCATTCCATCATTATCATCTATTAATTACTTAACTAAGAAAACACTCTCCAAATCATCAATCTGATCACTTAATCATTATTTCACTATGATCTCATGCTCTCTTTGACATCAATGACAACATAAAATTAATGACCATGCTCAACAATATCCCCCTTTGTCATTAACGATAAAACACCCTCAAATTATTACTCATTTGAACTCTTTCATTTTGATCTTTCTCCCCTTTTAACATTAATGACAAAGGGTCCTTTCCTCAACATGCCAACAATCATTAATTAACATAATGTATGTATTCAAATACTATTTAACATACTTTCAAACATATGAATTAATTTTTCCCCCTTTGACATGCACCAATATAAACTTGGACTTATCTAATCTTTGGACCTGACAAACTACTCACAGAGCTTAGAAAGCTCCCCCTAACATCAAGCTCCATCTCATGCCATATGTTATTTGATATACACCAATCTAAACTTGGAATTATCTAATCCATGGACCTATCTACCTATAAAACTCACAAGATCTCTTTTATCATGCATGAAGATTCAATACCATGTCAAAACACATGACTTGGTTTGTTCAAGTCATCATATCAATCTTCTTGAATTCACAATTGTATCAAAAATATTCACACTTATATCATGATTGAAGCATCTTACATATTATTCCCCTCATATCATGCATAGCTCCTCAAGCCACTCAAGCTATTTGAGTTATCTCCCCCTAACTCTATGCATACCACTTCTTGAAATTCTCAACCATGCAACATGACTACACTCTTCTTTGATCATAATCTACTCTATAAAGATAAATACACATAAAAGCACCATAAAATACTTGAAATTACCTTGATAACATTAATAGGGACTCCCCATAAGTCATCTAAGCTTAGGCACCCATTTGAACACCTTCAAACCAATACAAACTATGATGAACCTTTATACTAGGCTTCAAGCCTTCTCTCACAAGCCACCCATTGGATGAGGAATGCACATTAAAGATCTTTCCCAAGAATATATGATGCATAAAAATAACTAAACATATGAAGTAGGTATGGAAAAAATTCACAACATATCAAAGTGACTTCTTATAACATTAATAGGCATTGTTCAAACTTTTCAAATACACTCTCAGAACCCTGATATGAAAACTCAAAACCATAGACATATTCATATCAATGTGAGCACTCATAATACTTGCAACATATCATCACACCCTTTTAGGATCTTATGTGATCAACATGTCACTAATCAATCCACTATAATTCAAATCATAGTCTCAAGATCACATTACGATAATCTTCTTCAAGCTTGAAAGAAACATGACAATAAAACCTCAACCAGGAAAAAAACATTAAAGCCCTTAAAGTATTCATACAATCTCCCATGCCTACACAACTTCTCAACAAACCTTAAATAGGACTAACAATATCTAGGAGTATGCCTAGAAGATAAACCTTTATCTTTTAGGATCACCTGACATCTACCACAATATTGATATACAAACATATATTGAATCTCACCTTTATACCATAGCATCCAAACCATGATAAAAAAGATAACTCCTTCTCAAGATAAGACCATTGAGATTATTCACAAGCTTCTTATCTTCAACAAATAGATATAAAACAAATATAAATGCACAAACATACCTTGTCTTCATAACTTCTTATCAAAAAATAACTAACAACCACCAAGTTTCCTTTGACTAACAAGTATCTCCTTGAAGCCTAGAGATAGACACCCTCTTGATATAGAAAACCTAAAATTTCCAAAACTTAGGAGATTCCCTTATCTCCATACCCTGATTTGAATCGGAGTCTTGCTTTATCATCAAATTGACTTTGAATGGATCCTTGACTTCATTTTTTGCTTTAGACTTGTTAACAAATGCTAAAAACATAAAATTTTGACTTTTCTTCATGTTTATCATGGCAACAAACCATTTTTGGTCTCAAATTGATCTCTCCTAATAGGCTTAGGTTTCCAAAACCATTTGTGACCTCTTCCTTGCACACTAGGAGCTCTATACACCTTATTTTGCTTTGAGAACTTCTTCAACCTATTCTTGTAGTATCTAGAAATGTGACCAATTTTACTAAACCTAAAACAAACAAGACCATTCATACCTTTTACTTGATGATGATTTCTATCTTCCTTTTCTATCTGAATAGAAGACAAACACTCTTGGCATTCTTATATCTTCTTCATATCTTCTTCATTTTTTGATGTATTAAGAAGTATACCTTGATCAATATTATCCTTCATAGTCTTTGGTATCCACACCATTGAGTGACTTTTAGGAGCATATTTCTTCTTGTATATACTTGAGTGATTTTTCAAACTATTATTGCATAATCTAGCAATGTGTCCTACTTTATTGTAACTATAGTAAACAATATCATTCAACATACCTCTTGACTAATTTGAGTTATGATTTCTCCAAGACCAATTTATCCTTCTTCCAAGGCTCTATGAGAACTCTTTCTTAGAACTCATCATTCTACAATCTCTTACCTTATGACCATATTGATAACAAGAATGACAATGACCATGAAAAAAAATTACATAGCATATTGCATTTGGATGTCTAACTAGTCTTCTTTAATTAATTTTCAAGTTTTCATTTTACTTGACTTGCTCAGGCTTCTCATGCTTCTTTTTAGGCTTGCCCAACTTTTTTAAAAGTTATTTATGCTCACACTTCAAGGATCCCATATAAATATTCATCTGAGTGTACTTATCTTCTCTTCATTTTATATTTGTATTAGCTACCCCTAACAGATCCTTGAGATTGTTGATCTATTCTTCATCCTCTTTGAATTATTCTAATTTATTTTGTTCTTCTTCAAGATTGTCTATCTTGACTATGAACTTTTCATGCTCATCCTTTATAGAAACACGATTAGTATTCAATTTAACACATTCATGTTGTTTAGATCTTATGCTTGAACTTGCATCCTTTAACTAAATTTTGAGATCTTTTATGGTATCCTTATCCTCTTTTGATTCTTTATCCATGTCATCCTTTAATATGCATGATCACTCTTCAAGAGACTTGATCAACTCTTCATCATTTTTTTACTCACTCATGTACTTTCCTATAAACTTCCCTTAAGAGAATTGAATTGTGCTTCAAGACCTTTGATCATATTCCTCATTTTATGATTCCTCTTCTTTTACTCCTTCAATTCACCAAGTGTACTCATGAGCTCAACTTTTAGATCAACTTCTTCTTACTTGATATCATAGAACTATTATTCTTCTCTAATATTATGGAAAAATTATTCATTAAAAATGATGATATTTTATTTTGAAGAACTATCCTTTTTACCCATATTGTACCTTGGATCACCTTCAAGTCGTTAAACTTTCACCAAAGGTCCTGCTCTAATACCAATTATTAGAGGTACAATCACTGAGGAGGGGGGATGAATCAGTGATGCCAAATAATCTAATTCAATTCCAAAATCTTAAAAATTCATCACATACAATCATGATGTATAAAAATTAACCATCGTAATGAACAAAGAAGATATAGCAATATCAAGCACATAACACATGATCTATGTGGGAAACCCTCTTGGGGGATAAAACCCACTAAACCCTACAAGATGGACTATAGTCTTATAATGATTGTATCCAATTTAGAGAAGAACCAATCAATCAAGGAACAACCATCCCTTAATTTAGTGAGACACCAGTCCCGCAAGGAGCTATTGTCCCTATCTAGCTAAGGATCCAAAACAACTAGACCTTTTAGCAAGTTTCACCTTGAAAGGATGAACTAACCCCCTAAGAAACTAAAAACTACCTCATATACCTTGAATAGATCATCTTAAACACCTATTTATTATATTTAATTGATGATGACCACCTTTTTCTGCACTCCTTACCTTCACTCTTTTTGACCCAAATAGTCTCAAGGGCTCACTCACTCAATCTGCCTCTTCTAGGTTCATTAGGTCAATGACTTATGTATCCACCTACATCAACTTGATCAAATAAACATGATTGATATTACTTTATTTTATAAGTTCCTCATTGACCTATACATTATCTTTCAAATGTTCTCTCCTTTGCTTGAATCCCCCTACCACAACTAGCACAAATAGGCCAACAATGCCTTGTATTTATACCATTCTCTTGGTATAACCCATATTGGTCAACCAATATGCTTACCATACATATTATAACTTTTAAATAATTACTCATACACATTAAATTTAATAAAAATACACTCCTTAAGTCATACAATACCTAATTATCCCCAAACCACCATTAGGTCTTGGTGAGACCTAAAACAATTAGGCCTTAATACTCACACGGTACATGTGAAAATACTTGGACCACCTTCATCCTTTACCAATTATTTGAACACATAAAACCTATCTCCAATATTACCTTTATCACTATCATATGGGTCCATTCCACTTGGAACATGAACTCAACACTTGAACCTACCAATTAGGTTTCCTCACTCTTTAGGTCTTCATACATAGAAAACATAGTCTAAAACTTCTGAAGTAAACAATCAAGTATTTCACATATCCATATGATTATATCACTTGGGTGAAAACTTCATAACCTATATAGCACCTCCATGTGATTTATGTACTTCAACACAGGCTCTAAACACTCAAAATAATTCTTCTCAAAATGACCACTCAGACTGGTCATATATAGTCAAAATATAATCAAGCTATTTTGATTATCCATATCTAATAAGGGGCATATCATGACAAATAATGAATTATAATAATCATTAGATACTTATATAACACCTTCATACTCATTTTATTATTTAATTCTACTTAGAACACCTTAAATTCACCTCTATAAGATGGTCACCTAAATTTCCAGTGCATTTAACAAATAAAGTCAAATTCTAAGCCTTTGTTCACACTAAAGAAGGATTGGTCAAACCTAAAAAATCCACATGTATGGTCCTTATGGAGTATATAACACACTAAAATATATATTTCATCTTGAAACATCAAATTAACATCAATAACAAATCAAATGTCCTTCTTGGGTCACTTGCATAATATGGTCAAAACTTCAATCAACTTTGGAACTCAATATCTACAACTGTACAAACATTAAAATCTTATAATTAACTTATATATAATCACATTTAATTCCTAATAAAAATTTCCTTTTAAATTACCTTATAATTCATCCTATATCAAAATATATAAGCAAAATATTTCAGACTAGATTTTCCGTTTGTTAATTTAAATGCCAACAATCACTACACTTTGTCATCATCTCGTGCCCTCTTATATCTTGAAAAAATATCTACCATCAATATAGTTAGAATTATCCTATAATTTAACCTAAAATTCTCACCATTTTTCTTATATTATGACTCTTTAAATCAAGCCACTTGGCACTGTCATGTGCCCTCTGCACACTGATGTCAGACTTCATGCGCTTATACCACTTGGTAGTTCTGCATGCCTTCTAAGCATATTGACTATTTGAATTGAATGAGTTTTAAATAATTTAATCCCCAAATTACTTCTAATAATCCTTTTATATATTGTATAAATATTCACTATTGATCTTTATCATTATGATCACCCACTCACCATTGATCTCTCTCTAACAAGTTTCACGCTCACCGTAGATCTGCTACTCAAACTCTGCGATTGTGACACTTGTCACTAATGTGTTCATTCTCAAGTACCATTAAAATTTTTACTTAATATGAATTTTTGGATCGCTAATTATAATATCAATCACTTTTTTGGATATGTATATGGTCAAACTAATTTTTTGTTATAGATCTATGATTTAATTAAATACTCATCGTTAGATCTCCCTTTGCAAATTTGGCGAAGTATGAGAACTTAGTGAACTACTATCTGAGAAGCCAAATTTTCAACCACATATCTTTTTATAAACCTATCCTCATGACCTAAAATTTGAACCACAAGATCAACTGTCATAGGGAAATCCATCCATATATCATACTACTCTTAAAACCTTCACATGTGTGAAATAGAATGTTATCAAACTACTTACTCAACCTTATCTGTCAAGATGACAACTTGATCTTAAAAATTCATATGACTATTTTGATGAATTCAATTTCCATAAGCACTCCAAGCATTTGAAAGACCCCATAGGGTCTCTTTAACTTGACCATACCATCAATATCATCTATTAATTACTCAACTAAACAAACACTCTCCAAACCATCAATCTAATCACTTCATCATTAATGAACTATTATCTCATTATCTCTTTTATTTTAATGACAATATAACATTAATTACCATGCTCAACAAACCCATTCACCCTTATGTACCAATCTTTCCTTACCCCACTCAATGGGAAATTACTAAATTTTCCAAAATCCAAAGCAAGGAAGATCTCCAACAACATTTAAGATAATTTAGGCATGTGTGCTATCTCATTACCTATGATGTTTCTCTTTTACTTCAAACCTTTCACATGTCTTTATTAGGACCTATGTTGTATTGGTATAGAGCCATCACTAGGCACTCCCTCTTTTTCCTTTGCTCAACTCATGCAAAATTTCTTGGATCACTTCTCCATAAACATCTACCAAAAAGTTCCAACAACAAACTTATATTCTATTTTCCAATTCAAGGATGAATCCATTATCGATTTTGTTTCTCAGTGGAGGGGGTTAATCAACCAACTTTCCTTCTACCTACCCTAACTAGAATTAATTAAACATTTCTCTCAGGCATGTGCCAAACACATTTCATCTACCTTAAAAGTTCAAACATTATGTATATTTGATGAAGCATTTACCATGGCTAGGACATTATATATTTGATCAATTGATGATGGAAAACTTAAGCTTTGGAATAAGAATGTTAGATTTAAATCTGCTAAAGCTTCCTCAAAACCTTATAACTACCCCAAATCGAAAGGATCAACCAATACTATTGTCCTTAAAATATCTCCTCCTCCAATGGTATACCAATCCAATGCATCCACATCTTCAAATCAAAATCCAAAATCCCAAAACTACTTTATTCAAAAACAATATACTCCACTAGGGGAGTCTTATGCTTAGGTTTTGGAGAATTTTTTGAAAGAATTGATAGTCCAAATTCCAACAATTAAACCCCCTCAAAATTTTTATTTATCCCATCCTATACCAAGCTGGTAAAAGGAGAATAATATCTACATTTACCATCATGTCAGTGGACATAATTTTAATAGATGCAAAACCTTTAAAAACATAATTTAAGATTTGATTGATAAGGATGAACTTGTAATAGATAACCCAATGCACCTCCAAATCAATATCTTGGCATCTTCTATCAACCATTTCCAAACCACCTACCTTATTCAAATAATAATCATGAAAACATAAAAACATCTCATAAACATGAGGTTCATATCATAAACATTATCCTTAATAAACTTACAATTGATGAACCCATGACTCAAACCACCTCACCTACTCCACCTCATTCTATGGTGGAATCACCCATCCTTACTTTTGAAATATAAACT
Source organism: Torreya grandis (assembly GCA_037957365.1). Classification (NCBI taxonomy): domain Eukaryota; kingdom Viridiplantae; phylum Streptophyta; class Pinopsida; order Cupressales; family Taxaceae; genus Torreya; species Torreya grandis. The sequence goes on along the minus strand of JARHVA010001490.1, from coordinate 67,868 downwards.
AAGAAATAAACTACCTCACCTACTCCAATTCCTTCCATGGTGGAATCACCCATCCTTCCTTTAGAAAGCATAACTATGGAAGAAACCTCCTCATATACTCCACTTTCTCCCATAGTAGAATTACCCATCCTTCCTTTGGAAAGCATATCTAAGGAAGAAACCACTTCACCTACTTCACTTTCTTCCATATTGGAATCACCCATCCTTCCTTGGGAAATTATAACTAAGGAATAAACCACTTCACCTACTCCACTTTATTCCATATTATAATCAACCATCCTTCTTTTAGAAAGCATAAATAAGGAATAAATTATCTCACCTACTCCACTTCCTTCCATAGTGGAATCACCCACCATTTCTTTAGATCTCTTGTAGAAAGAAGAGGAAACCATGACCATCCCACTTCCTCAACCACTTAGTCTCCCCTTGGAAACCCCCATTGAGGAGTCCAAGTCCACCTATAAACTATTTTCAAGGTTAGTTCAAAATCTTCAATCCTTATCACAACCAAATCTTAATTGTGTTATGTTTTGGCACCATCTTGGACTTCCCTACCATATAAAGGAGTCAACAAAACCATCAGCCACCCAACCTTCAACATCAAAAACTTTAACCACCAGTACCTCAACCAAACCAAAAATCTCATCCACATCTCAAACTTCAAACAAATCAACCAACCCAGCTCCATTAAAAACAAAAAAATAAACCCAACTACCTCCCTCAAACCTATTACAAACCTGGGTGTCCTTACAACTTAAAACCTTACTCATCCACCCTTAAAATTAGAGTTAAGACCACAAACCTCATATGAATATAAACAATCCAAACCAAGGAGGAAGATCAAACCACTTAGGAGTAAAAGTCCTAAAACCATTTCACCTCCCATTTCAACTTCACCCTCCATCTTCAAGCCATACCCCTTATCCATTTTAGGACCTCACCCTTCCACCTTGTTGAAAAGTCCAAGCCCTCCAACAAAGAGACCAAAAACTCAACCTCTTCTTCTTACCACACCTCCACCCCTACACACCAAAATTTCAACCCCAAAACCATCAACCAAAATCATTACACAAACATCAACTAAAGATCCACTCATAAAACTATCCCTAAAATGTTACCAACCCCAAAAACCAAAATAAAGACTTCCACCCTCTTAACACTATTTCAATAATCATATTCTACTATCTTACAAATGTTGTTACAAACTTCATACATAATCCTACCTCTCATCAAACCATTCAACCCTCTTATCCCAAAACCAACTTGGTTTAATTATAACTTAATTTGTGTATACCATAAGACACCTGGATATGACATTAAGAACTACAAAGCTCTTTAATACACAATCCAAAAATTATGTGACATAGATGATCTTTTGATAGAGGATACTCCTCTTAACTTGCCTCCAAGCCAAAAAACTAAAACTACTACCCCACCTAAACCTACCTCCAAGATCTCATCAAAGAGTAAGGATGAACCAAAATAACCTACCATCCTGCACATTCCAAATTGACACCATCCATATAGTCACTTGGTCACAAAGTCAAAAGGATAAAGGGAAAGCCAAAGTATCCATACTTTGGACATATCTTTGTTTTATGGAAGCACCCCAATCACCTTTGCCAAAACCCAAGATTTTTTATCTTGGGTACACCTCAATCCAATCCATCTACACTGATACATGGGTCGATTCTCAAACAACTTCACCAAACCTTGATGAAGATGACCTTGTATGAATTTAACCAAACCTCACCTCAACAATATCAAGCTATGATGGAGGATTTACAATATATTGAGGTTTAACCTGAAGATCCTTGACCTTTAGAATCCCTTATTGGATCCCTCCAAGTATCAACCCTTGTCACATTTCAAGATTCTAAGATACCTCTTATCCATCTAGATAATCCAGATCCTCCCCTCTTCATCATAACCCACATCAATCTAACCTAGATCAAAATGGTTATGATTGATGGGGGAACTAGCATCAATATCTTCTTATCCCTTGCCTATGATCAACTTAAACTTCCAAGAGCATCATGTCTAAAACCACTACCATACTATGATCTTTTAATGACATGATGAAAACCACCTTGGGAATAGTTGTCTTTCATATATGTTTAGGCCATCAAATTCTCCTTGAGATCTTATACATTATATAAGGGGAGTTTTAATACAATGTATTTCTTGGATGCCCTTAGATATGAACCATGGTTTATATACAATCAACCTTGCATAGATGCCTAAAATTTGAACATGAGGGTCAATTTCACATCATCCCAACTTACCCTCATCCATTTAAGTCATGCAACATGACTTACAACCTAAATTATGTCCTCATTCCATTAAAGGATGCATCCCCTTCAACATCCATCAACAAATCTTCTATAAGATCAACCATACCTTCTTCCAAAATCCATATAAAAGACCCCTTAGAATACACATATAAACTCCTTTTTCTTGGAGAATAATAACTATTGAATCTTGATACCTTTATTAATCCTCAATAGTATATAAATATTGATCAACATCCTCACTATGATGCTAATATTAAAACTGTTATCCCTTTTAGTCCTCCCAACTCTCAAACCAACTTTATCTATGGGGGACTCGATCAACCATGTCCACCTTATAATGCCTCATCTTTTATCAAACCATTCACCTCCTATTTTCCTTTATTGAATAAATAAGACTTCACCCAAACATACCTTCATTAGTATGATTGGAAAAGATTCATTCTAGGCCATTATGATCATGGACCACATGAGTGACATGGTCTTAGATTTATCCAACTAGAGGAACTAACTGATATAACTCTTTCCACAACCATTGAGGAAGAAATCCCATCCTCACCAACCTCTTCTTATTCAAAGTTTGATGACCTGATTCCATCCCTCCTAAATGTTTTTTAATCAACATGATTAGTTTAGGACCCTAGAACTATTAAATGGATGGGAAAACTAGAACCATTCCTCTGACTCATCTTAAAATGGTCAAGTATGATTCTCCTAACATTAATACTATCTAGTGTTAGGATAAATATTCCCTTCTCACCTATCTTGGTGATAAATATTTTTCCCTTTAAAAATCCCTTCCTTCTAAGACATCGACCATGTTAAATGATGCTACTATTGATATTAACTTGGGCACTTAGGACAATCCTCACATAATCAAAATTGGCCAATCATTAGATTCCTTAAAACATCAGGACTTATCCTCTTTTTTATGTGACTATAACATAACATTTTCTTGGTCTTATAGTGATATACCTAGAATCAACCCTTCCATAGTCATCCAAAACATTGTCACCAACCTTGATGCCAAGCCTATTAGGCAAAAGCTTCCAAGGATGAACCCTTGAATTGCCCTTCTTGTTAAAGAGAAGATGTAATGTCTCTTATGTATCAAATTCATCCAACCCATTGACTATCCACAATGGGTTTCTAATGTTGTTTCTATCACTAAATAAATAGGGGGACTTTGTATTTTTAGGGATTTTTTGGACCTCAACCTTGTTTGTTCAAAAGATAAATTTCCTTTATCCAACATTGACTAGACTCTTGATCTTACTATCGACCATGAGATGATATTTATTATAAATATATTCTTGGGATATAACCAAATATAAATCACCCTAGAATATCAACACAAAATAGCCTTTATCACTCCATGTGGAACCTTTTTCTATAGGATCATGACTTTTGGTTTGAAGAACACTAGTGCAACCTATCAATATGCCATGACCTACATATTTCATGACCTCATACACAAAACTATGAAAGCCTATGTATATGATCTCCTTGATAAGTCTAAATGTCATAAAGACCATTTGGAAATCCTTAAATTCATCCTCAAACACCTTATCTAATTCTATATTTCTTAACCCAAAGAAATTCATCTTTAAGAATCTATTAGGTAAACCCATCAACTTTATCATTTCCCTTCATGGAATATAATTCTACCCCACTAAATTCAAAGAAATCATAGACATTCCTACTTCAACTAAACTTAAACAACTCCATAGTTTATAGGGTAAGCTTCAGTCCATTCATCATTTCATCTCTCAATTATCTAATAGATGTTAGCCCTTTCACCATCTCCTTAAGAAGGAAATCTACTTTAAGTGGAGAAAATATTTTCAAAAGGCCTTTGAATCACTCAAAGAATACCTTCTTTCTCCACCTATCCTTGTCCCTCCAAAAGAGGATAACCATTCTACCTCTACATCTTTTCCATAGAGCATTCTTTAGGTGTGTTGTTCACACATCATGACAATAAACATAAGGAATAAAAAGTATAATATATAATTCAAATAATTGTAGAGTATGAAAATAATTATACCCATCCTATAAATTTATGCCTCACCTTGGTCTTTAAGGCTTCCAAACTTCATCACTACCTCCTCAACCACAAAAAATATGTTATCTCAAACACTAACCCCCTTAAGTACATGCATTCTAAGGCATATATAAATCAATGTATGGATAGAGGGATCATTATTTTATCTAATTTTAATCTTGAGTTCCTTCAATAAAATTTATTCAAAGGGAAAATCATCACCAATTAACTGGTCAATGCCCCTTTAATTGACAACCAACCTTCTAACCTTGAGTTTCTTGATGACTCCAATTATAAATCTCTCTCAAGAGGAAATTTATTACCAAATTAAAATGTTATTTGATGGATAAAAAATTAAATGTGGTGGAGGTGCCATAATCATCATTATACCCCATGAAAGTGAGCCTTTTCCCTTGTTCTTCAAACTTAATTCTGATTGCACCAACAACATGGCTGATTATGAATCCTTAATTTTAGGTCTCTAAATAGCTTTGTCTTTAGGATTAAAATTGATCAATATTTTTGGTGACTCCTAACTTTTGGTCAACCAAATAAATGGTTCCTACCAATGTAAAAATGATGTTTTCAATAAATACAAACTGGTAGATATATTATTGACATTATTTGATCATTACCTTGTCCAAGCCACTTAACATTAAAAAAATAAGTTCATCAACACCATGGATTCTCTTGCTTATCAAATCACATTTATAACTATAGAGTCTAAAACAATTGTCACCATTAATAGACTTAACCAACCCTCTTACACCAAAATGGACCTCCTTTCCATCTGTAATGTGGAAGAAATCTAACCAGACATTTGGTATAAGTAAATTTTTGACTACCTTACCTTAGCCATCATCCCTTATAACTTATCAAGGAATGGTAGACAGTATTTTATATAGAGTAATACTTATTGTACCATACTAGAGGGAATATTTTACAAATGAGTCTTTGATGGTATCCTTTGTAGATGCCTTCATAGCCAAGAAATCCCTCTCACAATCAAAGAAACTCATGATAGGATTTGTGGAGGACACTTTAGTGGTTTATCTATCACTAAGTACATCCTTAACCTTAGATAATATTGGCCTACCCTCATCCAAAACTATTGTGATTATGTCAAGTGTCAATAACATGCCAACTTTCACCATGTTCCTAATCATGCCATTCAATTTGTTAAGGAATTCTAACCCTTTCCTCAACGGGGATTAGATCTCATTAGTGAGATCAAATCTCATTATTCATAGAGACATCATTATATCATCACTATAACAAATACTTCACCAAATAAGTAGAGGCATTTTCTCTCATCTCAAACAAAGCTGACAAGATTTTTGACTTCATCAAAAATATCATATGTCACTTCAGTATTATTCACAAAATCATCATTGATAATGGTAAATAATTCAAAAATAAGAATGCATACAATATTTATGACACATTCGACATTAAGTTAAGCTTATATTCTCCATACCACCCATAAGTTAATGGATAGGCTAAAGCCTCTAACAAAGCCTTTAATAAAATGCTCACCAAAGTGGTCAATGAATGTAGTAAGGATTGGCACTTACACATTCATTTTGACTTATGGGTATATCAAACCAATAACTGAACCCCTATGAGTGCCACCCCTTTCTCACTTGTCTATGGTTCAGAGGATATCTTGCCTCTTGAAGTGTCAATTCCCTCCCTTTTCATATCCTTAAATGATATCATCTCAGAAGAGGATTATTGTGAAGAACATCTAGCCTAACTTGAGGTACTCTATGAGCATTTTTTGGCCACTCTTAACCATCTTCATGTTTATCAAGAGTGAATCAAATGCACTTATAGAAAACACCTGAGAGAGTGAGAATTTAATATTGGTGACCTCATCTTAAAGGAAAATCAACATGTAACTAATATGGAAAAAAACAAATAGAGCAAGTTTTCTCCCAATTAGCTTAGACCATTTATCATCATGTATAATAATGGGTTGGGAACTTACTTGTTATCATCCCTTAAAATAAAAATAAAACTTGTGCATGTCAATACTTTATAAACATCTATGTCTATTCTCTTGTTAAAACAAAATCACCTTATGTCTAACTTAAGCTCATCCCTTATTTTACAAACTTATCACCTTCATCTCCTTACTTTAAGGACAATCGATTAAATCAAAAAATCATGTGATTATCCATCACATTTTTAGCCTAAATCCTAAAAATAGGTACCATAGCTCTATCCATGGCATGATTCTCATGGATTAATTTTTTCCCTTAGAGGATGGATCCCTATAGTGATCATCTCTTAACACTCCATAATGCATCATTTAACCTTCTTGTGTTATGGGTTTTCCCTCATAAAGGAAAACCTTAGGCCCATATAAGCAAGTTCAAGTCTAAAAACAAAAAATGAAAAAATATTATGGGTCATATCTAAACTTGTAAATTACTCCCAAGAAGGACAAGTATGGAAATAATTTAGAATTACTCAAAAATATAGAATTTTCCCTTGAAGGATAACTATAAAAATCAAACAAATCCAAAACTTAGATCACTCCCTTGAAGGATGGCTAAGTCAATTTTTTTTTTAAAAATCAATCACATGGGAGATTCCTACATTAATCAGATTCCCCAACCTATCAACTAAAAAATCATCAAAAGACCCTAACAAGAATTTTAAAACAAATATATATATATATATATATATATATATATATATATATATATATATATATATATATATATATATATATATATATTTGTTTCATAAAGAAGGCTTAAATCAACTTTTTCAAAACATTAATAGACTTCTCGTATTGATTAGTATACTCCAAAATAATATACACCAAAATAAGACATAGATTTGATTATAATGGTTCTTAGGTCACCTACATAAGGGGCAAGCCATCCCCACAAGAAGGTTATACTTCCCTCCATTTACCTATCTTCATCATGTCACCCTTTTTCACCATCTCAATCAAGGGATTTCAAGCTTATTTGACACAATGTGGTTAAGTCACTTACTTTAATAAATAAACTAACACTAATGACAAGAAAACAAGGGAATTATGTACATAATACTACCTATTGTGGTTATGGTATTTGAAAATGGAAGCATTTAACCTCCTTCATCATGACTACATGTTGCAACATTAATTAAGGCATTCGTCTTATGTTTGGCTAAACATTGTCTTCTTATTTCCAAATTAATCTATATATTAAAGTGGTTTTGAACATTTTAAACCATTTTTCATTCAATCTATTACAAATAAATGGCATCATAATTCAATTAAGTGTGTTATGTGCATTTTATTTTACCATTATAAATATAACAAACATTCTATTGCAATTATGTGTTTTATTATGTCACATTATATTTCATCACTTATCCACATAATTTATTTAGGTGTTTTTACTATCATGAAAACATTCTATTTAAAAAAATCATAGTCATTATAATCAACATAACTAAACCATATCAATCATCTCATCAATAATCACAAGTCAACCAAATTATCCATCACATAAACATCATCAAAAATTATTTGTGGTGCATGAATAAAACCAACATCTATGCACCAAACCACATTCAATCATTTTTTTCTAAATTAGATAATGATTCAAAGAACTATGTTATTCAAATCACATATGCATCTAAATATGGGAGCATATGGATACATTAACTCATCTCATAGATATCAAAGTATGCTAAACTACATCAAGCATACACCTACTAAATAAAACATTTCAAACCATAACCATAACCTAAACATGTCATAATATCAATTTGTCATCATAAAGAATAATAACATGAATCATCACATAAACATAATATGAAACATCACATAAATAACACCATAACATCATATGCTATCATAAATAAACATATAACTAAATAATGTGTTGTGTGTGTGTGTGTGTGTGTGTGTGTGTGTGTGTGTGTGTGTGTGTGTGTGTGTGTGTGTAAATACCCATGTTAATATCTCAAAATGATATGTACATATGGCTACAACAGCTAGTAGGATGGAATCAAAAATCATAATACACATAGTATCTAGTGATCTATGGTGTGGGGGCACTACTATCCCTCAGACCCTCTCCATCTCTATGACTTATCTATGCATTTGTGGATGCTATGTGGCCACTACCACCACTAGGTTTATCCTTATCAGGGATCCTCAACATAGCCCACTTTTCTAGGTACTCTTTGTATTGGGGTACATCTGGAAACACTTTGGTAATATGCCCCTCGTAATATCTCAGATCTTACACTATAACAATATATCTAGTAAATAGAATGGTCTAAGGTGGTCCCATCACAACTCCAATCCCACTTAGAGATGGTCCACTCTATGATGGTCTCCCTCTTACTTGCCTAAGAGAATTCCTCTCAGTTATAACCAAGGTCAACTACACATGTAGGCCATCTCTCTCTTGAGTAATAGTGGTTAGTTGTCTCTACATAGTGTCTCTCTCCTATGTCCTCATGGATTTATGTAATTTCTCTCGTATTTAATTATAGATAGTTATACCTACAAGTTATCTCTCCCCTATCTCCTCATATCTAGCTACCCCTATGTTATGTCTCTCTCCTATGTCATAGTGGTGTGTGATGCCTGTAAAGTATCTTGTGTTACTCTCACAACATCCCTCTATAATAATAATAATCTATATATTAGGGTTTCCTCCTCCATCTATGCATCACCTTGATCCTCACCCTATCCGTCATCTCCTCTGGTAGTAGGACCTTGTCTTCCATCTCCACCTATAACTACAAGGTGTCATCTTTGCCACTAATTAATATACTCTACAGTCATCCTAGCATCATCAAATTATGTAGGAGTTGGTATCTCCTCAAAAAGTGGATCCTCCTATGATGGCTATGGTATGAGAAGTGGTGCATTTGCATCTTCTCATCTGTATCTTAAGAACACTCCCATATCACCTTGAACCAAGCCAAACTACTACCACACATTGTCAAAGGGTTCAACTCTAACTCATGTTCTCTCCTCTCATGTATCCATCTAAAATTATAAAAGAAAAAATCATGTGCATATAACCCCCTCCTTGATGAAAAACCCACATATCATCTCCAAATGGCCTCTCCTTCCACCAAAGTATCTATCCATTGTCTTAAAAATACTACATCTCATATTACACTATCTACCCATGGAAGCTCCATATCTGAGCTCCACTTCATCAATCCAACTCTGAATTGAACCTGATGCCATGTATCCCATGATAATCCAACTAGACACATAATGGTGATATATTCATAAGCCCAACAATGAAGTAGAAAGCACACACTCATCCCATACCTCATATGCACCTGGTAGACCCAAAGCTCATAATATACCTATGTCAAAAACATTGGTGCCCAGGCATAGACTATCATATCCTCATGCATCTCAACTAGTACACCATTAAAATCCTAGGTATAATTCTCACCACTCAAGTCTGGTAATGCATAGTATGTGATTTCTATCATTAGCATCATCATCAATATCCTCCTCTCTATATCCAACTAATATATATCCTCAAAGTAGAAGCACCCAACATGGTATTGATCCTCTACTACATTATCACCATATAAAATATCCATATATTCATCTAGTTCATAACCATGAATTAATTCAATCACTCAACCTTGTATTGATAACCTCAAGATCCTATGCACATATTATAAGGTAATAGTCAACACTCCTATTAGCATCTAAAAAGTGTTGATGAATAGATCCCATCTCTTGATGAGGGCCACCAACATACCTTCATCTTAGGGCACATGAAGATAGTATCTCATACCCCCTAGACCTAAAGCCATCATGTGGGCCCAATCCTTGCCAGTTATATCTCTCCACAACTCCTCAAGTAATGGTAAAACTTGATCCTACATCTTCAATATCATATGCACCTATAAGGTTAGATCTTTGACTTAGCTCAATCTACACCTCAATCAACTAACAAAGATTTAACCTTATCTACCATATTCATTTAAACTATCCCACCTATACACTTACCTAATTTTGTTACTTCACATTTTCACCCACACCAATAACCCTATCTGCCTACCCTTAGGCTCATTTTTCATACAAAAAACATTGTTACTCACCCTCACATCTTCTAACCTAAACTTTCCACTTTCACACTCTACTCATCCTAAGACTTTCACCCTTTGTACCTTACCCTAACAACCTACTTAACCATACAAATGAAACATAAAACTCCTAAACCTTTTTCAAACCCATAGACCTTAAAAAACATTTTAAACTTACCCCTTTACAATTAAAAATAGGACCGATGTCAGTCACTACTTAACCAAGACCGATTCCATATAGATCAATGTTGGTTGACCCTCAACTAGAATTGGTCCCTATCATTTTAGGGATGAAGACCATAACACCTAATTTTCCCCTAAAATCCACCCATTTCTCTCCAACAACACTTTTATCCTACCCAAAACCCTCTAAATACCCTCCACATTACCCTACCTTCTATATCTAAAAATAACCATTCAAATTCCAAATTAATTTAAAAAAAACCCACTTACCTTGTCTTGTGACCATATCTATAGTGGCACCCTCCTAAATAATTCTTGCTTGACCGATGCTTTCCCTCCACTTGGCACTTATCATCCACCTAGATACATGGCCGGTGTCTCCATCCCAAATGGTCCCACAATATAACTCACCAATTTCCCTATCAACCAATCTTACAATACCAAAACAACAAAATCTTACCTCAACCAATTGTACTTCAATAGATCACCTATCACAATGAAGTGTTGTTTGGAAATTCTCAAGCTAAATAGATCTCAAACTAAATAATATCCAAATACAAAAAATTAAGATAAATTAACTTTTTGGTTGATGGATCCCTTTTTTAGGATTTACTTGATGACTGATATCGATCACCTCTCATTCAGATAATTGATATTGGTCATTCTTGTCTTGGGACAACTAACATCAGTCACATATATTAGGGTTTTTTCCATGACCCCTACCCCTAATCTACATAAACATTAACAACCTTTCACATAAAATAGATTCCTTTTCAACATTACACCACCACAAAGTTTACATCACTCATCAATCAAACATCATAGATCACCTTACTCTCCTCCAAAATTTTCAACCACTCTACCTAAAATTGGTCACTCTTTCCTACCATTCACAATTTTTTTACCAACCTTACTTTGGTCACTTTGACTACATAGACTACCTTGCCATGCTTTACAACCTTACACATGCATGTTACTTTTATGCATGTCACTTTAAGTGCATCAAAGCATGACCACTTATGGTCTTGACACCTATGACCATTTTATCTTCTCAAGATCGCATCCTACTTTTAGATCCCTAAGAACACACATACCTCAACTAGGAGACTTGAGTTTATATGTGTAACCCATATCAACTAATCCTAATGTTGTGGCTTGGTTCACATATCACTTATTATTCTAAGTGAAACCCTATTTACTAATTTATTCAATCATGGTATCCTTGTGTAATAATAATTTATGATATCGCACTTCATTGCATTTTGTGCATCTTTTCCCACTTACAAGCCTAACTACCCAACCGACATTGTCACCAAATTATCCACTTTTCAAACCCAAATTTGATTACATTTCACATCATCATTTCCTGATCTAAGGGGAAACACCTCCTCCCACACTTGGGGCATCCAACCTTCCACTAATAAATATTTTTTTCTTTACATCTTATTGATGAAAACTATGCAATAAAAAGTGGCAAAATGTAAACACTAAAAATGGCACCAATAGTTCTATATATAGTAGCACACCTTTTTGACCCCCTTATCCCCCCTTGGGTTAGAACATTTCTTAACCCCATTACAAACCCATTTACCCCTTACCCACATTTAGCTAAATTTATTAATTAATTAAGATAATAAAAGTCTATTTACACCTCACCCTAACTAAGCCCATGGCTAACTTAGTGACACCTTGCCTTAAGAGCAATTCCTACCCTATAATTTAAGTCTTAACCTCATAGACTATTACTACCTTCATGACTATAATTACTTAAATGAACTTGGACCATTTATAATGGTTTTAATTAACAAAAATAAGTGTAAGACACTAATTTTGACAAGTTTGACCTATTCAAACTTGACTGATGTTGGTCATCCCTCAACCAATGCCAATTGACCAGGACTAGCATTGGTTACTTAAAGATGGTATGTGACCTTTGCTTAGAAGGTTGAATCATTTGGAGCAAGAACTAAACTCTTGTGTGAACTAGAGCTATCTAGTGAACCAAAGAAATAATGTAGAGACTAAAAGTGCTTCATCACCTCAAGATTGAGAAATTAAGAATCATTACTCTACCAATTTTGTTCTAAGATTCTAACTAGCTCTCATTCAACTTCAAGTCCTCTTCAAGATAATAAATCTATAATAGCTAAGTAATCTATGATTTTCATAATATTTAGTATTGTTTTTTAGATTTTTATTGCTTTCACCCCTTCTAATCTCTCCCCACACTCTCTTTTATGTTGGAGTTTTGTAACTCCAGCACCCATTTTTCACCAAATTCCCATTAACCATTCCAAGCCTCTTGAGTTTTAATCCTTCATGTTTGATATCTTGGAGTATTCATTATTCCTTTACAACCATCAACCAACCTTTAAATTCCCATAAACCTCTTAAAACTATGCCAAAAACCCATTTTTACCTAAAAGCCAAAACTATGACAATACAAAGTGATCTACATTAGTCATCCCTAATCAGCATCAGTTACCTAGTGATCAACACAAATCCCTATGTAATTAAATTTTATCAAAATATAAAGATAGAAACACCTATCAATATCAACAAAAAACCCTATTTCTCAACCCTTGTCACAACATAGAGTCTGAAACAACAATTTGAACAACACTTTAGCACTTTAGAATTTATTTTGCATAAGTTAATGTCATTTTTTTAAAGCAATCATTTTATTGAAAATAATTTTATAATATTGTGTTAAATCACTTTTCATTCCTTTATGAAATAAATTCTTATTATCATTATTCAAAACTTAATTTGTTAAAACAAGTGGATTGACAACCTTCCAAGGGAGTCTTATACTTTTTGGATCTAGCACATGATAGGCAATCCACCCTTCAACCTTACTAATCAATCTAATTTCTAGTCTTATTCTTATTGCATGTCATTATTCCCAAACCAAAGGCTATTAATTCATATCATCTAGAACATGAAGCACATAACTACATCTAGGTTCATCTACACCTTCTCCCTTTCTTTAGTTTGACTTATTTTCAAAAATAAAAGAAAATGATCTAAAAACATAGTGAAACAAGAACTTGACACTTAGCCTCATTAGCGGTCTTAAATGATTCTAAAAAAATTTTGCCTTTAAAAAAACTCTATGTGAGTCAAATTATTTATCCTTATCTGAATATTCCACCCAAGGATCACTAATTTTCTATGCTAGATCAAAAACATGTGCTAGTGTTTCCAAAATTTAACTTACATTTTTTTTGGGATCCTCTTAAGGACCATCAATTTCACAATCAATTCCCACAAGGTTATGCTCAAGGATGGAATCCATCCACTAGGATATCCTCTTTTATGATTAAGAGTTTTGTAGAAGTGGCCACCTATCTTGTTTAAAAATAATTTCTACATTGGAAAAGTAAACTCCCATACTCGAGAGATTGATTCCAAGTACAATCTTGAATTTTTAAATCAATAAACTCAATGAGATATTTAGATACATATATATTAACCAAGATCAAAGCAATAATAGTATGAAAGAGAGAATTTGGGTCCATAAATTCTTATTTTCCCAAAAAATTTCCTATGTATTTAAAATAAAAATCTATCCATAATTAAAAAGATAAAAAAATAATCTCACCCAAGTTAGGCTAACATGGAAGGCATTAGTGCAAGGGTCAAAAGATAAAAACCAAGTTTTGAAAGTAAAAATTATGTTATACCTTGACCAAATGAGATTTTGAAACACCACATCCAAGTATTCTACAAGATCAAAAATAACAATTAAAAAACATTTTGCATAAGAAAAAAATATTAGGGTACCTTCCATCAAATACAACTAGTTCTATATAATCCACCTATTTAGATTGGGAAGATTAGGCCATATGTTTGAGATGTGATACATCATCCTTGAGATTGATAGATCTTGTTCCCTTCATATTTAATCATGTAACTGATTTTCATTAATAAATAGGGATTTATTTAGGTAGGGTCAACAACTTGAATTCAACAAGTTTATCCTTAGTAATACCATCATCAGACCCTCTTGTTAACATATATTAATCAAAGGAGGTTCACCAAGCCTCACCTACCTTCATCCCTATTAACATGTATTTATTTTCCCCTAGCATCACCCCTTTTCCCTTACCTCTTGTTATATATGCCTTACCACCATACCCCAAAGTTCCATCGGAGAACCCTATAACTTGAAATGGATCCACATTCAAAAAATAGTAGACCTCTATTAATCTCTGGTTTATAAAAATATCACTCATGTATTTTTTAACTATGGCCTTACATCTTACCACCACTTAACCCTTTAGGTCCCTATCATCTTTGGTCACATCCTAAAAGTTCTCTACCACATTCAGACCTTGGACCTTAGTCTAAATAGTCTTGGGTATATACTTATCATCTATTAAATCACTCACCTTTCCTTCTACAAATAAAATCACAACTCCTTTCATAGGTTCAAACCCTATTTCCACTATCTTTCCAGCAATCCCTTTTTTTCCTCCATTAAAAACCCTAATGAAGCTCATTTTTGTTGAATAGGAGTAATGCTATGAATTTTTCTAAGAAAAAAAACTTATATATTTATTAAAAGTGGGAAAAATAGAATGAGGAAATGTAATTTGAAATTTATGTTGTGTTTTTTCATGTGTATAATATTACCACCAAATCATTGCATGATCCTCCAATTGTATGCATGTAAAATTTACCTTATTATGTTCTCTCATAGTTCTCCATTCAAAAAAAATCTCCATGATGTTCATCTAATATATCAACTCTTTTAGTTCTTGTTATCCATTTGATACATTGACTATTAAAAATATTACTATAACATGTATAGTTGATTTTACATTACATTTTATCTAAATATCATAGTAATGCTGGAATTTGATATAGTAATTATTTAGTTATAGGTTCATGGATATGGTTTTGATTTAATTCCATATTAAATGATATGTTAACTATTGGTGTATTTAATACTTTATCATCATTTTGGATTACATTATCATTGATATTATTTTATTTTTTGTGTTATGGATGTCATATTTAGTGGTTGAAATTACCCATCATGAGCTATGCTAGGTGGTGATTTTTGACAACCAAAAAAAAAATTCATTGTATGGGTAGTCAAATGAGTTTCAACAAATATAACTTTAGTTTCTATTTTGAACCATTAGACAAGTTGTGTCATTTTTTATTTTGTAATTTTATGTCTTGTTTATCCTTTATGTTTTTGGAATCAAAATGATTGTGTGGGTGAATTATTATTCAAATCATTGATTAAATTATCTAACTAACTCAATTATGAGCCATTCATACAAGTACATAGATCTTAGCAAGCATAAGCAACCATACAAGGACATGAAACCAGATAACACACCATATATGTGGGACAAACTCAAGGGGAAGAAAACCCACTAATATTTGAAAATGAAATATAATTATATAATACAAACACAAAATTTAGTGAATCACCAACTCCAAATGGAACCCCTAATATCTATGTTCACCCATTTTATGGTCTACATGACCTCCTTCTACTCCTAAATGTGTTCGTTTATTAAGTTGCACTCACTTCAGATAAATGGGCTTGAAACTGTCTTATCATATACGTCTTGGTCAGATATATACACTTCTATAATTTGATTATCCTTTAAATAGGTATTATAACATGTTTCAAACAAAAATCAAATAATACATTATGTCAGCCACAACTTAATAGACCAAATTCTCTTTTAGGCCTTAAAGAGACCTAATTCAATTAGGCCTACTTTGGCAACATGTTACCTCATAACCTGTTGAAAAAAAATACAATTCATTTAAGAATAATTTAATTTTAAAAAATTAATCAAATAAACCTTAAAAAACTTCAATTTAAGTCTAAAACACCTTTTACATCCAACCACCACTTGAACCACTTCTTAAAACACTATTCACAATAGGCCTTCATACACATAGAAAGTATGTTTTAAACTACTGAAGCATAAAAGAAATTGATAAATAAAAATAATAATAAATCAAATATTCAAAAACCTCATGAGATTATAGCTATCAAAAAATTCATTAAATACTTCAACTCAGGGTATACATGCTCAAAACCTTCTCTGCAAAATGCTCACTCTAAACTGCCAACTAGCCTCAAAACACAATCAAGGAAACTTGAAATTATGACACATAAAAGAAAAAAATAAAATAGTTATAATGCATTAAAATTATCTTAAAATATCACCATAATAACCTCCAACAAAAATGTCATAATATTTAATGGCAACTATTGGTATTACAAACCAATTTATTGACCTTCTCTTTCACTGACCTCACTCAACTAGTCAAGTCATTTTGGATTTAACATTTTCACTACTATTAATGACTAAAAAACCTTCTATAAAGCATGAATATAATTTAAAAGTCATAAAAAAAATATTCATGCACTTATATCCATCAATCTTTCATGAAATAACACCAAAATCCACCTATCCATACTCCTTGGGTTTTGCATTATTTTTCTTAATTAGGCCTGCTAGTGACTGGACAATTTGTATCACCAAATTTTAACACTTGAGGGATATAAATTGTCCATAAAACTTTATGTACACAAATTATATGTCTCAAACTTTGTCCTCCATCCATATAATAACTTTTACTTAGTCAACTCTAACTATTACAATAAATATTTGAGAAACAAAGCCTTTCTTGTATGGTCCACTCACTCACTTGAAGACTCAATCACACCTATATATGCCTAGGAGAGTTGAATACAAACTATAATCACTAAAATATCCATGTAAATGTGTTCTAAGCACTTTAAAACAACTTCTTTCATATCAGGTCACTATTATAGTTCTTTGAGGTTTTATACCATTTTTCACTATTAACAATCAATCATAAAGCTTATCCCCTCATAGAAAAAACTAATGCCTATAAATTTGATCTATTAACATTAAAAATCTACCATGAATATATTATTTCCTCATTTAGATGTTGCACATGCCAACAAACACTTAAAATAACTTCTTGGGTAGACAACTCTTTATCATGTGCACTTGAGAGACCTTAAAACATGTTTTTAAGCTTAAACATTCAATATTTGACCTCAAACTTGGTAAACACACATATGATAATTTATCACACCACTTAAAATTATCACATGCTCATTTTTATCTAGAAATCAAAATCTCATACTTCATTTGGCCACCATCTCTTTATTTGTCCTCCATACCTTGACCTATAAACCACATTAGTCCTTGAAACTACCTTCTAACCACTTTTCAAAATCTCAACACCTCATCTACATGCCATACAACATATTAACATGCTCAACCACTACCATACATATTATCACATGCTTGAGACCACTCATCTCACCAAGCAACAAAGCCCATGCCATGATTAGGCCATGACAAAACTCCTTAATAGCTTAATACTTAACATAAGGATATGCTTATTAAGCACTTATCTCATTAAAAAAACACTCAATTGTATACTGAAACACTCTCTTCAATTAACTCATATAAACCTCATCATGATACTCTTCTTTGATAATAAATTGATAACTAACTTTGATCATCCTTCACTAGAGAAACATCAAACTTGACACAAGCCTTATAACAACAAATACAACACTAAGAAATAACCTTGACCATTGATCACCTTTGATAACCTCACCTATCCATACTTTCCTTGAAAATATAACTTCATACCCCATTAGTCTTGCATTCTCTCTCTACACCATAGTGTTCATACCTTATAGGCCTTAAACTATCCTTCATGCTTTCGTCTATGCTCTCAATACCTCAATGTCATGCTCAACACCTCACTCTCACTAGGCCCTTACATGCCATAACTAGTGCCATGACTAGGATTATCAATCACTAAAAACATGACAACTAATCTTGAAATACTCTTTGATGCTTCTACACCTTGTTCACATGCCTTACATGATTCTCAAATAATGTTAGTCATGAATATGCTTCACAAGCAATGAAAACATGAAAACTAAACTTGAAATACCCTTTGATGCTTATACACCTTGTTCACATTCCTTACATGCTCTTAAAATAATGTTATACCTCTATACAAATCTCTTCATGCTTACCATGAACATGATCATGACTATGCTTCTCAAGACACCTTGTATTCAAATACTAGTACTCAAACATGCTTACCTCAATGATGCTATTAAATAAGAACATTCATGAAATAACACTCTCACACCACTACAACAACCTTGACAACATCTAATAGAAGAATCATTAGGTTACCTTCAAATTATGTCTCAACAAAAGAGACATTAGGTTGCCTTCAAATTCTCTCTCATGTCACATGGCTTCCTTGTCACATCAAGAACACAAGCTCATACCTCACAGACCACTCACCATGAATCTTCAATAGATGCACCTTGACATCAATGATATAAACCTTCACATCAATGAAAACACTATGCCAATAAACTCCCCCTTTGTCATTGATAGCGAACACACTACATTCTAATCAATCTCTTCTCCCCTAAATTAGTCTATCTCCCCCTTTGACATTAATGACAAATGATCTTCCACAAATAGTTATCTCATACTTGGAACTAAACTTGAAGAAAATAAACAATGAAATGTTGACCAAATACTCACCCTAGGATCATACTAGTTATTATAAACAATTTTTGAAAACCCACTTTCTCCCCTTGAGCTAATGCTATCTCTCAAATACATTAGATGGCACAAATTCTTCAAAAAATATGAAAACCACCCATGGAAACTATTATCACTTGGATTTTCACCCTTTGAGGAGATTTCTTAGCTCTTCTCATCCAAGTGGCACAATTTAAACACCTCTAGGCTGTGGGTAACCTAAGAATGAGATGAATCTCTAAATAAGGATAGATCCCTTGATGAACCACTTGTAAATCACTACTACACCTAGACTTTGTGAGGGAAAAGGGAGAGAAAACTGAAATTAAACTATCCTAAAGGAGGTGATAAACCAAATTAGTTGATGACTACCAACTAGCTACATGTTACACATGAGAACAAGGGACTAACCAAACATACACTTCTCCAATCTGCATCTTCTCATATCAATATTTCATTATGAGGTTGTGATGAATATTTAGGCTAGGAGGACTAGACAAGAGGACTAAAATGACATTGTTTGAATAAATGAACTCACTTATCCTTGACACATCAATAGAAAAATTCACATGACCTAAGGGAAGAAGATTTCCAACTATAAATAGGTGAGAGAATGAGATAACATGCTAAGGAAATAAGAGTCATCACTAAGAAAGATCAATCATACAAGGAAAAAACACTATGAATAGTCATGGAATAGGTAAAAATTAGTATTTTTTATTTATCCATGGTATTCAAATGATTAGGGATTCACCATACTTAGGTGGAACATAGTTTATAAAAGCCAAAATGGCTAGTTCTTATAAAACTTGAGAGAGATGAGAAGAAAGAATTCTAAAGGTCACTATGACACTTGTCAAGCTAAGATAATGATTTAATTGTGCATGAGAAGAGGGTATGAAATGGACCATGATTTAATTGTGCATGAGAAGAGGGTATGAAATGGACCATGAAAATTTAGAAAGTATAAGTGTCAATCCAAGGCATGAAACTCTTGCAAAGTGGCATGAAATTCCCTTTACTGGCTCAAAAAATTACTTTCATGATTTAGCCCTATTTGAATGGACCAAAACTAATTAGGGATAGGTATAATGATTATAATGAGAGGTAAGTATTTTAGACATGCCCCTTCATTCATTATTCTTAGTCTTAGTCATCTAGAATCTTCTCAAAATGAGCTATCACTATCTATAGTCAAAATAACTCTTCTTTCATACACTTGCACACTTGGCCTCTAAAGAGGTATTAGTTTTCCATGAAAATTCATACAAGGGAGTTGATAATACTTTTTAATGCCATCCATTACCTTATAGGCATTAGGTACACCTTAAAAGCACATCTACTTGAAGCTTCCACACTTCTCACCATCTTGTTTAATATGATAGTTTTGATTGGCTGAGATGAGAGCTCTTATTGAGGCACTTAAGAGTTTTATTGAGGCATGAAATTGACATGGGGAGTCATATTAATTCCTAATCTTCCCTTCCATGTGATTGACATCTCTTTAAACCTCTTACAACCTACATAATGCACAAAAATATTACAAATACCCTATTTTGTACCCTATCTATATAATTTTGTATAGCTAATCCTAATGACAAGGAGCTTGACTAAGTCTTGTACAACCTTCAATCATCATTTTGGGCAAACTATGCCATCAGAGTAGCTTCTTATCCTCATCTCCTTCATTGGGTCATTACAAGGCTTTAGGCTTATTTTACCCTCTTATCCATTATTCATAGAGATTGGACATTGAATTTGAAAAAAAGATCCATGTGATCAAATTTTATAACCTCGATCAACCTCTCTAAACTCCTTAGATCTCCATACAAGGTGCCAAGGGAGATATGAGCATTTAAATTTTCCCTATCAAGCTCTTTCCTTTCATCTACACAAGATTAATGTTACCTTTGAGCAAAAAATGGATTCCCCTACAACCTATCTACCTTACATAAGCTTGATCGCCTTTGTATTGACCCCAAAAATATGATCCAATAGGTTAAAAATCATATCTAATGCTAGAATTGTGAATGACCCCCCATTTGGACACTAGGCCTAAATCTTGCTTAACAAGCCTAAATTATCTTAAAACACACAATGAATTTATGATAGATTTACATACATCTAAATAGATATATACCTCTATTTTTCCCCCATATCCATGCTTAAATCCATTATAACTGTTCACCCCATACTAAAAGTGAAAGTGGTTCTCCATTTAGCTTTAGGCCTAAACTATGGTTGGCAGGCCTGCTTGCATTCTTGAGGGTCTGCGATACCCTATTAAGCCTATCCCTTATTATAAATGTTATTAATGATTTTTTATGTGTATTAAAACTTTAAAAACCTCTTTTAAAGGTACAAATAATTCATATTCTACCCTTCTATCCTTATCCTCTAAAACCTGATAGTTTTGACTCTAGGTAAGTACCCTCTATCTAAGAAAAAATAGAGGGTACTTCCCCTATTACCTCAAACTAATTAAATATTTTATGGGAATTCTAAATTAATATAGACCCTCTATAAAAACTTTATCCCCTGGTTAGGTCATTTGACCCTTTAAAAGATTCAAATTTCCAAATTGACTTCTTAGGGAAAGGACTGTATATAGAGTTTTGTTTTGTGGACTATATATTACCTATTTAGATCCATTTATTTTCTTAATTTGTATTTTATGAGAGTCTATTAATGATATAAAAACCTTAACCAAGGTTTTTCAAGCTATTCCATCACCTTAATCCTCTACATACCTCCTTATACTCCTTAACTAGTCAAAGTTGAGTGTAATGTTGACTGTGTTTTGTTACTTTGGAGAAAGGCATACTTGTATGGGTTCTTAACTATTTGGGATTTTTAAAAAAAAATTGTGATATTAATTTAATCCCTTAGGGTAATTTTATATTAGTTTGTACCCATTTTTTTAATTCTTAATCACTACCAATACTTAGGCATTACTCTTTTATGTTTACTGTTTGTCAAAATTAGACACATTCAACTGTAGGTCAAAAGGATCCTGTAGGTAAGATTATTATTGGAATTTTTTTTTCATCCCATTTAAATATCATGAGGAATTTTAATTCATCTCTCATCATCCAACATTAATGATTCCATGTCTAATCCCTTGCTATAGATGATTTAGGAGTTAAGGTCTACTGTAGGTACACATTTGTGAGAGGAAAGGACACCTATAGGTGTTGATTAGGCCCCCAAATAGTTCATATCCACCTTTAATAATGATAATTTTGATCATAAATCCCATTTTAACTATTTTTAACTATTTCACTTTGATGGCATGGTCTATTACCAATAAATAAAACAAGATTTCTCAAAGACTCAAAATCCTATAGAAGTCAATGAAGGATTTTAGTGTCTTTGTAGGTAACTTTGAGCCTTAAAAATTAAATTATTTAAATTCATCACTCATTTTATATTATTCATGTATTATGTGGGTAATACAAGATAAACACATTTATATTATTCATCTATTTTCCTATTTCAAGGAAAAGGTCCCTAAGTTCAGTCATCTTGTGCTTAAAGGTATATTACACCTTCTCCTACCCATTTATTATTTAGATAGGTCTATTATGATCAATTACACATAAAAAAATTCTAAGGAAAGGTTTTGTCATGTTACAACCTCCCATACAAGACTTATATACCTTTTTTAGTGCCACCTATAGGTGGTTATTGTCACATATAGGCAGAGAATGCAAAACTATACAATATGTGAGATGTATGTTTATTATCAATTCTTATGATTTCAAGAAGTATCCCAATGCACTTTCAAAAATATTAAAGAATTTAAAAAACTATCAAAATATCCATTTTAGCATGACATCATCAAGGAGGCTCATGTAGGTGTGAATGAGTTATATGCAGGCAATGAGCATCGAATAGAGAAAACTATGTGGATGGATGGACTCATGAAAAAATAAAAATAATTTTCAATCCCTCAAATTCATGATTTTCATTAAGGATATCTTAATAAAATCTCTAAAACATCTATTTCAATGTGAAAACCTCTTACAAACACTTATTATAGAGTAAGAAGGGATAAAAAGTGATTGTTTGTGTGGAATATGAGATTTCAACCAACCTTGAATTTATTCAAACATTGAAATGAACTCTCCTCGTCTCCTAATTACTTGAAAAAAATTATACACCTTCATTAAAATTCCATGAACAAGCTAAACAAGCTCTATACATGTGACTACACGTGGGATTGAATGAAGAGTTGACTTTAAGGAATGGTGAGACTAAAAGTTACTCAAAGCATGGTTTTATAAAACCAAACATGTAAATATGTGATCATATGCCTTTGAAACCTGTGAAACATCATCTTCTATTCACATGTTTCCTCTATAGAAGACCAACATTCTGTAATAAGGAATAACTTGATCAAAGCTTCAAAATAGTGACATCTTCCTACAACATAAGATAAATTTATAATAAAAAACACCATGAAAAATTAAAATAAACATGAAGAGAACCTAATAAGGGATCCAACATCTTTTGGATTCAACATCACCAACTAGATTGTATAGACTTATCCAAATTGGATCAAAACCTAACTCATAGTGAGAAAAAAGCATAGTCAATTTGTTAGAGATGGTTCATAAAGCATGGATTACCAATAATTTAACTCTTGTTATTGAAATTAATCTATTTTAGTTTAATTCTAACTCCCAAAGTTGTTTGGTCTAAAACTTCTCCAACTATCATTACCAAGCACAAACCTACTAACTAATTATGTGTCTAGAAGGGCAAAGAAGGACCAAAATGGTTTTACCTCAAAAATGGAACTTCTAGAGCATGTCAAGCATGGAAATTAACTTTATAAAGATGAATATCAGTTACAAGGCCTTCTCCCATGTGTCACCTTCCCTCATGGTTCATACAAGTGCCAAACTCTCCTTTTTATTACTTGATCTTCAATTAGATAAACTACAAGTTTTAGATGAGACTGACATTTTTGATAGGGAATATAACTTCCTAGACATTTTAAAGTAAATAAGGACACTTGGAAAATTTTAAAACCATGCCACTTGCATTTATGACTCCTAAAAGCCTTTTAAATGACTCAAAATGACATATTGAATAATTAGACCATGACCAAGGCTAAAAAGGCATTAAATGGCATCAAATAACTTATAATACACCCCATGACAAAATATTATATACTTAAAACCTAAAAAATAAATATTTTACCTATAGGGGTCCCAATTTGACTTGTAGGGTCAAATTTGGTCAACAAATTGGTGCTTCATAGGGGTAGCATGTCTGCTATGCTAAATATCAATAGCCTTATCAATCCATTAGGTTTAGGGAGTCATCTAAATTTTGAAACACAACAAGAGGAATTTGAAAACAAGATTTGATCAAGATAAGACCAATTGGCTACCTCAACCACATAAAACAAAGCACACACAAAAAGTAAAGCAAACACACTAACAAGACACACACATGTGCTCAAAGTACTTAGGAAAAATAGAAAACAAATAACTATGCACAACTAAAAACTAAACATACCTCCTTTATAGGATCAAAAGGAAAATTTATTGAATCTTCTTATTCATGAGATGAGTCATAATGTCAAGCATTTTGCTCCTTGGATTAGATGCTTAGTAGATCAGATCTATTCCTTGGCACTTTACTTGATTTTCTATCAAGTATATCATCTTCAAATAGCTATCTAATTTAAATGTATTCCTCTTTAATTTGTATACATATCTCATACTTTTGCCCACTCTTTATCTCATGATCAACTTGTATCTTCTTGGTAGGCATGGTTTCAAGAGTAGTTTCATGTTCTTTGTAAGATTGAGGCCAATAGAAGTTTGTTCCATCCTTCAAGAGCTAATGTGTTATCCCAAATATTTGAGATAATGATATCCCATCTTAATTATTTCAAACATATCATCATGGAATTCATATGTCTATTGAAAGTACAACATTGAAAAGTTAATTTTTCTTTGCATACTCACTTGAGTGTCAAGGCTACCTTCTCTATTTTTTATTGTTAGGTTGTGGATCTAAAAGCTTCAAAGGTATGCAAATGGAGGAGGTTGATGAGTGTCACAGTAACTGACGCCGGTCAGGCCAATCAACGTTAGTCATATTCAGTGTACAGAGCAGTTGGCATCAGTTAGGGGTCAGTCAGTATCGATCAGACAGGAATTGACATCAGTCATCTCTAGAAAGATAGTGATTGACATCAGTCATCTATGCATTCTAGAACTGGTCTGATTTTAGATGGACAATTAGTTTGCATGTAAAGACTAATTTTAGTCTTGAGTCTGTATTTCTAATTATTGTTTGGTTTGGGATCTATTTAATAGACCTTGGGGCTGTATTGTAATCAAGGATTAAAAGGACTTATCAAGGACAAGGACAAGGGTTCTTCCAAGTGTAAGATCAGTTGATCTACAAGTAGCAAGGTCAGGGAGATCTACATGGTAAGTAAGGTTAGTTGATCTACGGTGTAGCAAGATCAAGGAGATCTATGGGGGTGTGTGTGTAAGGTCACTTAGATTTGTGGGGTAGCAAGATCAAGGAGATATATAACACAACAAGGTGCAAGATCAGGGAGATCTACTTGGAGTACTTTGAGTACTTGGTGGACTTGCAGTAGGCAACAACAACCATTGGGTTGATTGTCACCGACTAGTGGAGGGAATAACTCTGTGTTTGAGTTGGTTTGTAATTGAGAGAGAGAACTCTTGAGGGAGAATTACTATATACCCAAGAGGTGTAGGAAGAATGTGATTTCTTCATTTTATTTCCTTCTAGAAGAGTGTTAATACAAGATTGTATTGTCTCTCATATTCTATGTTATTTCTGAATTCTAGTTACATATTACTTCTAGTTAAATTTTGTGTTTAGTTACTTATACAAAGGTAATCAATTATAATCTTAAGGAGTAGGATCCTGACAAGTGGTATCAGAGCTAAGATACCAAGTGATACCACTGACAATTGGTATCAGAGCCAGGTTCATCAAAGCTTGGTTCAGAGCTTGGTTCACTAACACCTTGGTTTTAGAGTGTGTTAAGTGTTTGTTGATTACAGGTCAGTCATAGGGGTTTCTATTTAAGTGGAAGTAAAGCAATGGTAGAAGAAATTAAGCTAAGAATAGAGAAATTCAATGGCAAGAATTATCAAGTATTGTATTGTGGAAAGAAAAGGCATGTAAAGAAATATTGTTGGTTGGTAGAAGATCAGCATGAAGAAAATAAAGAAGCAAATGATGTAGGTATTGTTGCATGGAATGCTCTTATATGTTCCTTAGATAAATTATAATCTTGGGTTTTAGATTCTATTGCCTCTTTCCATGTAACCCCAAATAGAGTATTTTTCCATGATTATGTCCATGGAGACTTTGGAAAGATTTATTTAGGGGTTGGTGAGCCTTGTCAAATTGTTGGCAAAGGGGAAGTGTGGCTGAAATTGCAGATGGGTAACACATGGGTGTTGAAGGATGTCATGCATGTTCCCATCCCAAAGAGGAGTCTAATTTCTATAGGAAAGTTGGGTGATGAGGGTTGCATAGTAACTCTCACAGCAGAATCTTGGAAAGTTTCCAAGGGTGCACTTGAATTAGCAAGAGGTAAGAAAGTAGGTACACTTTATTTGTCTACTTGTATTACTGATTCTCCTTCTATTTTATCTACTTTAGATGTAGATACAAAGATTTGGCTCTATAGGCTTGGTCACATGAGTGAGAAGGGAATGGATGTTCTTAAGTTAAATGGTAAGCTTTCAGATTTGAAAAGCATGGATTGAGATTTTTGTAAGCAACAGAAGAAAGTGAGGTTTCTTGAAACTGGGTCAACAAAGAAGGGAGCTTCTATTAGAGGATCATAATATTGCATAAAGAGGAAATCTGATGTTTTTGACAAAGTTAAGAACTAGAAAGCCTTGGTTTTCAAGGAGAATATGATGGATAGAGATCAGCTCAAGAGGCTGAATAATTCTAAGTAGGGTAGTGTTGATTTGGACAAGGTTATGATCCAAAATGAGCTCATGGGTAAAAATCATCACTCACAGGAAAACATAGTTACCAACATCGATCAGGTGAGAATTAATGTTGAACAGGTAAGAATCAATGTCGATCATGTGCAGACCAAAGTCGATGATGTCGAGCTGGTGGAGACTGACGTTGATTAGGGAACCGATGTTAGTGATCAAGTGGACACCAACGTCAATTAGGGAATTGATGTCAGTGATTAGGAGGAATCAACATCAGTCAAGTGCAGACTGAGGTCGGCTGGAGGTGACCAAGATCGGTCACTATTAGAACAAATTTTGGGTGGATAGCAAGCTATTAATGAGTCTCAAATGCCCATGTGGAGGTCCAAAAGGGTAAGTAAGCCTCAAATTCATTATTCCCCTTCTTTATGCTACTTGTTGCTCACTGATGGTCAAGAACCAAGAAGTTTTAAAGAGGCAATGTAGGTAAAATCTAGGAAACAGTGGGAACATGGCATGAATGAGGAAATTGATTCCTTGGGAAAGAACTAAACATGGGATTTCGTAGAGTTGCCTGCTGGAATGAAAGCACTGAAAGATGAATGGATTCACAAGTTAAAAAAAGGAGAGAATGGACAGGTGAGATAAAAGGCTAGGTTATATGGTCTTGAGCAAGCTCCAAGATAGTGGTATAGGTTTGACAGGTTTATGACAAAGCATGGCTTTAGTCAATGTTAATGTGACCATTGTGTTTATTTTACCAAGTTAGATAATGGTCGCTACATTATCCTGTTACTATATGTAGTGTATATGCTTGTTGTAGGGTCACACATGTAGGGATTTACTAAGCTAAAGGTAAAAGTAGCTCAGACATGTGCCAAGAAGGATTTAGGAGGAGCAAAGAAAATCCTTGGCATGATTATTTCTAGAGATAGGGAAAATCACAAGTTGATTTTGTCTCAAGAGGATTATGTGAATAAGGTAGTGGAGAGGTTCAATTTTCCAGATACAAAACTGGTTAGTACACCTATGGTTGGATAGTTCATAGAATAGTGTCCTAAATCACACGATGAGGTTGAGTACATGAGTACTAGACCTGATATTACCCAAGCAGTGGGAGTTGTCAGCAAGTTTATGGCCAATCCAGGAAAGAAGCACTGGAAAGCAGTTCAGTGGATTCTTAGGTATCTGAGAGGGACCAGCAATAGGTATTTATGCTATGCAGTGTCAAACACTTCTCTACATGGGTATGTAGATTCGGATATGGTAGGTTACTTGGATGACAGGAGAAGCACCACAAGATATGTGCTCACTGTTGGTGGTTGGTATTTAAGATTGAACTTGAAGAGGGATACAAGCTAGAAATAGATTAGAAGACATCAGTTAGAACCTATCGACATCAGTCAAGCAAGAACCAAAAGCTACCAACATCGGTTAGGCATCAACCAATGTCGGTCATCTCTAGACAGATAGGAACTAACATTGGTCACCTGTGCATTTCTAGAACTGTTAGTTAGATGAACAGTGAGTTTGATAAATAGTCAGTTTGCATGTAAAGACTAATTTTAGTCTTGAGTCCACTTTTTTAATTATTATTTGCTTGGGGTTCTATTTAAGAGACCCATGGGGCTGTATTGTAATAGAGGATAGAAGGACAAAGTCAAGGACTTGTAAAGGATCAAAAGGACTTGTCAAGGACAAGGACAAGGGTTCTTCCAAGTGTAAGATTAGTTGATCTACAAGTAGCAAGATGAAGGAGATGTACATGGTAGCAAGATCAAGGAGATATGTGGGTGTGTGTTTGCAAGGTTAGTTAGATCTTTGGGGTAGTAAGATAAAGGAGATCAGCAACACAACAAGGAGCAAGATCAAGGAGATCTACTGGTGGACTAGAAGTAGGCAATAATAACCATTGGGTTGATTGTCACTTACTGGTAAAAACAACAACTCGGTTATTGAGTTGATTGTGTTTGTAATTTATTGAGAGAGAGAACTCTTGAGGGAGAATTACTGTATGCCCAAGAGGTATGGGAAGAGTGTGATATGTCTATTGAAAGGACAACATTGAAAAGTTACTTTTTCTTTGCATACTCACTTGAGTGTCAAGGCTACCTTCTCTATTTTTTATTATATCAGAGCCTCCTTGAAGAGAAGTATAACCTACTCCAATTATTGTAAAAAATTAATCTCAAGGATTATTAGAGACTTTTTCTTGCCCATTATGATAACTTGAATAGTGGTATAAGGACCAATGGTGATTTCCTCTTCTTTGTCAAAATGAAAACATTCCTCAACATCAATGCAACTAGAAGTTTCAACATAAGAAAACACCTTTTCTTCAGCATTTAGTACCTCTTGAGGGATCTCAAGTTTCATCTAAACTATCATATCATGACATCCTCAACTTCCTTGTCTTTCTTGGTGATGCCAAGATTAGGTTCTTGAAATCCAGTGACTTAGTCCAATGAGGCTACTAAGGAGATATGTATTCTTCAAGTAAGATTTATGAATTATTATCAACCAAATAATCCTCTTTAATTTTTCCATACCACAATTCCATCAATTCAAAGGGTGATGGGGTGAGGACAAGATGAAATAGTTGGTGGAGGTGGTACATATAACTCAACATCAAATTAAGAATGAATTATAGGGGATTATTTTGGGAGATATTGAGGAAGGGTAGGCATACCTTAGGCTAAAATATCTTGATTTTATTCCTTCCATTATAAAATTACTTCATTTACATTTGATTCAAATTGAGCACTCTTTTGAGGAAGGTTATATGGGGTGTGTTTAGGCATAGGATCTTTTTTTGGTTCTAAAGCTTCCATCACACCTTGACTCAAAAATTTCATTCTTGACTCTAATTATTTGATTTTCTTGGATATTTTCTCTTGAAAAATTATCTATTGAAGTTTAAAGGCATCATCATGAGGATAAGGAGTACAATATGGCTCATATGGAGGATAAGAGGTCTCTTGAGGAAGGGTGGGAGTAACTTTCATAGGATAAAGCTCTTTATCAATGTCACACTCTTTATCTAGGCTTTTATCCTCTTTCTTTCTCCATTATTTTACAACCTTTTTCCAACTTAGGATGTTAGGATTAGGAGTCTCTTATTTAGGTAGTGATACACTTTGAGGAGTGAATAAGTGTTCAATAAACTTGAGATCTCCTTAGGCTTGGACTTTCCACCTTGTCTGCAACTTGGGATTTCATATCTAGAGGTCACTTCTTGAGGTAGGGATGTAATTAGAGAGGGAAATGAGGGCTTAAACTCCACTTATTTTATTGTTGATATGGAATGTTGCATCTACTTATTGGATAAATCAATCTTATTATCAAAATTTGCTTTAAAAATAAGGTTTATTTTCCCAAATCTCTCTTCTAGATGATTGGGAAAAAGATGGGTTTGATAAACTTGGTTGGGCTCATGAATAGGGGTCAAGTAGGACTAATAGAAATCTTGGGCAAGTGGATATGAAGGATGATAGTTATGTTGAGGCTGATTCTCATGAATTTTTATCCTATCTTCTAAGGATGAAACTAGGCCACTCACATATAGCATGTCACTTGTGAGCCTTTGCCTATTGGCGCTCTCAATAGGTGCCCATTATATTTTAACCATCTCTAATGCATCTCTCACCTTATGAATAATATCACTAGGACATCTTAAACATGCCCCATTAGTGTATCAATATCCAACATGTACTTCTCATAGCCTAGAATAGTTTTCTTGAAAGTGGAAATGGACTAACTTGAGAAGTGATAAGGTTGACTAGGAGCATAAAGATATTGAGAAGGCTAGTAATGATCATATTGAAGATATTAAAGATCATATGAGAGATGGTAAGGAGCATGAAAAGGATGATATAGAATGCCATATGCTTGACAAACCTCACCAAATTGTGTAAAATAATACTCAACACCAAAGTCAGCCATGAAACTTCATTACGAAGAAAGAACACATGGAATTATTATCAACAATCTTCAAAAGGAATACTTGGGTTGCTTGACTAGTGATGTAATCTCAGAGTTACCATTAATGTTTAGATAGATGCCTCCAAAGGTTGATGTGTTGAAATATAACACCAAAATTATTTCAACTTCTTAGACTAAGAGTCCCAATAGGCATGCCAAAAATTGTTGTCACTTAGATTTTCACCCTTTTAGGAGATGTCTCAAGTCTCCTCATCTAAATGGCATAATTGAAACACCTCTAGGCTATGGGTGGCCTAAGAATGAGGTGAATATCTAGATAATGATATCTCCCTTGATGTACCACTTGTAAATCACTACTACACTTAAAATTTTTGAGGGAAAAAATAGAGAAAACTAAAAGTAAACTATCATAAAAGAGGTGATACACAAAATTAGTTAATGACTACCAACCAACTATAGACACCTAAATCTAGCCACCAATGACCTCTAACTAGGCTTTTGACAAATTTAAACCTAAAGTGCATAATTTATCTTAAAAACATTAAATCACATCAAAAAATTTGAACTTGATATATTCAAGTGATGATTTTGGCCAGGGTATCCCTAAATGGGGCAATGCAATTTATGGGCCAACTAACTTTGATCAAATCATTTCGAGTCAAAATGCTAATTTTGCACTTGGGTACTTTGAATTGATCTTTTATATCAAATCTCTTGCACAAGATGTGTGTCTTTATTATTTTGTGTTGGCAACATCCTAAATAGGATAATGTATCTAATGCATATGACATTGTCTTCTAATTCTAATCCTATGAAATTTTAGACCAATAACAAGGCATTATGATTAATTTGAGTAATTTGTGCACAATGTGCTTAATCATGCTTAAGAGATAATTAAACCAAATTAGAGCCTAATTAATAATTCCATGGAAACTTGTTGAATAATTATTTTTGGAAGTGAATATTGAATATTTGTATCATCAGGTGACCTCATTTCTTAGGAAGACATCCCTAGGCCATGAATGCCACAAATATCAAGATTCATGCCTCCCATGCCTCAACAATGCCCTCTATGCCTCTTAATTTCTCATTTAACTAAATATTTATAGGTCTATTTATCAATTTTAATTGCATAATTGGATTAATCCTTAGCCACACATCACAATCCTAAGATGGATGGTTCAGGTTGATTCTAGCCAATTACAAAAATCTATAAATAGAGAGGCCTTGAACATCATTTCTAAGATATTTTGGTGCAAAGTTATAATGCAAAAATGATTCAAAAAGATATTTCAATAAGTGTTACCATTACAAATTGATTCCAATCCAATCTAAAGCCATAAAGTGCCAAGGAGAAGAGGAGATGCCAAGCCTCCTTTGATGAAGACTTCATGAGCATAAATTGAGTAAGCCACTACAACAAGCATTTTGGAGCATCCAAGGAAGGTAAAATAAGGTTTATTTTGAATTTTAATTGTGTGTTTTATTCATGATTGTTAACTAAGCTCTCCCTAGTGTCTCAGCCTATATATTTTATGCTAGTTAGTGTGTTTCTTTCATTTTGTTTTAATTTTAAAACTAACAAGATACTAACACCTATCTTGTGTCAAATTCCTAGCTCACATAATGGCATGCCCAATGGGACAAAATGCATGCCACACATGAATAAAATCATTATTCAACTTTAAATTTATATTTGGATCGTTAAAAATTTTACAATTTAATTTTATAACTTCATTTGGCCATTTTTTCTTTGTCACAAGTTTACATAGTAACCGTTACTAGTTGAGTAAACCATCGATGGTCATTTTCAACCATCATTACTTAGCATTAGTAAAACTGATATGAGTCTGAATAATCATCACAAATTAGTAAAACCATCATTAGTCTACATAAAAGTCACCATCGCTAATTAGTATAACTGATGATGGTCATTGTGTTTTTTTCCACAAACTTAAGAGCTCATTTTTTTAAGTTGGTTATTTCATCTTCAAAAGTGCTTCTAAGATAAACATCTTGTTAAAAAAAAATGTAGGTTTTACTTGAAAAATCATCAAATCATGCTTAAATATATCCTTTTAAACTTCTTTTAGGGTATTTTAAAATGAATCAAACTTTTCATTTTGGTGCTTAAAGGAAAATCATTTAGGGTGTTATTGCTTAAATCTTGTAGTTAACTTTTAAAGTTACAAATTAAGACCAAGGGGTAAAATTAACACCACTAAATATTTCATTTGGGCTTAAAATTTAACAAAATTTTCAATTTTGTTTTTACTTATTTCAATTAGTACTTTATTTTCACAAAATATAAGGATGTTGCATGTATGCTCCTCCATTTATTCCCTTTAGGGAACCCTTGGAATCAAAATCACTTTCCTTATTTGTAAAAAGTCTAGTCCAAAGCTTAAAAATAATGTCATATA
The DNA here is from genome assembly GCA_037957365.1 of Torreya grandis. Taxonomy (NCBI): domain Eukaryota; kingdom Viridiplantae; phylum Streptophyta; class Pinopsida; order Cupressales; family Taxaceae; genus Torreya; species Torreya grandis. The sequence continues at coordinate 34,337 of JARHVA010001490.1, read as the reverse complement.
AATCACTCCCCAAAAACTCATCAAAGTTTGGGTGACCTTGAAAATGACCCTAAATTATTTATATAGTCTTTTATTTCATGCAAACTTGGCTTGAGAGGGGGATGTCATTACTTCCCATGAGTTCTTTAGGGAAGTTTTGACCTAGGGTTTCACCTCCCAACATTGACTTAACTTACTCATTTGGAGTTGCACATGAGATGTATCTACATTTGGACATCAAACTACATTGAAAAAATAGTAGAATGTAGTGCTTGTAAAACGGACTAGACCTTTTTATAACTAGCCAATGCCAGGTCACCCAATTTATGTGCTTGTCTTCTACATCATTTGATGTAAAAGTTATTATGAAATTTATTCCTCTAGAAATGCTCAAAAACTTGATAGTTTAGTCAACCCCAAATTTCCATACCCTTTCTAGGATTTGGATGATTATACTTGGTTTATTTTGGTCATTTTTACTTGGTATGTTTTGAAACTATTTTTTTTTATTTGTTCATAAGCCATGTCAAAATCATTTTGTCTATACGTCACTCTTTTGTCTAAAGAGGTGTTATGCTAGACATTTTACACCACATTTATGCCTTGAATTTTTTTTCTAAAATTGTTTATGTTTGTGTCATTTGAGGCGAGGAGGGTAGTGTTATACTACCCAAAACATGTTAAAACCATTTTGCCTTTGAGTCTTTTGAAGCATGACGTAGATCACATCATCAGAGCATGCTTACACCATTAGGATACTCAATTTGTTTCAAAACCTGTTTCACCTTGTGACAATAACCATTTATTTCAAACCATGTCATGTCTACCACTTGGAACTTTGTCTTATGCCATCATGTTGTCTAATATTGTCTAGCTTGTTTGGTCTTATCCTAGTTTTCAACATTGAGTTTTCAATTAGCCTTGTCAAGTTTGGATTCAAACATTGATTGATTTCTATTTAAGCCTTAATTCATGGGGCTAATACATAGATATTTCTATTTTGAGTTACATAACTTCAGCTAATCAATTACCCAAAATTGAAAACTATTGATGTTTTATTTGTTTAAAGCCTATCCTCGTTATTATTTGTGCCTTTATTTGGGAAAACATAGTCTTTCTTCAAAGAGGCTTTTTTCTTATGCCTTATGCCAACTGATCATGTTTATGTTTGATTCTATGTGCTAGGTCTATGTAAAATTTGTTTTCAAACTTGTTAGATTAAATCAAATCACACCAACCTTTGTTTCAATTCTAGATTTTGATGTTATTTGGACAAAATTCCTAGCATGCCTATTTGTTTAAGCCTAGATTTTGACTCTACATTTAGAAAAAATACCTGGTAACTCAAATTTTCCCTTTCTTAGTTTAGACCTTATTTATAACACTTTGACCTAGACCCTTGACATGCCCATTTTTGTTCAGATACTTGACATTTTATGCGTATGACATTTGACATTAGACATTTGATGTTAGACTATTTTATGCCAAGTCTTACCACAAATCATTTTGGAGATACAGCTCCACTTTTAGACCATATTAGAGATATAGATCCTTTCCTTTAGCCAAGTTAGACCAAGTTTGAACCATTTGTCCTTTGGACATAGTTTTTCAAAGTTTGTAGAACTCTAAGCCTTTTTGTTTTAGAGCTTTCATCATTTATGTAGATATGTCTAGCTACACTTATGATGGGGTCATGTACAATCAAACTTATGATAGAATGGCTACACAAAATCCCACTAGGAACCCCTATAGAGAATGATTTTCTAAGGAGTTTTAGTATTCTCCCTAAAACAATCCATATGGGGAATATAGTCAAAATCCACAAAATCCAAATTGAGACCTTGATTGGCATGAAGAGGCTTGTGAGGAATTTGAAGACCCAACTATAGATAATGTTGTTTGAGATACAAATCCAAAAAATCTTTACAATAATTAGTACATGGAACATAGTCAAGAACTAGTTTATGAGCTAAATCATGATAGGGATGATATGGTTTATGAGGAAGACTTGGATGCTTTGGCTTGTGTAAGTAATCAAGTTCCATAATGTCCTTTTGTTATTCAATCATCGACCACCTCTAACCCTCCTTTGGATTATATGAGATATCAAGCTCTACAATATCCAAAGAATACCATTACCATACCAAGACCTCATCCTTTAGTTAGTGTGAGTAATCAAGTTCCATAATTCCAAACCATTTCTATACTAAGACCTTATCCTTTGGTTTGTGCAAGCAATCAGGCTCCATAATGCCCCTTCATCATTCTAGTACCTATTCATTTGGCTTATGTAAGAAATCAAGCTCCACACCACCCTATCATCACCATTTCAAGACTTCATCCTTTGGCTCATGTGAGCAATCATGCTCCCTAATGCCCTACCATTATCCAATTGTAGGCCATTCTTCCTCTATTACCAATCCCATACAAACCTCAACTGATCCAATCCTTCAAATACCAAGCTATGTTCAAAAATAGTATCTTCCAACTCATTAAAAACTAAGGCCAAGAGAACCAACCAATATGAGAGGTTTCTATTGAATCAACCATTTGTGATAAGTCAACCTATGATGAATTTCCTATTGATCCCATAGTATTTGTCTAGGAGTCTCATATTGATGAGATAGTCTTTGTCAAGTCACTTCTTAATGATTATAACCACCTTTGGGAAAATCATTACCTCAATCATGTGCCTATTTTTCAAGAGCCTCCTATAGATAAGCTAGTCTCTAAGGAGTTATCTCTTGACCTTTTTCCCATCCTAGAGGATTCCCACTCTGACAAACTACTCTTTATAGAGCCCATTATGCAATCATAGGCCATTACTTGTCTAATACCAAACATTCAACAAGACATCATTATAAAAAAGTACCTATCATATGAAGAATCAAAGTTAGAGTCAAGTTATATTATTAAACCAACACTGGATTTACCATCAAAATCTAAATCAACATCAATCTCAACATCAAATTCAAAGTCCTTTGAGTTAGAATCAAATTTATAACAAAACTATGTTCATGGCTTTTACAACATTGGTTATGCATGCCTTATAGATCAATTTGAATACATTTATGATCCTTATATAGTTTTTAAGGATGAGTACATTAGCTTTGACATAATTTATCCTAGTATCCTCTATAAGGATTATACAACCTCTCCCTATTCCATTGTCAATCCACATGCCATTACCATCAACCAAAATAGCCATATCATTGACATTCCATCTCCCAAAAGTATCTATTGGGATTGAGAGAATTATACTTTGTTGAACTACATCCATGGTGACATAGTAGTTGAATAAGAGCAAGGAGGCCAAGACCACATTCATATAGTAGAAAAACACTCTCCTAGTGAAACCTTTTTAGAGGCACTAAGGGACAATCAAAGTCAAAACTCAACATCTTTCAATGAAACTTTTTCAAAATCACTAGAATACAATCAAAGTCAAAATCCAATGTTCATTAGTGAAACCTTATTGAAGGTGATATAAGATAATCAAGACAAATTCATTGTTAAAAACCTCTTTGAGTCACCAATAGTTGAGTACAAAATTTCTTCACTACTTGATGAAGACAAAATCAAAGATCAAATCAAAATAGCTTCTAATCTAAAGCCTAATTAGATGGTAACTACTCTCAAGATCAAACAAAAAAAATATATAATGGTCCTATCAAGAGAATAAGTCTTCAACCCTGCCACAACCAAATTTATGTTGAATCTAAAATCAACAAAATTACGTGTGACTGAACATCCTGATCTTCATTTGTTTCCCCACCATTATATATTCCATTATCATCTACCATTCCATTTCAAAATCAAACCTACCATCCATTATTTTTCCTTGTTTACCATCCATGGTCACACTTTTCTTTGTAGAGGTTACAAAGATACCTTGTCTTGATGTTTGGAAGAATCAAAATAAATGACCAATGAAGATCACAAAATCATTCTTGACATCCAAATTTATAATCACTTCTTAACAAAAAAAACTATTCAGATGAGGTGTGGGATAATAATTAGCATGACTGATTATTTTGTTTGTATCATTTTATGATCAAGATGTGCATCTCCATCTCAATAAGAACAATATAATCATATCTCATTTACCATACCTAGGTTAGAACCAAACATGTACCATACCATTTCATATGCCATTACCATTGTTACATATCCTTTTGCCTATATCATAGATCCTGCCCCATCACTTAGGGGCAAATCTCTTACCATTTTAACCCAATTATGAAACCAAAATTATCCTAAGCAACACCATACCATCCTATCATTCCATTACTATCTAGACCAAAGCCTATTTTTAGTCATCCTACCCAATCCTATTTTGATCTTGGCTACTTTGGTTCTTTCTGCACTTTTTGTGGGAGGATTCCAATCAAGTTTCAATAATCAATCCAATCCATGTTTACAATGATAGTCTATGAAAGTAGTGTGATATTTGATTTGGTAAGATATCTTTCATCCATTTAAGTTTATTTATGTGAGTTTGAATATAACCACCTATGGGCAAATTAGTGTTTCACCAGTCTTACTACTAATTATAACTACCTATGCACAAATTAGTATCATTAACCTATGTCATTGTATCCTAGTTATAACTACCTATGGGTAAACTAGGGACAACACTTGTTTATCATGCATTGCCAAATCACCTTACCATTATTATTTTCATTTGGTTGGTCATTTGCCTAATTTGAGAACTTGTTGGGACCTAGTTGGTTTTTCCCTACCTTTTGTGTGGATGGAATCAATATGAATTGAGGTCTTTTTAGGACTATGTGGGTCATCCTCAATTCATGTTGAGGTCACCTTAGTCCCCCTTTCCACATACTTTTGTCATTTTTTGAGCAACCTAAACCAAAGACTCATCATTTTTTGAGAAGGTATATTGTCATTCTCGATCAAGTTAAGATACCTAAAAATTCCAAAAACATTCATAACATTTCAAAAAATCCAAAAATATTTGTCCTATCTATGCCTAGTTAGTTATCCTCGATCCACCTTACTAGGGCATGGTCATTATTAGGATGATTTATTTTACTTTTGTTTTTAGGCTTTCTATTTGTTTGTTTATTTTAGGTTGTTTCTTTTTCTATTTATTTGTTTATTTATTCACTTGCTTGTTTGTTTTCTTTCAACACTATTTCCTTAACTTGGTCTCTATGTATTCATTTGGTGATTCCTTGAGTAGATTATTCTTGAGTCTATCTATATTAATCCATTAACATTGTCGTCATGGTTTTTATCATTGGTTCATTATTTTTGAGTGTGTATTAGATTAAGAGTCAGTCCTTATTCATATTTTGGCTATCTTCATGGTGTTCTATCATGATGCCTATCGTCACATGTTATAGAAAAAATATGCTTCAAAAAGGTCTACAATCAATAGATCCATAGAAGTTTATCCTTGTCACCTTAGCAAATCCTCCTATCCCACCATTGATCAAATAAACCCATTAACCATTATAGTTGTATCATTGCTAATTAAGGTGGAGATCTCCTCATTGATAGGTAAAAATGAATCATTCACACCAATCATTTTTATTCTTATATTCATCTCTTTCATCACTTTTTACCTGCTCATCTTTAATTTATATTCTAGGTTATATCCTTGAGTTATGATTGTTAATCAACCCTAACTAGGGAACCATCATATTTATCCAATCTAGGTCCTCTTAATGATTATAACCACCTATGGTAAAATCATTATTTTGAATTTTATTCTTGATTATAACCACATTTGGGAAAATCAACATCCTTTTTACATCAATTAATGCAAGCATTTTCTTATTTTGGATTAATCTCAACCATGGATTAATTCCACCTTTTTTCTTGTTTCTTTTTTAGGACCATCCATCAATAAATGTAATGGCCAATCCTTCAAGGGGGCATCATCATAGGTTTCCTAAAAACATTGGGAGCTTTGTTCTTCATCCATCATCTTCTTTTTGGCATATAAGCCTTTTCTCATTATTTGAGAAGACATTTCTTTACCTATGTTTTGCAACATATTCCCAAATAAGGGGAAACTATAGATACCTGAATCTAGCCACCAATGACCTTCAATTAGGATTTTGACCAATTACCACTTAAAGTGTACAATTTGGCTTTAAAACATTAAATCATATTAAAATCTTTGAACATGATATATTCAAGTGCCAATTTTAATCAAGGTATCCATAAATGGGGCAATGCAATTTATGGGCCAGCTAACTTTGATCATATCATTCTAAGTCAAATTGAAAATTTTACACTTGGGTGATCTAGATTACTCTTTCCTATCAAATATCTTACAAAAGATACATGTCTTTTTTACTTTATGTTGTCAACATCCTAAATAGGATAACATATCCAATGCATCTAATATCAACTTCTAATTCTAATCTAGTCAAAATTTGGACCAATAATAAGGCATTCTAATCAATTTGAGTAATTTGTGTACAAAATGCTTAATCATGCTTAAAAGATAATTAAACCAAATCAGATCTTAATTAATAATTCCATATAAAATTGTTGAATACTTATTTTTTAAAATGAATATTGAATATCTGCATAATCAGGTGACCTCATTTCTTGGGAAGACATCCCTAGGCCATAAATGCCAAAAATATTAGGATTCATGCCTCCCATGCCTCATAAATTACCTACATGCCTATTAATTTCTCCTTTATCCCAAATATTTATGAACCTATTTATCAATTTTAATTGCATAATTAGATTAATCCTTGGCCACACATCTCAATCCGAAGATGGATGATTTATGTTTATTCTAGGCATTTGAAAAAATCTATAATTAGAGGGGACATGAACATCATTTCTTAGATATTTTGGTGCAAATTTATAATGCACAAATGATTCTAAATATATTGCAATTGTTGTTACCATGTTAAATTGATTCCAAGCCCAAGCCAAAGCCACAAGGTGCCAAGGAGAAGAGGAGATAGCCAAGCCTCCTTTAATGAATACTTAATGAGCATAAACTAAGCAAGCCAATACAATAATATTTTTAGAGCATCCAAGGAAAGCATAAGAAGGTCTATTTTTCATTTTAATTATGTGTTTTATTCATTAATGTTAACTAAGTTCTCCCTAGTGTCTAGACCTAGAGATGTTATGCTAGTTAATGTGTTTCTTTCATTTTGTTTTCATTTTAAAACTAACAAGATACTAACACCTATCTTGATTCAAATTCCTAGCTCACACCAACTATATGTTACACATGATAATAAGGGACTAACCAAACATTCACTTCTCCAATTTGCATCTTCTCACATCAATATTTTATTATGAGGTTGTGATGAATGTTTAGGATAGGAAAACTAGACAAGAGGCCTAGAATAGAATTTTTTGAATAGAATAACTCACTCAACCTTTAAACATCAATATAAAACTTCACATGAACTACAAGAATAAGCTTTCCAAGTACAAATAGGTGAGAGAATAAGACAAAATGCTAAGGAAATAAGAGTCATCACTAAGCAAGATCAATCATCAAAGTAAAAAACATGATGAATAGTCATGGAAGAGGTAAAATTAGTATTATTTATTTCTCTATGGTATGAAAATGAGCATAGATTTTCCATACTTATTTGTAACATAGTTTACAAAGGGAAAAATGGCTAGTTCTTATAGAACTTGAGAGAGAGGAGAAGAAATAAGTACAAAGGTCACAAGGACACTTGTAAACATAAGAGAAAGAGTTATTTGTGCATTATAAGATGGTATAAAATAGACCATAAAATTTTAGGAAGCACAAGTGTGAATCCAAGGCATGAAACTCTTGCAAAGTGGTGAGAGATTCCCTTTGCTAGCTTAAAAAATTGCTTTCATTATTGAGCCTTATATTAATGTCTCAAAACTAATTAGGGATAGGTATAATGATTGGATTCAGAGGGAAGGTTTTCATACATTCCTCTCCATGCATTTGTTATATTCTTGGTCATCTAGAATCTTCCCAAATTGAGCTATCACTATCTCCAGTCAAAACAACTCTTCTTTTATACACCCTACAAATTTGGCCTCCAAAAAGGTATTAGTTTTCCACAAAAAAATGTAAAAGGGAGTGGATGACACTTTTATAGACCCTCCATGGCCTTAGAGGCATAAAGTACACCTTAGAAAGACATCCACTTGAAGCTTTCACACTTTTCACCATCTTATTCACTATGTTAGTTTTCATTGGATAAGATGAGATCTCTTATTAAGGATTTTAAGATTTTTTTAGAGCCATGAAATTGAAATTTGGAGTTATATTAAGTCCTAATCTTCCCTTCCATGTGATTGTCATCTCTTGAAACCTCCTATAAATTATGTAATTCATAAAACTATCAAATATACCCTATTTTATACCCCATCCATACATTTTCATATAGCTAATCCTAATGGAAAGGATCTTGAATGAGTCTTCTACAACCTTCAATCATCATTCTGGGTAGACTATGACATTAGAGTAGCTACCCATTCTCATCTCCTTCATTGGGTCATTCTAAGGGTTTATCAAGGATTTAGGCCTATTTTACCCTCTTAGCCATTGTTCATAGAGATTAGACATTAAATTTAAACAAAAATCCACAATATCAAAGTTTGAAACCTCCATAAACCACTCTAAACACCTTATATCTCCATGCAAGGTGCTAAGGGAGATATGAACATTCAAATTTTCCCTATCGAGCTCTTTCTTTTCATCTACACAAGCCTAATGTTACATTTGATCCAAAAATGGATTTCCATATAACCTCTATAACTTATATAATATTTATCACCTTTTTATTGACCCAAAAAACATGATCCAATAGATTAAAATGCATATCTAATGCTAGAAGTGTGAATGACTCCCCATTTGGATAGTAAGCCTAAACCTTGTTTAACAGGCTTGAGTTGTCTTAAAGGTCAAAATGAATTTTTGATGGATTTCCCTACATAAAATAGCTTAGATACATTTTTTATGCACCCATATACATCCTCTAATCTATAAGTGAAAGTGGTTCTCCATTTGACTTTAGGCCTAAATTATGTTTGATAGGCCTGCTTGCATTCATGAGGGTATGGGATACCCTATTGAGCCTATACCTTATTATAAAGGTTATTAATTATTTTTTATGTGTATTAAATTTTTAAAAACCTATTTTCAAGTTCCAAACAGATCTTGGTCCACCCTTCTATCATTATCCTCTAAAACTTGCTAGTTTTGAATCTACGGAAGTACCCTCTATCTAAGACAAAATATAGGGTACTTAACCTATTAAATAAAACTAAGTGACTATTTTATTAGCCTCATAAATTCATATATACCCTCTAAACAAAAATTTATCCCCTATTTAGGCTATTTGATCCTTCAAAAGCTTCAAATTTCTAGACAGACTTCTTATAAAAAGGACTGTATGCAGGGTTTTATTTTGTGAACTAGATATTACCTATTCATATCCCTTTATTTGATTAATTTGGAGTTTATGAGAGTGTATTAATGATATAAAAAACTTAATCAAGTTTTTCCAAGCTATTCCATCCCCTTAATCCTCTACATACCTCCTTATACTCCTTGATTGGTTAAAGTTGAGTGTAATGTTGACTATGTTTCTTTGCTTTGGAGAAGGGGGTACTTGTAGGTTTTCTTACCTATTTAGAGTTTTATAAACATTATATGAGATTAATTTAATCCCTTAGGTTAATTTTTTATTATTTTTTACCCATTTTTTTATTCTTAAGCACTACCAACCCTTAGGCATTACTCATTTATGCTCATTGTTTGTCAAAGTATGACATAGTCAACTATAGGTCAAAAAGATCTTGAAGGTAAGATTCTTCTTGGAAAAGGTTCCAAATACCATTTTAATCTCATGAGTCATTTTAAGTTATCTCCCATCAACCAACATTGATGATTCCATGTCTAATCCCTTGCTATAGATGATGTAGGAGTTAAGGTCTATTGTAGGTACACATTTGTGAGAGGAAAGGACACCTGTAGGTGTTGATTAGGCCCCCAAATAGTTCATATCCACCTATAATATTGATAATTTTTATCATGAATTCCATTTTAACTATTTGGAACTATTTCACTTTGATGGCATGGTCTAGTACCAACTTGGAAAACAAGGTTACTTAGATACTCAAAATCATGTATATGTCAATGAAGGATTTTAATGTCTTTATAGGCATCTTTGAGCCTTCAAAATTCCAACTTCCATTATTTAAATTCATCAATAATTTTTTATATTTCATGTCTTATGTTGGGAATAAAATACAAACACATTTATATCCTTCAAAACTTCTTGTAACCCTATTATATTATTTTGATCAAAGTGCTCAGACCTTTGGTTTCTAATTTTAGGGAAAATGTCCCTGAGTTTAGTCATCTTGTGCTTAAAGGTAGATTACACCTTATCCTACCCATTTGATTATTTAAATAGGTCTGTTATGTTCAATTACACATACCAATATTCTAAGGAAATGTTTTTTATGTTCTAACCTCCCATACATGGACTTATATAACTTTGCTAGTGCCAAGTATCCCAATGCACTTTAAAAAATATTAAATAATTAAAACACCTATCAAAATTTCCATCTCATCATGACATCATAAAGGAGGCTCTTGTAGGTGTGAATGATCTATATGTAGGCAGTGATCATGGAATGTAGCAAAATATGTGGATGGATGGCCTCATGAATAAATACAAATCATTTTAAATACATAAAATTCATTATTATTTTTAATTATATCTCCATACAAGATCCAAAACATCTATTCCAATGTCAAAACCTCTTGCAAACACCTATTACAAAGTAGATAGGGATATCAAGTTACTGTTTATGTGGCATATGAGCTTGTAACCAACCTTGAATTTATTAAAACATCCAAATGGACTCTCCTTAGATCTGGATGACTTGAAAAAATTAATACACCTTCATTACAATTCCATGAATAAGCTAAACAAGATCTATACATATGACTCTAAGTGGGATTGAGTGAAGAGTTGACTATGAGGAATGGTGAGACTGAAAGTTGCTCAAAGCAAGGTGTGATGAAACCAAACATTGAAAGAGGTGATTATATGGATTTTAAACCTATGAAACACCATATTATATTCACATGAGACCTCTATAGAAGAGCAACATTTTACAACAAGAAAGAACCTAATTGAAGCTTCACAATGGTGACATCTTCCTACAACATGAGAAAACTTACTCATCAAAACACCATGAAACATGAAACTAAATATTAATATCATTTGAGAAGAGATAAAACATCCTTTGGAGTAAACATCACCAGCTAGATTATATAGACTTGTCCAAATTAGATCAAAACCTATAGGGTATAGTAAATAGTGAGAAGGAAAACATAGTCAAATTGTTATAGATGTTTCATAAAGCATGGTTAACCAATAATTAAAATATTTTTATGTAAATTAATCTCTATGAGTTTAATTTCACCTCCCAAAGGTGTTTGGTCTGAAACTTCTCCAACTATCCATACCAAACACAAACCTATTGACTAGTTTTATGTGTCTAGAGGGCCAAAGAAGGAGTAGAATGGTTTTAGCTCAAAAATGGCACTTCTAGAGCATGTAAAGCACGTAAATTAACCTAAGGAATATGTGTTAAGTTGTGGAGCTAAAAGCTTCACTGATGAAAATGGAGGAGGTTGCTAAGTGTCACAGTAACTAATGTTAGTCAAGCCAACCGACGTCGGTCAGGGTAGACCGGAAGCTGCCGACATCGGTCAGGGATCGGCCAACGTCGATCATCTCTAGACAAATAGGAACTGATGTCGGTCACCTATGTGTGTGCATGCATTTCCAAAATTAGACTTGTCTAATTTTAGGAGGTCTGAGTGTTTGCATGTAAAGACTAATTTAAGTCTTGAGTCTGTGTTTCTAATTATTGTTTGTATGGGATCTATTTAAGAGACCCATGGGCTATATTGTAATAAAGGACAAGGAAGAGATCCTTCCCATTGTAAGATCAGTTGATCTACAGGTATAAATATCAAGGGAGATCTACATGGTAGGTAAAATCAGTTGATTTGTAGGTGTGCAAGATCAAAGAGATCTACTTGGAGTACTTTGAGTACTTGGTGGATTAGAAGTAGGCAACAATGGTTGAGTTGATTGTCACTTACTGGTGGAGGGAACAACTTTATGTTTGAGTTGGTTTGTAATTAAGAGAGAGAACTCTTGAGGGAGAATTACTATATGCCCAAGAGGTGTTGGAAGAGTGTGATTTCTTCATTGTATTTCCTTCTGGAAGAGTATTAATACAAGGTTGTATTGTCTCTCATATTCTGTGCTATTTTTGAATTATAGTTACACATTACTTCTAGTTAAATTCCATGTTTAGTTGCTTATACAAAGGTAATCAATTGTGCTCTTAATCCTAACAAGTGGTATCAGAGCTTGGTTTAGAGTAAGTGTTTGTTGATTATAGGTTCACTCACAGGGGTTTCTATTTGAGTGGGAGTAAAGCAATGGCAAAAGAAAGTAAGCTAAGAATGGATAAATTCAATGGCAAGAATTATGAATTGAGGATGCAGATAGAAGATTATCTATATCAGAAAGATCTATACTTACCATTGGGAGGGGTTGCATGCAAGCCCATAGATATGAAAGATGAAGAATGGAAGGTTCTTGATTGGAAGGCTCTCAGATCTATAAGGTTGAGCTTGGCATCATCTGTGATTTCCAACTTATCACAGGCAAAGACAATGGTAGAGTTAATGGAATCTTTGGCAAATTTATATGAAAAACCCTTAGCTTTGAATAAGGTATTTCTTATGAAGCAATTATTTAATTTGCAAATGCAGGAAGGTGGATCAGTACATAGTCATCTAAGTGATTTCCATGGATTAGTAAATCAGTTAGTTTTAGTCAATATAGATTTTGATGATGAAATTAAGGCTCTCTTAATCTTATGCTCTTTACCTGAAAGTTGAGATAGTCTGGTAATGGCAGTTAGTAATACTGCATTTGCTTCAAATATCTTGAAATTTGATGATGTTGTTAGTGTAATCTTGAATGAAGAAATTTTTAGGAAAAGCACAGGGGAATCATGAGGTAATGCTTTAAGTGTTGAAAGCAGGGGAAGGCAAAGAGAAAAGAGCAAGCGAGGGAAATCAAGGTCAAAGATAGGCAGTAGATCCAAATCCAAAAATGGTAGTATAACCTACTAGAATTATGGAAAGAAAGGGCATGCAAAGAAATATTGTTGGTTGAAAGAAGATCAGCATGAAGGAAATGAAGAAGCAAAAGATGTAGGTATTGTTGCACAGGATGCTCTTGTATGTTCCTTGGATAAAGTGGAATCTTGGGTTTTAGATTCTGGTGCCTCTTTCCATGCAACCCCAAATAGAGAATTTTTTCATGATTATGTCCATGGAGACTTTGGAAAAATTTATTTAGGGGATGGTAAGCCTTGTCAAATGGTTGGCAAAGGGAAAGTGCAGCTGAAATTGTAGAATGGCAACACGTGGGTGTTGAAGGATGTCATGCATGTCCCAATCCTGAAGTGGAATTTGATTTCTATAGGAAAGTTGGGTGATGAGGGTTGCACAGTAACTCTCATAGTAGAATCTTGGAAAGTTTCTAAGGGTGCACTTGTTTTATTAAGAGGTGAGAAAGTAGGTACTCTTTATCTTTCTACTTGTATTACTGATTCTCCTTCTACTTTATCTACTTCAGATATAGATGCAAAGTTGTGGCTCTATAATCTTGGTCACATGAGTGAGAAGGGAATGGATGTTCTTAATTAAAATGGTAAGCTTGTATGTTTGAAAAGCATAGATCGAGATTTCTATAAGCAACAGAAGAAAGTGAGGTTTCTTGAAACTTGGTCAACAAAGAAGGGAGCTTCTATTAGAGGATCACAGTATTGCATAAAGAGGAAATTTGATGTTTTTTGGCAATGATAAGAATAGGAAATCCTTGGTTTTCAAGGAGAAGATGATGGATAGAGATCAGCTCAAGGGGCTAAATAATTTTGAGTAGAGCATTTTAGACAAGGTTATGATCCAAAGTGAGCTTGCGAGTAAAAGTCATCACTCACAGGAAAACACAGTTACCAACATCGGTCAGGTGAGAACTAATGTCAAATAGGTAGTAACTAATGTTAGTCATGTGTAGACCAAAGTTGGTGATGTCAGGAAGGTGGACACTGACGTTGATCAGGGAATTGATGTCAGTGATCAGGAGGAATCGACATCAATTAGGTGCAGACTGAGGTCAGCCAGAGGTGACCGAGATTGGTCACTATCAAAATGAATTTTGGGTGGATAACAAGTTTTCAAGGAGTCTCAAACACCCATGTGGAGGACTGAAAGGGTAAGTAAGCCACAAATTCATTATTCCCCTTCTTTACACTACTTATTGCTCACTAATGGTCAAGAACTAGGAAGTTTTAAAGAGGCAATGCAGGTAGAATCTAGGAAACAGTGGGAGCATGGCATGAATGAGGAAATTAATTCCTTAGAAAAGAACCAAATGGGAGATTTGGTAGAGTTGCCAACCAAAAAAAAAGCACTGAAAGATGAATGAATTCCCAAGTTAAAGAAAGGAGAGAATGGACATGTGAGACAGAAAGCTAGGTTATATGGTCTTGAACAATCTGTAAGATAATGGTGTTTAAGGTTTGATAGGTGTATGACAAAGCATGGCTTTAGTCAATGTCAATGTGACCATTGTGTTTATTTTACTAGGTTGGATAATATTAGCTACATTATCTTGTTACTGTATGTAGTGTATATGCTTGTTGCAAGGTCACACATGCAAGAGATTGCTGAGCTAAAGGTAAAGTTAGTTCAGAGGTTTACCATGAAGGATTTGGAAGCAATAAATAAATTCTTTGGCATGAGTATTTCTAGAGATAGGGAAAGTCATAGGTTGATTTTGTCTCCAAAGGATTATGTGAATAAGGTAGTGGAGAGGTTCAATATGCAGGATGCAAAACCGATTAGCACACTTATGGTTGGATAGTTCACAGAACAGTGTCCTGAATCACATGATGAGGTTGAGTACATGTGTACTAGACTTGATATTACCCAAGTAGTTGGATTTGTCAGCAAGTCTATGGCCAATTCGAGAAAAGAGCACTGGAAAGTAGTTCAGTGGATTCTCAGATATCTAAGAGGAACTAGCAGTAGGTATTCATGTTATGCAGGGTCAAGCACTTATCTACATGGGTATGTAGATTCAGATATGGTAGGTTACTTGGATGATAGGAGAAGCACCATAGGATATGTTTTCACTATTGGTGGTATGGTGTTTAGCTAGATTTCTGAGTTACAGAAGGTTGTTGCAGTCACGGTGATAGCAAGGATATGAACCCTACAGGTATGTTAACAAAGCTGGGAACAAAGGAGAAGTTGAATCTTCATTCAACTTCTATTAGTCTTCAAGATTGAGCTTGAATAGGGATACAAGCTAGAAAACAAAATTAGATGATGTATATGTATAGGTACAGGTGTAGCTATTTATCTCTAAGTGGGAGATTGTTAAGTTGTGGAGCTAAAAGCTTCACTGATGCAAATGGAGGAGGTTGCTAAGTGTCATAGTAACTGACATCAATCAGGCCAACCAACATCAATCAGGGATAGATCAAAAGCTATCAACATTGTTTAGGGATCAACTAATGTCGGTCATCTCCAGATAGAAAAGAACTGACATCGATCACCTATGTGTGTGCATGCATTTGCATGCATTTCCAGAATTAGACTTGTCTAATTTTAGGAGGTCTGATTGTTTGCATGTAAAGACTAATTTAAGTCTTAAGTCTATGTTTCTAATTATTATTTGTATGGGATCTATTTAAGAGACCATTGGGTTGTATTGTAATAAAGGACAAGGAAGAGATCCTTCCAATTGTAAGATCAGTTGATCTGTAGGTAGCAAGATCAGGGGAGATCTACATGGTAAGTAAGATCAGTTCATTTGTAGGTGTGTAAGATCAAGGAGATCTACTTGGAGTACTTTGAGTACTTGGTGGACTAGAAGTAGGCAACAATGGTTGAGTTGATTGTCACTTACTGGTGGAGGGAACAACTATGTGTTTGAGTTGGTTTGTAATTGAGAGAGAGAACTCTTGAGGGAGAATTACTGTATGCCTAAGAGGTGTTGGAAGAGTGTGATTTCTTCATTTTATTTCCTTCTGGAAGAGTATTAATACAAGGTTGTATTGTCTCTCATATTCTGTGCTATTTTTGAATTCTAGTTACACATTACTTCTGGTTAAATTCCATGTTTAGTTGCTTATACAAAAGTAATCAATTGTGCTCTTAATCCTAACAAGATGAAGAGATGTTACATGTCCTCCCACATGTCACCTTCCCTCATGGGCCATACAGGTTTTATAACCAAGGATAAAAAGGATTAAATGACATAAAATAACTTATAATACACCCCATGACAAAATATTAGATGCCTAAAACCTCTAAAAATCAATTTTTTACCTATAAGGTTCCCAATTTGACTTGAAAGGTCAAATTTGGTCAACAACAACCACTCACAAAAATTTCTCCCTAACCACTGAACTTTCTCTCAGAATTATCTCAATAAAAATAATCATGAAACATCTTAGAAATCATGTTCCCCATAACTCATTAGACCCTTATTCATCCGTTAGGTCTCATGGAGACCTAATTAAATTAGATTTACCTATTCTCAGTAATCCATGTTCTTTTTGAGCCTTTTGATCACCTTAATCTATCATTATCCATTCACACACTATGTAAATAATTTATTCTAATCTTATTTGAGCTCCATAATCCATATATGATCCATCTACATCATGAAAATCCTTATTTTATTAGTTCACTACTCATTAGGTCTATAAAACAACTTGTTCATTGTCTTCTAGACTTCTATCTTGCTTTATCACCTTCATCTCACATAACTAGGGCATAGTGAGCATATAAACCTTAGTTACATGACCCAAAGGTCATATTTAAATTCTTGGATAAATCACACTTAATGCATATGAGAATAAAACATCTCTAAAATCAATTCTTGTCCACCATGTCTATTAGGATCGTCTGCAATCAAAGATATTATTCCAAGGGAAAAATATAATCCTCCATGCTAGAGCAAAGATCATTCATTTCATGTCCATGTGGCATCTCAGATGTTCTTCTTTAATTAATATGTCTCCTTCATGTTTCTCAAGATACCATGGCATAGACCTCATCATGACATCTCTTTCATGCACCTAATCATTACCAATTTTACTTTTCCAATTATCTCTATTCATTGTTGATATCCACCTCATGCGAGATGCATATTAACAAGATGTTCCTTGATATCAATCTTGATCACTAATTAGAGAATATAATTCTCAAAAATACCACTTAAAGATATCACTCAAGATGACATAATAACACTCATAACCCACTCATATCACCGTTCTCATACTCCTGCCATACCATGATTAGACTCAAGCCTCCAATGCACCTGAACACCTTTGATATTATGATTTTCATAATTTATATTCCTTAAGATGACTGATCAATAAATTTTTGCAATCATCTTGCTATCCTTCTTATAATTTACTTAAGCCTTTATACCATAGAGTTATATGATATGTTCTTGATGTTCCATATCAAGGTTCTCCATCTTTTTGATCTATGATTTTTTACATAACAAACCTACAACACACCTCTATGATGCTTATATTGAGTGATGAATGACTCTATAAAGTATAATAGAGACATCTCACTTCATAGAGTTCTATAAGAATGTGAAATCAAGAGATTCTAAGATCTCCACTCTTTTTTCAACCAACTTGAAATCATGAGGTTGGTAGTCTTTCTTTAGGATCCTCTTGGTCATGATTGATAACTCTGACTTAATGTATACATCATCCTTATTCTTCTCTATCTGAGATGATACCAAATGCACTTGGCATTATACCCTAGAAATTAGTTCACCTTGATCCATAGGCTAATCATGACTATTTTCACCTTTTTTGGTCTCCATAACATGATTTATCTCTTAGGAGATTCTAACATCTTGTTATGACTTGAGGACTTATTAAATCTAATCTTAAAAAATATTGAAATATGACCAACATATTGACACTCATAGAAAATAGCCTTACTCTTGTTAGACATACCTCTTGATTTATGTAGTTTGTGATATCTTTTTGGCCAATTGCTTCCTTTATCATAGTCCCATGAAAAATCATTCTTAGGTGGCATCCTTCTATATTACTTTGCTTTATGTCCAAATTGATAACAAGCAAAATAATGACCATGGGAGAAATTGGAGTACCTTATGGTGTAAAGCTTTCTAATTGGTCTTATAATATTTCTTTTTATGTTGGAATAATTTTTGATTTGTTCTATATTCTCATTAACTTTTATCAGAATTTCTCATTTTGTTTATGCACTGCTCATATTCAACCTTCAAGTAACCTAGCTCAGACTTCAAATGATCATACTTAACTTCCTTTGATATCAAACTTGTATTTTCAAACTCCAATTGATTATTGAGATCTTTGATGGTGTTTTCATCCCTTTTGGATTATTTGGATATGTCACTCTTTAGGATACATATTTGTTCTTCAAGATCCTTGACCATAAATCTCAACTCTTGACTCTCTTTCCTTAGCTACTTAGCCATCTTGTGCTTCCAGGATCACCTTTTAGCTATCGGGCTTGCTCCAAAGGACCATTCTATGATACCAATTATTAGAATAAAAGTGAATGAGAGGGAGGTGAATAAATATTTAAAACATTGATTTAATTGTATAACTAACTCAATTATGAGCCATTCATACAAGTACATAGATCTTATAAAGCATAAGCAATCATACAAGAACATGAAACAAGATAACACATCATATATGTGGGAAACCCTCAAGGGGAAGAAAACCCACTAATATTTGAAAATATACTATATTCCTATAATTCAAACACAAAATTTAGTGAGACACCAACTCCACAAAGACTACCAACCCCCAACTAGCCAAGTAACCACTTGCAAGGAAGCACCAACCCCTTAGATGACTTAGCACCAACTTAGCCACCTAAATTCTTTGATCACCTTCAGAACACATTATTTCTTAACCAATATATGATGACCACCTCTTCATCTCTTCACACTCTTATACTTTCCAAACTACTTTCTAGGCCTCTTCACTCATCTAGGTCTCTTCAAGACTGATTAGGTCATATGACCTTGATCTTCATACTCAAACCTTATGTTAAATATTCGTGAATATCTCTCTATACCCATCTAATAGTCTACATGACCTCCTTCTACTCTTTAATGTGTAATTTTATTTGCTTTAAATTGATAAAAATAGGCCTAAAACTTCTTTGTATATATACAAGCCTCTTGCTCATATACCTCTTGCTCAGCATATACTCTTCCACACTTGGATTATCCTTTCAATAGGTCTTATAACATGTTTCAAACATGAATCAAATAATAAATTAGGTTAGAAACAACTTAATAGATTAAATCCTCTTTTAGGTCTTAAGAATACCTATTTCAATTATGCTTACTTTGGCAACATTTTACCTCATAACCCCTTAAAACAAAATATACTTCATTGACAAAAAAATATCCTTTGACAAATAAATAAAATATATGTTACATGGTTGATTTGAATTCTAGTGTTGTTTTGATTTGGTTTGATGTAACCCTATCCCACCTCATTGTTCCTAACCTTTTATTTCTCTCTCTACAAGTTCACCATCTCATGACCCTACCTCAAATTTACTAGTCAAATAGTGATTAAGATTTACTTATGGGCCTAACTAGACCCCATGATGCCATGTGGACTACTATGTTATTGGTTTGGAATGGGGCATGGCTCAACCCATCTTAATTCAATTAAAATATTAATTTATGGATTTTAGATTTTGCATTGATTAAATTTGGTAAGTTTTAATGTTTTTGGGATGTGATTAGCAAGGTTTTGTGTTTTATCTCCATTAAATTGAATGTAGGAATTTAATGAGGCATGGATAATCCATTTTGAGGGTAGCTGGATGGTGGTTGGAGATAAGGAAGGATGTGGGAGGAAGGCACATCATGGAAAGGAGAGGAATTAGGTGGATACATTTTTCCATCTATCCATTGGCTCTCTCTCTAGTTGTGTAGACCTTATTTTACATGGGGGTTCCACTTTTGGCTTGATCTTATTGCTTTCCATCACCAAGTAAGTTGGTATTTTTTTTGTAATTCTTTTTGAATTTGGTTCATACATGGAGATGAATAAGACAAATATGGAGGTGATACACGCTCAACTTCAAAATTTTCCCTCCTTTACATGAAACTAAATTTAATACCCTATTGTGATTTTTATCAGTATAAATAATTTTTCTTAGATATATGAAAAACTTGGTTTCCCTACCCTATATTATCTATATGTGGTTTTTTAAGTAATTCTTATTTGGAATAGAAGGGTTTTCTTGAAATAAAATTAGGATTTCATTATTTTTTCCCTTTTATTTTGTATTCTATATTATATACTTATTGCACCCCTTTATCCGGTTTGAATAGTTTGTTGTTGCATGCAATCTAGTGATTTAACCTTTATAAGACATTTTGTTTGATTTTTTTTGGGTTATAAGAGTTATACTTAAAATGTCTTTGGGGTTAATGAGATGTTTGTATTTGTTTTAAAATGTCCATGGGTTATATACCAAATATTGTTATATGTGGTTAACAAACATGATTTTTACCTACATAGGGTTTGTGGGGCAAAGCCCTGGTCAACTTTTATTTGAAACCTCAGTAGTGCAATATATTTTTTTAATCATTGGGATGAGAGAATGTATAAATTGTTAAAAATAATTTATACCTATAGGAAAGCTATTGGGTGCAATTATTTTCCCTAAAATTTTGTAACCAACCTTAATGAGGATCTATTTGACTTTGATTAATGAATTTAGGGTTCATTATATGGTCATAGGACCTCATGATGAACCCATACATTATTCTATTAACTTACCCTCATCTCTTTGATTGTTATCCAATCTTATTTTTCTAGTTTGACTTCATTTTTGTCTATTTTAGAAGTTGTGAGAACTTGATAAAAGCTATAAGTTTGATATGTAATGGAACTAATAATTAGTCATTAATTATTATTTTTTCCTTAATTCAACCAATCATATTTCAATGGCTATGGCCTCTAATTTAGCATTTTGATTTCCTTGTGAAGTTGGATGTTGGTTGGGTATGAGTTGGTTTTTTGTGTTGTGTTGGTTATGCATCTACATCATGTAATATCATTGTTTACTAATGTGTCATTTATTATATTGTTCTTTATTTCTATTAAAATATGAATTCTTTGACTTGACTTAAGGACTAAGCTTTATAACTATGGAGTTATTTGATTGACGTATGGATTGGTAGTTAGGAAATCTAATGGCTAAGCCTACAATTGGAATTTTTCCAATTAAGGAAAAAATGATTGTGATAGACCATAGATAATGCATAAATCCACTTCCATGAATTTTGAAACTCTACCTAATGATGGATTATCCCTACTACCCAATTTGAAGTAATGCCTATTTCACATTGTTTGTTTATGTTTCATATTTGGATGAAGTACCTATGGGTAATTTTTTTTAATATTTTTTTTGTTGATTTGTCATCCAATGGCTTAAGAAACCTCAATTTTCTTTGAATCCATTTCTAGTGCTGGTTGTCAAAACCTATTATCTAAATAATAAATGGGGTGGTAAGGGCCACTGATGGTTGGGCTCATAGGGTTGGTGTCGAGGTATTTATTTAATCATGATCATGTGTTATAGATAGTCTTGAATGATCTCGATGATAGATGTAATGAAAATTAGTAACCATTATTATATAAGTTACTTTATATGTTTCATTTTAGTATTCTTTGTATTAGTGTTTTCATATTATATGCATAGTGAATAAAGTTGTAACCAGTTACAGTTATTAGATCTGTTTAGTTTTACTTTGTGAATACATATGTTATCTTATTACCTGTTGGTGAAGGCCTTAACCTATAAATGGAATCAATAGTTTATACATCTTATTGACATATGATGTTTAAAATGAAGCTATTTGATGTCATTTCTAGTTTGGGTTGTAGAATCTAGTATGTTGGTTATTCCTATTGCATTTATGATTGTAGGGTCTTGCTGAATTCTTATTTTAATCCTTAATATATTTGAATCATTATAAAAGAAGTTGTGAGAATCTTGGTCCATGATTAAGTTATTTCATATTTATACCCTATCATGATTCATATAACAGTTGCATATAAGAGGCAATAGGGTACAACTGACCTTCTTGTTGTTTTATTTATGAGAAAGAGATTTGTAAGGAAGCATAAAGAATGGAAACTCATTGCAATATTTTAGTTCTTATTTCAACTTGATCTAAATTTATATAGATTTGTACAAGGTATGCACTCTCATTAGTAATAATTATATTGATGATATAATAAACTCTACTTAATTATCAACCTCTTTTACTCTTATTAGAAATGCATACAATTTCTAAGTTTTAAAACTAGTTGAGAGTATGCTTAGTTTATTATGAGTTATATTTAATTTCAGTAGTGTTATTTATATTATAAGAGAATGTAAAGATACTTGTATATAGTATGATAACATTAATGTTTACTTAAGTTACCATATACTTTAAGTCACACACACACACAAAAAAAAAAGAATGAAGATTTCTTGTGTGAATCCCTAGTTTTGAGAAATCAATATTTTAAGTGTATGAAGTTATGGTGAAACATATGTTTTGTTTACTGAAATACATTTAGGAATAATGATTATATTCATGAATGATATTTATATTGTGATTGGTCCTATTGTTGAATACTCTCTTAAAAAATGGATTTGGGGAAGATTACCTCCTTGAAGTATAACATTGGCTCCACTCTTTTTTGATGTATGTCTAGAATTTATATAGACTAAAGTGACATAGCATATTATATATTTATTATTGATTCTATTATATCTGTGTAAATTATCTTTATTTATGTTAGTAGACTATTTCATTGAGGTTGAGATACCCATTGTAATTGTAATATGATTGAGCTTTAAAGCATGTAGTAGTTTGATAAATTATGTTTTTATGTTAATAGGGGATAAATTATTTATGCCATAATAAAATTATAGAGTAACTCATTGCATAAAATTATTTTTACTTAGTTGTACTATGACCTTTATATCAATGCATTTTCATTATTTAATTTCACACATTGACTAGTATATTGATATGACCTTTTGGCATAAAAGGGAGCTACAAGTCATATATTTGGTGACAAAAGATTTAAGTATAAGTTGTTATCAATATTATTTGAATAGATAGAGGATTTCCATGTTTAAATGAATTGATAACTAGCTTAGGATTATGTGAGTATAGAGCTAGTTCAAATTCCAAGGCCTTAAAGAGTAAGCCCAATTTAATTTATATATCAAATTAATAATGGATTACTTGTGAATCTAGAATTAAGAAGGAATAAGTGAGATGATACTTGAGCCAAAGAGGAGAATAATTAACTTATACTAGTAGTAATGGTTTAGTTGTCTATAATTCTCTTTTTTCCACTCAATTAATAAGAATATTGTTTGTTTATGTAAAGTAATGAATTATGTAGAATAATCATTGGATCTTAGTGTAAATCCACATGTGATTAAATTAGTTTTTTGGTTGCTATATTTATGATTGGCATCTTAGACAATATATATGGTCATTTATGTTAGATTCAAACCTTAATTCTCATCCCATAAACATGTTATAGATTAATGGCAACATAGGGTGTGTAAAGTTGAATGTTTCCAATTTTATTAAGAAGAAACCCTTTAACCAAACACATTGTTGAACCAAACCTTATCAAGTGTAATGGGATACCTAGGTAGAGTTAATGACCGATAAATGGTCATATGTGGAAGGTTAGTGCTATGTATGAAGATTAGGATTTATTCATGTACTTGTATAATAATACACTCTAAACTTTATAGTTTCCTTCAAGGCAATCTACTTTCTCATAGAATTATTTCTAGGTATTTATTCCTAGTTAAATATCTCAATTCACCTCCTTTGGTTTTGAATGCATGTATATGAGTATGCTGAATGAAATTTTCTTGTATCATTAAGTAAAGTGTTGGTCCCTTCACATAGTCCAAATAGTACTCTGATAATGCAATTCCAAAATTTTATCATGGGTTGTTTCATCCAATTTTAGAATAGTGTTCTACTCTAGGTAACTTTAGGAATGAATCTTGTAAAGCTTAAAATCTTTTGAGTTATTATTTTTCAACTTCTAAGGCTGGTTAGGATGAGGTCAAATGTTGTCAACATCCATAATAACTAGAATAATGTTAACCCAGTTAGAGCTATAAGTAGAGGTAGAGGTTAAAGTAGGGTTTGTGGTGCCTGTAACCCCATTCAAAAACAAGAAATTTACATTAACAATGTTGATAGTAATAATGAAGTCTTGAATGTTGATGTAGTAAGTAGAAACCTGATTGACAAGCATGAGGAAGTCCTTAGTTTGATTCTGAGAAATTTGAATTATTTTTAAGGCAAGATTGATAGCTAATAATGTAGATTAAATAACCTTGAAGGTGTATCCCGTGCTGAAGCACATAGATTCAAGATAGGCTACATAGAATAATTGGTAATATAAGAGATGCTTTGGATCATGGTTAACCCAATCATTAAGGAACTAAAGAAACTTATGCCACCTAACTTAACTAGTAAAGAATATAATGATGCAATTAATACATAGTTGGTTCACCTACAAAAATACTTTAATCTACATAATATGGCATCAAATGTGAAAGCAAGGGTGGTATCTTACCAACTAGTTAGAATTGTAGCCTTGTGGTAGAATCACCTCTACGTAATAGAGGGATACCAAGCAATGGATCTAACTTGAATAGTCTTTGAAACACATTTCTAGAATAGGTATCTACATGCCAACTAGAAGGAACATAAAATAATTAATTTTTAGTTGCTGAAATAGGAAAATATGAATATTTTTTAATATGAAAAAAAAATTTAAATATATTAAGTCATGTGAATTAAATGTATGATGAGGAAACTGTTGACCCAATTTTGCCCCTCAGGCAAAACCTCGGTCACCTTCTGCACCTACTTTACATGGCCAGTCATTTTGGGTTGCAAGGTCCACCTTCAGGGTTCAACAGCTCCGTTTCAAAGCATTGGCATTCGCAGTAGCAAAAGGCAGAGTCTTCAAACATTCACAAAAGAGGAGAGAAAAAAAACTAGGGCATTTAACACTAAGGCAAAAAGAGGGTAGACGTTTACAAAAAAAATGCAGCGGGTGGCAAAATCGCAGCCCACAACACTGGCAGGTAAAAAGAGACTGCCAACAGAAGTAATGGGTGGCAAAATTACCACGTGAAGCAGTCGGCAAAAAAAACTTGGCCATCAACATCGGCCAACGTTGGCAAGGCTGATGCGGTCAACAAAAAACTTGGCCTACATCAGCAAAATTGCCACGCTCGGTAGCTAAATTGGCTGACATCGGCAGAAGTCCTGCATGAAGTCCACAATAGCAGGTGGCAAATTCACCGCCCACAACATCAGGTGACAAAAAAGCCTTGCAGAGCACAGGAAAAAGCCCACCCAATCGCTAGAGGATTAGACCAACATGCAAAACGAGGCAACAAGCATGGTCTTAGTAGACTTATGATGTCATCAACAATGTTTTCTCTCTTCCCAATGGAGACTCAAGCTGCCACTTGACTCCTCTTAGCTCTTTCCCTATATATACGTAGACTTGGTCATTTATCTGAATCTTCACACACTTTTGTAAAGAGCACTGCTCTCCAAATTTTCCACCTGAATCAATAAAAGATAGTTTTTAGCTCTATTTGGATGGATTGTGTAGAGTATGCCTTGAATGTTGATTTGTGTCCAGTCAATGTCTCTTGATGCTCTCACAGGTTTAACACCAGCAAACCTATGATCTACAAAGTGCCACTATCTGTTGCTGCCAAGAGTAGAATTCTATTTTGGAGGTATAAACAGGTGAGATCACTTACAGTGTGTATTTCTTAGCACCTTGGTGAGTCCCTGTTTCCTGTGCTTTCCATAAGAACCTCCCTGCCATCCCAGAGACCTAGTCTTTTTTGCCAAATCTGAGTGTATGTATGTTTTGTTTGGTTTTGAGTGTGGATGTGGGAAGGTCACTTTCATTTTTGGTGTATCACCTCTTTAGATTAGGCTATTTGTTTTCATGCTTTTCTCTCTCTCTTTTCATCCCGCCCAGTATATCTATATATCTATATTTTTGCACTACTTGGAACAAACAAGATACATCAGAGGGAACTAGCCCATACCTAGAGACTCTCCTCTCCTGCTTCACCATCCCACAGGTGAGAGAGGGGTTTCCATGTTGTGGGGAGAGGGCAGGAATCCATTTTTTTGCTGCAGGGTGCACTTTCTAGCGTCAATAGTTTTGGCACACCTAATGGGACCTCAAGTTTGATAATGCAGTAGAGTTTTAGGATTGATGCTGGTCCTGTTATAGCAAATTGAAATTCTTTAGCATCTAGTGACTTTGAGTTTAATTCGTTGGTTAAGCAGCCTGGTACCCCCAAAAATGCATTTTGGTATGTATAATCTCCATCATTTTGAGTCATGGACTCTATTTTTTCTAGCCAGCATGGCTATAGTCCTTATCACGCCCAATATGGCTAGTCTCAACCCTGCTATGAGCAATATTAGCCTTGCACTAAATCTTCTTAGTATGTCACTTCTTCTACTCAGCCCAATCTCTTTGCCCATCAACCTATTTTTGCTTTCAAGCAAGAACTGCTGGGATACGACAAATATGTGATTGATCTTAACACCAGCAAGGGATGTGGCCAAGAAATTCTAGATCATGTTGTCCAACAAGTGAGGAATGCGCTAGATCAATTAAAAAAGGAATGGGCTCCCATTGAAAGAGAAAATTGGCACGGACTTTCAAATAAGATGCTAGATGTGAGCGGTTTAATTACATCCATGGAGGAGAAGCTGAGTGTGCATGAGAGGCAGGCTTACCAAGTCTATCAACCTGCATACTCACTGCCCGAAGCATCATATCAGTCATATATAGCCACTGCTCTTGAGCCAAGTCAACCTTGTCAAAGTCAGTTCCTCAATCGTGTTGAGGAAAATTTTGAAACAACGAACCTTATGTTTAAGGCTAATCTTGATAGACAAATTGAGTTGGCAAATCTTCAGATGCAGTAGTCCATTCTGGTAGCAAGGGAAGTGGAATCAAAATCTTCACTATCCTCTCACATTGAGGCCCCATTAGCCTCAAAGGAAATGCCCAACCCAAATTGCTTGAGCTAAAACAAAGTGGTCGAGTCATGGGACAACAAAGAGGAGAAGGACGTCGTCCAAAATGAAGAAGTGCAAAGTGAGGATGCTCTAGCTAAGCAGATTGAGGAACTAGAGAAGAAGATGATGCTATTGAAAGAGAAAGAGGTGGAGTTTTCAAACGTTGCAAACCAGCCAATGCCAAAAGGTATTCCTTTCACTGATCCACAAGCTAATTTCAATATTGATGAAGCATTGGTGAACTGGAGGGACAAAAATCAAGAAGTTTTGGCCTAAGGTTTTCCCCCTCCTACTTTATAAAAAGTTCCCCTTTGTGTGCCAAATATTTTCTATGAGATGGCACTTGCTCATTCTGGCTCATCTAATGCACCAATTAGTTCTACCCTCAATCCCGTGCACCTAGCTTTCCAGCACGCCTCTCTTCAGGCAGATTTCCATATGCATGAGCAAACCCTCCCAATTATTTCCCAGCCTCCTCAAATCTTTTGACATGATCTCCAAATTCCAAGCTGGAAAGAGGAGCATCATGAGTCAGCCCAGGAACTTGAAAATGATAAAATTGTTGCCTACTCACAAAAGCAAGAGTCCAATCCTAGGATCACGAGTTGGGTGCAAACAATTGAATCTTGGAACAACAAGGAGGAAGAAGAGGAAGATTTTAGTCTAAATCTTGAAGAAGAGGAGGCTACTCCTGCCCCTGTTAATGATTGTGACTTTCGAGAAAGGCTTTCCCAGGAAGATTTGGATAGGTAAATTGTAGAATTGGAGTCTAAAGAGAAAATCCTTAGTGAATGTGTGATGGATGGTTCAGACCAAACAACACATTCTATGTCTAAACACACCCCACCTACACATTTTGAAGAAAGCTATCAGGCCTTGCCTGATATGGATTGTGCTCAGTTTGTGACTGATGTAGAGGATTTCATGATTGTAAATGAGGATGAAATCAAACAGAGTGATATGGAAGAGCATGGATAGCCTTTTGTTCATGATTTGAATGATTTTTTTGGAGTCTTCAGAGTAGGTTATATTATTCTCCAAACAGGATGTGAGCTGATTAAAAATGATGAGGACAGCATTGGGTTTCCAACAAGCATGCAAAGAGGCTGTAGTTTTTTAGATTTACCCCTTTAGGAGGTTGGTGAATCTGAAGTTTTCTTCTTTGAAGTCATTAAGGAAGACGGCCATACCATGGAACTCGAGAATGAGGTAGAGGAGAATGAGCTAGTCCATGATGCATATCAAGAAGCTTCTGGTGATGAGCCGGCAGCATTTGATTTCTTGGTGGAGAGCACCAATTTGAAGGACCAACATCCAATAGGCCTCTTAAAACAATCAGAATACGTATATATTGGAGGCATGTTTGATTTTGATCCCCTCAATTTTTAGCCAACTCAGGTGACAGGCAGGAGGAGTAGGTCATGGAATCTCATTCTCTTCCAGCTACTTACCTGCCACGATAAGTCTTCTCACTAGGAAGGGGACTTAAGAAATTTTCCTTTTGATCCAGGAGGGAATCAAATTTTCCTAGTTAGCTATATATAATAGTTTGATTTCAGTTGTTTTCCCTATTTTCCCTAAGTGCAGTTACACAAGTAGTTGTTTTTTAACCTTGTGTGTTTCCCTTTGTTGTGGGGGTAAATTTTGTGTATTTTGATTCTAGAATTATCAAAGCTATTGTGAACTCTCTTCAAAGCCACCATCTGACTCTGCACCCAATGGAATGTAAGGCAACTAGGTTCTAAGCATAGCAGGCACGCTTCCCTTGTGAGTCACCAATTTGTTGACCCAATTTTTCCCCTCAGGCAAAATCTCAGTCACCTTCTACACCTACTTTGCATGGCCAGTCATTTCAAGTTGTAAGGTCCACCTTCAGGGTTCAACAACTCCATTTCAAAGCATTGGCTCATCGGCCTCATTCATTGGTGTTCGCATTAGCAAAAGGTAGAGTCTTCAAACATTCACAAAAGAGGAGAGAAAAAAATTGAGGCATTTAACACTAAGGCAAAAAGAGGGCAGATGTTTACAAAAACAATGTAGCGGGTGGCAAAATTGCCACCCACAACATTGGTGGGTAAAAAGAGACCACCAACATAAGTAATGGGTGGCAAAATTGCCATGTGAAGCATTCGGTGGAAAAAACTTGGCCGTCAACATTGGCCGACGTCAGCAAGGCTACTGCGGTCGGCAAAAAACTTGGCTGACATTAGCAAAATTGCCATGCTTGGCAGCTAAATCGGCTAACGTCGGTAGAAGTCCCGCATGAAGTCCATGACAGCGGGCAGCAAATTTACCACCCATAACATCAGGTAGCACAAAAGCCCTACAGAGCACAGGAAAAAGCCTACCCAGCTACCAGAGGAGTAGACCAGCATGTAAAATGAGGCAACAAGCATGGTCCCAGTAGACTTGTGATGTCATCAATAGTGTTTTCTCTCTTCCCAATGGAGACTCAAGCTGCCACTTGACTCCTCTTGGCTCTTTCCCTATATATATGTAGACTTGGTCATTTATCTAAATCTTCACACACTTTTGTAAAGAGCACTGCTCTCCAAATTTTCCACCTGAATCAATAAAAGATAGTTTTTAGCTCTATTTGGATGGATTTTGTAGAGTATGCCTTGAATGTTGATCTATGTCTAGTCATTATCTCTTGATGCTCTCACAGGTTCAACACCAGCAAACCTGTGATCTACAAAGTGCTACTATCTGCTGCTGCCAGGAGTAGAGTTCTATTTTGGAGGTATATAATAGGTGAGGTCACTTACAGTGTGTATTTCTCAGCACCTTGGTGAGTCCCTGTTTCCTGTGCTTTCCATAAGAACCTCCCTGCCATCCCAGAGACCTAGTCTTTTCTGCCAAATCTGAGTATATGTATGTTTTGTTTGGTTTTGAGTGTGGATGTGGGAAGGTCACTTTCATTTTTGGTGTATCACCTCTTTAGAGTAGGCTGTTTGTTTTCATGTTTTTCTCTCTCTCTTTTCATCCCCCCCAGTATATCTATATATTTATATTTTTGCACTTCCTAGAACAAACAAGATACATCAGAGGGAACTAGCCCATACCTAGAGACTCTCCTCTCCTTCTTCGCCATCCCACAGGTGAGAGAGGGGTTTCCATGTTGCAGGGAGAGGGCAGGAATCCATTTTCCTACCGCAGGGTGCACTTTCCAGCGTCAACAGAAACATAAATCATATTTAATCTTAGGATTAAATATATATTTTTGTATGATGTCAATATGATAAATTTGAGGACCTTGGCAGCTATCATTGAGTCAAATTATCAAGTTGAAGATAAAGATAAGTCTCGTTAGAAGGAAAGATAGGATCTCAAGTTGAACATGATATAGTGTAAGACCAAAAATCTCTCCCCTCTATTTATTAACTTTAAAAAAATACCAAAATCATATATTTTATATAAATAATAATAACTTTGACAAGTTTTCAAACCAGACCATAAATGTTAAGTCATAAAGTTCATCTAAATCAAGGTCTTTCAAGAAGGAACAACCCCAAAATAATCAATGTGGACCAACAATGGGTGAAAATACTATTCCAATAGATCCTTAAAGGGCAATTGTATTCTAGGAATGTGGTGTTAACCACTATAAAAATGATTTCCCCAAGTTAAAACTGGGCCAATCATCTAACCATAGGTTGTATATAGATGTGGACAATCATATTGTTGATTTGTAGGCTACCTTGATAGATACCATAGGTACTTTTAATGGTTTTCCTATATATATTCTAATTGATTCAGGTATAAATTATAGTTTTATATCTTCTATTATTAAAAAATAATGTAAGATTGAACTTGTAATGATAAGAGAAGGTTGGGAGGTTGAGTTAGGTATAGGTAAAAGGGTACCTATTCATGAATGCCTAAAATAGGCTAAAGTTGACCTTGGTGCCTTCAAGACCAACGTAAATCTATTCTTATCATCTTTGGGGTCATATGATCTCATTTTCATAATAGATTGGCTACAAGCACACCAAGTAACACATGATTGTGTTGGTAAAAGAATGCAATGTATTGATGACATTAAGAGGCTTATTAAATTACAAAGTATTCAAAGCCTTGAAAAATGAAAGACAATTTCATACTTATAGTTTAAAATAGATGTTATAAAGGGCTATAAACTTTATGAAATTCAACTTCAAGAGTTACTTAAAGATAAATAACTAGTTTTCCCAAATTTTGCTATTCTGAATGAGTTTATGTTTTTCTCAAAAAATTGTCTCGGTTGACACCTAAGTGAGAATTTAACTTCATAATTGATATTATGCCAGGATCTTCCCTTGCATATAAGATTCCTTATCATATGAATGTGGCTGACCTATAGTAATTAAAAGTGTAGCTACAAGAACTTTTGGATAGCAAATGAATTAGACCAAATGTGTTTTCTTGGGGTGCTTCGGTAGTCTTTGTTAATAAAAAATATAGAACTTTAAGGTTATGTATTAATTACTACCTACTAAACAAGGTAACTATCAAAAATTGATATCCCTTACCAAGGATAGATGATTTATTTGATCAAATGAAAGATGCAACCATCTTTTCATAAATGGATTTAAGATTAGATTACCATCAACTAAGGATCAAAGAAGAGGATATCCATAAAATAACTTTTCAAACTTGGTATGGACACTATGAGTTTATGGTATTTCCCTTTGGGATAACTAATGCTCTAGAAGAATTTATGAACCTAGTAAATAAAGTGTTCTGAGACTTTTTGGACAAATTTGTGCTAGTGTTCCTAGATGATATTCTTATTTACTTTAAAAATGAAGCTAAACATGATCAACACCTTTGTCTAGTATTGCAAAGGTTTAGACAACATAAGTTGTGTGTAAAATTTTCCAAATGTGCCTTTTATGAATCAAAAATCTATTATTTAGTCCATATCATTTATAATTATTACATTTTTATAGACTTATCAAAATTAAAAACCATTCAAGACTGGCCTAATCCAACTAATATGCATTAAGTGTGTAGCTTCATGGGTTTGGCTGGTTATGTGGAAATTTTTTATAGCATTGCCCATCCTATCACTTCATCACAACATTAGGGAAATATATTTATGTGGATGACTCAATGTGAGGAGGCTTTTGAAAAATTGAAAGTGTTGTTAACAAAAATAACTATACTTATTATTCTTGATTTGAATGGAAACATCAAGGTGTAGGTTGATGCTTATAAGGAAGGTTATGGAGGCATTTTGACTTAATATGGTAAAGTCATGGATTATGAGTCACATAAGCTCAAAGAATATGAGAATAACTATCACATGCATGACATAGAGCTTGTTGCCATTTTTCATGCTCTAAAATAATGTAAACAATTTCTATTTAGAAAGCCCTTTAAAGTGAAATATGATCACCGCACCCTAGAATATTTATTTTCCTAGGATGATTTAAATGCATGCCAATGAATATGGGTGGAGTTTTTAAGTAATTTTTTTAGGGACATGTCTTATATCAAAGGTAAGGAAAATGATGTTACTAATGCATTTAGCGGATGCATGTACCTTGCTACCTTATATTTATGACAAGGAAACTTCAAAAGTGTTTTGATTAAAAAAATAGCTTATTGATGAATTATGAAAAGAAGTAAGAGTAGGTTTGGCTAATGTACCTTTTGCAAACAAATTTTTTAACATATTTGTTAAAGAATATGGCCCTATAAGGTACAAAAATAGAATTTATGTGCCCAAGTTAGGTGACTTACATAATTATATGTGAGTATAAGTGCATACAACACCTCACTACCCTCATCCAAGTCTCATAAAGATGACACATGAGATGAAAGGATTTTATTTTTGGCCTGGTATGAAGAGTGATATTGCTAATTTTGTGGAAATATGATTGGAATGCCAACATGTTAAGGTTGAGCATTACCACCATGGAGGGTTTTTGTATCCTCATGGTATTCCAAGAGGAAATTAGGCTATAATCTCACTTGATTTTATTATAGGGCTGCCTAAATCATGCAACAAACATGACACCATTATTATAGTACTTAATAAAGCTACCAAATATTGCCACTTTATTGCTAGAAATTTAATAGATGGCACTTTTGTGTTCACTAAATTTTTTGTAAAAGAGGTAGTTAGACTGTATGGTATGCCATAATTAATTAAGGTTATGGCAAATTTTGACTAAAAAATTTGGAACGTGGTTAAATTTTAGTTCTTCCTACCACTTAGAAATGGATGGTCAAATAGAAAGGACTCAACTAGGTGGTTTAGGACATGATACAAATGCATGTCATGGACCAACAAACTAAATATAAATATTATCTCCATTTGGTTGAATTTGCTTACAATAACTCCTATCATTCTACAATAAAAATGGCACCTTTTGAATCCCTATATGAGTAAAAATGTAGAACCCCCACTTGGTTAGGATAGTTTCAAAAATAGAGATATTATTAGCCCTAATATATTTATAGAATATGATAAACAAATGGAACTAATATGCCAAAATCTAAAAGTTATATCTGATCGACTAAAGAGTTATGCTAATTAGAAGAGAACACCATATGAATTTAGCATTGGGGATAAAGTTTTTATGTATGTTAGACCATATAAGAGTTCAATAAAGTTTAGAGAAACTTACAAGATAGCTCCATGATTTCTGAAACCCTTTGAAATTGTGGATAAGATTAATCTTGTTGCCTATAAATTGGTTCTTCCTCCTTTATCTAGGATTCATGCTTGATTTCATGTTGCTTTATTAATAAAATAGATACCTAATCTCTCTCATGACTCGGATTGGAAAAACCTACAGGTCCCTAGAAGAGGAAAGAATACAATTAAAACTAGTGAGAATATTGTAACATCACAACATTAAGTTTTGAAATAATGATATACAATTTTTTTTGGTTTAATACGACCCGTTGAGTGAAAGAAGTGCTACTTGAGAAGATGTACATCTTTTCAAGAAACATTATTCTTGTTTGTTTGAATAGTCACTGGGATGGATCCCTTTTAAGGAGGGAAGGAAGTTATGACCCCACTATTTGATACAATATATGACTTTAAAATATTAATATAGAATCTATAGTTGA